>CM035417.1:195040584-195398084 GCA_020310875.1 Ceratopteris richardii | reverse complement strand
TCGACCCCACCACAAATGTGCCAAGAGAAATCAATTATCTTTTTTGTAGCCGTAGGACCTCGCTTATGTGATGGTTTTTCATCGCAATCAATTTGCCTTTTTTGCTATATGGTGACACTTTTAGCAACGGTAGTTATGTCACAGAAGTTATACTAATCATCACTTATACGATAACTACTTTTTTTTTTCTTTTGGGAGCATCGGTTATGCAATGCTCATTGGAAACCCCTCATATCCCACAAAGTGAGGGTTGGAGACCTTGCATGTCCAGAATTATAGAGTTCGAAGGCACTCTAAGTAGAGCTTGGGAAAGGACAGCCCTAAGGCTCAACAAGGTAACCAATTTAAAACCGAGCCAAAAAAGAAATGTCATAGCTATACCTTGTAGGTTGCCATTTGTGTCTTGTTGACCTTCTGAGTTCTCCACTTCTTGAGGATTCTGGTTCATCACACTCTGGATCAAACCTTGGAACTTCTTCAACTTCAACCTGCACTTCATTGTTCTCCTCTTCATCAAATATCTGAACCTTTGATTTACCTTTCTTTTGATCCACAATTTCTTCATCTACTGCATAAATATTGATTGTACCTGCATCCCAAGTACCTTGCTCATCAAATGTAACATCCTTAGACACAAGGAATTGTTTTGTGGATGGACTCCACAACCTATATCCCATCTGTTTATCATCATAACCAATAAATACATACTTCTCAGCTTTAGGTTCCAATTTTTATGCCTCAATTGTGATCGCACATATGCATATGCCAAACATCCAAATACTTTGCAATGATCTAGATTAGGTCTCTTACCCCACCATGCCTCATATGGTGTCCTACCCTGCAAAGCTTTACATGGTAATCTATTGACTAAATAAGTAGCTGTATTTACAGCCTCAGCCCACAAGTAATTTGGGCAATTTTTCTCCTTCATCATGGATCTTGCAAACTCAACAAGAGTTCTATTCCTCCTTTGTGCTACACCATTTTGTTGAGGAGAGTACCTGCAAGTAATTTCCCTTTTTATACCTGCATTCCACAAGTAATCACTGAAATCATTAGAGAAATACTCTCCCCCTCCATCTGACCTTAGTCTCTTCAATTTATGACCTGTAATTCTCTCTGCATACATATGATAATGTTTGAATGTATTGAATACTTCTCACTTATCTTGATCACATAGATAGTGATCCATCTGGTAGCATCATCAACATAAATCACATAATACCTTGAACCATTGATCCTGAAATCCTTTCATGGTCCCCACACATCTGTGTGTACCAATTCAAGCTTCTCTAAATACATAAAACCATGCTTGGAATAAGATTGCTTATGAGCCTTACCTAATTGACATGCCTCACATCTGTATGTCATATGTTGACCTGCAATATTAGGCACTCCAAGCACTAAACCATTATTAACCATATCTTTGATACCTCTTTCATTGAAATGTCCAAGCCTTTTGTGCCAAAGATCTAACTCAGAGATCTTATGTCCTCCATAAGTGAACAAGGCATGACCAAGATTGCCTTGGATCTTCAATGTGAACAATCTTCCTTCTTTCTTCCCTCAAACAATCTGTTTATACCCATTGCTAGGATCTTCCACAAACACTCCTTCATTAGTGAACCTAACTTCATAACCTTTTTCAACAATTTATCCTACACTTATCAGATTCTTAGGAATTGTAGGAGCATATAAAAACTTACTCAAGAGAGTACTTCCATCCTTGGCCTTCACTGATCCAAATGACTTCACATTGTGCTTTGTATTGTCACCTGTTTGAACTACATGATTAGTTACCTTATTCTCCAAATCAGTCATCAAAGCTATGTTGCCACTCAGGTGATTGCTACATCCTGAGTCAATGTAGAAGACTCTTTGGTCTTCACTTTGCCTTTCACAAGTTGCATTCATTATCAATGTTGAATCCTCCTTCTGATCTGAAGCATAATTGTAGTAGGTATTGTTGTATAGTTGACTTTGGAATCCTCTACCTGCATTTCTTCCAAAGTAACCTCTACTATCTCTACCTCTTAAATTACCTCTTTGATTTCTGCCACCTCTTCCTCTTGAATTAAAATTCTAATTATATCCACCATTACTCTGAGTATTATGCCAACAATCATTAGCTAAGTGATTTTTCTTACCACAAATCCAGCAAGCTTTGACTCCATCTTTATTATTCCTGCCTCTTTCTCTACCTTTGCCACCTCCTCTTCCTCTCAGGAAGTTAGCTTGACTAGTTGCACCTTCATCCTCATTTGCTTGTTGTTTTCCTTTGATATTCTTCTTCTTATCCTTTGAATACATTGCATGTCATGTACTCTTATCACTTTCACCTTTGACATCCTGCTCAAAAGTTAGCATATGTCCTAGCAACTGATTTAAATCAGCAGTGAACTGATCAAGTGATAATTCAGTAGACAAAATGAATGGCTTCCATTTGTCATCACCTCTCAAACCTGTGAGGATTTGCCTTACCAATTTATCATCCTCAATGTCTTCATCAACTGCTCCTAATGCATCTGCAATGTCCTTCATCCTTGTTACATAATCTGAGATGGATTGAGAGGCCTTCTTCTTGAATGTTGTAAATCCTGCCCACAAGGATGCCTTCCTTGACTTTGTGGTGTTTTGGAAATGCTCTTCCAAAGCATTCCATATATCACTTGCACTTTCAAGACCTCTAATGGGAGGTAGTAAGTAGTCATTAACTGCCATATAGATAATGCTCCTAGCTTGAGCATCTTTCTTCATCCAATTCTTCAATTCTGATAATTCCTCCCTAGTTGGAACACTAGGATCTCTGAACTGAGGCTTTTCTTCTTCATCTGTAATGTATTCTATCAAATCTTTGCTCATAAGGTGAGCTTCCATCCTCATTGACCATGCTGGATAGTTCTCTCTATCCAACTTCTCTATCTCAAGAGAATCTCCCATCCTTTCTTCACCTGTATATTGAATTCTTCAAACTTTATGAGTAATAGATGTACCTTTACTTCAAATGATACTCCTTTTGTATTCCTTGATGTCGTATGGCCTCCTTCTCAAGCTTTGCTCTCAAGATTTCTCCTTCTGAATCTTTAATTGTTGAATTCTTTATGTCTGCAGCATTTGGGATCGTCCTTTCTTCAATTTTGATGTTTCCTGCTCTGATACCACTGATGGAGAGTATTAATCTCCAAAAGAACAAGCTACTCTTGAATTTAGAACACCTTTATATCAAGAGTAACTCCAAACCTTCACCACTTTAGAGGATGAATGACCAATTATCGAAATTTTGACCAAACTGTGAAAATGATAACTCTACAAAAAGTCTACTGCACATAACTCTCTCATTGACTTACCAAATATGTAAAGTTTTTTACAAAACTTTACACAAGGTGTCGCCTATAGTTTGCGCACCTCCTCGAAGTTAAATCATTCCAAAAGACTCAGTAGATCTTGAGAAATGGACTTAACAGGTCACCTATATCTAAAATTGTTCTTCTGAGAAGTCAATTCAAACACCTATAACTTCTAACACTTGGTTCTCTTAATCAAGAATCTGTTTATGAAAATGCTTTTAGCCATAGGTAGCTTACCTTCCAACTTAAAGATTGAGTGCTTGCTTGCTCAAAACTTTACACTGTGGAAGGAGAACTGACCAAAATATTAACATCGAATTTTGCGCCTGTTTCAGGAACCAGTGAACACTTCTTCATAATATGAATGTTCCTACTCATAATTCTCACAGCCTGTTTACAATCAGGCTCTCAAACTTTAACCATAGACTCATTAACTATGGAATTAGACATCTACAAAAGGATTCTTGAAATAATCAAGCACAGAAGGAGAATACACAGAAAGATCGGGTGCAACATTTTTCATTTCTGAAAAATTCTTACATCTGAGTAATGAGAGAGATTCTACTCACTTCTAAAAGTCTAATGACATCTAATTCTTCTCAAATCTTGTTCTCACATAATCTCTCTACTTTGCCCCGATATTTTCTTTGTATATATAGGAAAATTTTTATAAGCTCATGACTGACAAAAGTATATGATGAACTGACTCTAAAATAATGTACATATGTATACACATCTTTATCTCCTGGATATGCATTTCCTTCATGCTTCATGACTTGCTCTTTTCTTCAGTCCTTGACTTCAATTTTTCAATCAAAACTTCAATTGTTGATTGCCCTGTACCAACAACTTTGTGTATGTGTATGTGTGTATGTGTGTATGTATATTTGCATGTGTATATGTGTGCATGTATATTTGCACGTGTATATGTGTGTATGTGTATGTGTATGTGTGTATATGTGTATGTGCATGTGTATGTATGCACGTGTTATAGTACATGTATGTATGCATATGCATGTGTATGCATGTGAGTATGTGTGTGTGTCTATGTGTGTATCTATTAGTGTATGTATCTGTATGTGTGTATGTGTATGTATATATTTATGTGTATGTGTGTATGCATTTGTATATGTATATGCATGTCACTTTATGTGTGTATGTGTATGTGTGTGTATGTATATGTGTGTGTATGTATATGTGTGTGACATGTGTATGTGTACATCTATGTATGTATATCTGCGTGCATATGTGTGTGTATGCATGTGTATGTATAGTGTGTTTGTATGTATGTGTATGTATGTGTGTGTATGCATGTGTGTATGTATGTATGCATATGCATGTGTATGCATGTGTGTGTATGTATGCATGTGTGTGTATGTATGCATGTGTGTGCATGTATGCATGTCAGTGTATGTGTGTGTGTGTATGTATGTGTGTACGTGTGCATGTGTATGTATATGTGTATGTATGTGTATGTGTGCATGTATCTATATATGTTTGTGTATGTGCATGTGTGTGTATGCATGTTTATATGTATGAATGCATATGCATGTGTGTATGTATGCATGTGAGTGTATGTATGTGTGTGTCTATGTGTATGTATGTATATGTGCAACCTTCTTGCTGGAAGAATCAAGAATCATAGTTTGTTCTTTTTGAAAGCGTGATGATCTCTCTAACACTTCTAACGTGTTAGAGTAAACATTCCCTTTTTATATTTTATTTTTGAAAAGAAGTTCTATATGAAGGTTATTCTCTTCGGATTAAATTGAGTTAATTGAGAGTACATGCCCCTAAGGCTCAAAAAGGTAACCAATTTAAAACCAATTTGCAAGTGGGAGATGAAACCACCTACTCGAGGGACCACAGATGACACCATCTACCCTAGAAGCCACAAACAAAATGGGTGCATGAAGGCCACAATTTCACAAGAATGAAGGTCTTCGATCATCTTCATATAGGTAAGGAGATGTTTCGAAGCACATGGAGTTTGAACCCTTAACCCCACCCTAAAGGCGATGGGTTAAACCAATGCAGCATGAGTGCGAGGACAAAATAAGCATCCTTTGCTTTTGCTTCATGTACTACAGTTGAAGCTTCTGTTGGAGGGGGGGGGGGATTAGTCCACTTTCAATAAAACATCGAGGCCACTGACATAGAGATCCTTTGAAGGCCATAAAAGCAAATATAGGCCCGATTCACACAAAGCAACCACATGTATACATTGACTTCTCTCGAGAATGATTTTTGTCCATGTGGCTTCGCTCGTTCACAAAGATTAGTGGAGCATTTGAGAATTGATTACATACAATCACATCGCGGTACATTTCTACAGACTTTGTTCCGGCCAACCTCAACAATGTTCTTCCTTCCACATCACCAAAACTACTGTGATGGCAAGCGAATGATTGATTAGTTCTGAGTTATTATGTTCTTCCATTCTTTTTTTCTATTTTCACAAAACACAGAGGAGCAAATCTCAATGCCTTCCAGATGTGAACGTATCAAGAGCGGCACAACACATTTTATTTCCGTTCCACTTGGAACAATGCTCAAAACCATAACAGTTCCTCCGCTCCACTCTGAACCCAGCCGCCATAGACTCATCACTCAGCTCAACGGCGAGTCTTGACTCCTCGCTCCAACTACCAAGTTACTTTTCCGTTATCTCACTTATCCACGAGGAGGCATGTATATACATGCCTCAAAAGGATATGTATATATATAAATATACATATCTAACTGTCGAAGCACCCTTTCATTCATTCTTGTTGCATCTGCTTGTGCCCGAGCGCCAACCGCGCAGTCTACAGAAGATGTCAAGTTTGAGGAGGTGTCATTCAACATGTAGCCCTTCTTATACATCTCCACAATGCGTCCTCAAGCTCACGCTGATTTCTTTGTGATAAGAGTGGGGGAAGGTTTTGGCTTATTGCATACCAAGCTTCCCTTACAGCTCTACCATCGGTGCTGCATTATACTCTTTCATGCAACCACCCACAATCCTAACTACAAATCCAAGGGGACGAAAAAAAATGGAGTTTTCTAAGAATGCCAAGGGGAGGCACTCGGAATTTGAGTCGGAAAGGGATAAAATCCCATGAAGTTTCCTCTCTTCCCCTTTAGATCCTTTAAAAACAAAATAAACAATCTACAGGATGCAATAGTTAAAAGAATCCATGCCTGCTTCGTGTTGATCACAGATTTCGAAGGCTGTAATAATGGCGTATACGAGTCGCGACTGCATTTTCCCATCGGTTTTCACTGTGAATGCAGAAATGAAAGCAGTTGCTGGGTGGGCTCGAATCATAATTTGTTTACCGTTTTAAGTACATAAATAAGCTCACATCAATCAGAAAAGGTAATTTTCAATGACATCCGGAGATTTACACAGCAGTCGTCACTTTTCAGAAACATCACAACAAATCTCTGCAGCTATCCATTAAACTTTAGCAATCTTCCGACGAAACAAAGCAAATAATCAAACCTCAACTCGTGAAGCTTAAAGGTTCGCCTCCAAAGTACCTCATGGAGATGCGGAGGACAATCTTGTGCCGATTTTCGAGATATCGAGAGGATCCTGGGAATAGAGTTCCGCAGAGAAGAACCTAGAGTACGTCTTCTCTGAGAAGGCGAGAAGAACATCTATGCCTTGAGAATCCTTGCATGGATACCATGTAGCCCTGCTTTCAAGATCTGACATCGGTGGGCGCACACGGTCAGGCTGGCCCCATCCGAAATCGCCTGCCTCATAAACTGGGAAATGCATGGCGTTCCGAATGCGAAAAACATTAGCAGGTAAGCGGGTCAAGTCTCCATTCTCCAGATGCATGATGAATTTCTTGATCCAGTAATCGTCTGTGCTACGAACAGTCTGACGTATACGTGCAGCAGTGGCACCCAAGCTCTCCGTTGCAATGTCATACGCAGTGCTAATGGTGAACATCCTAACTATGGCGTTCCCACAATACGCCGACGTAAGCGGAGGTACGATACGGTTACGAACGTCCAACAGAATGGACAGGTGGACAGTCGTTCCGCCCTTAAATCCTTTGGCCAGTATGTATCGTTTCCATAGGTACGAGGAAAGGGCTTGATAGGTAGAAAAGCTGCAAGTTTGCGAAGGGTTCGAAATGGAGCTTGCGTGCGGGGACTCGCATGCCTTCTTCAGCGTGTCTATCATCTCTCTGCTAAAGTGGAGAACGACCTGAAACAATTGTTTGCCATGACCTGAAGCGTGGGTACCGTTGGCGTCGCAATCGTCAATGCATGGAAAGATATCCGGCTTCGGAGAAGCACACTTGAGGGGGAATTTATTCAGCATCACCGTATCGGGTTTGAGCAGACATCGGTAATGGAGGGGGCCAAATCCCGTGGAAGGCTGACCACGGCATGCGTCCGACAGAGCTTTAGTGAACATCCAAACAGAAATCCCATCTGCCACAGAATGCTGGATGGCGATTCCGACGGTCATTCCACCCTTGAAGACGGTCAGCTGCCAACCAAATTTAACGGGCACCAGAAAACATGCAAAATGCTAAGTTCTCTTGCATGGCTATATTTGAACATGAGAAAATTTTCAATTTAAGTCTGTCATTTCACAGAAAGTTCTAAATTTCACTTGGTTTTACAGGAAAATTGGCCTTTCACAGAAAAACTACAGCCGTCAATCGCAGACCTGTATAGCCGTGACCGGAACGTCCACCTGATCGCTACTGGAGAAAGTGTCCATGGGAGCAAGTTGGCGGAAGAACCGTCGGGGTACATAATTTGCAGAAGTGAGGTCGGAGAAATGAACGCTGTCACAGCGGGCGAGAATGAGCTCAATCCCAGCGTCATTGCAATTAAGAGCGAGTCGCTTGCTCTCTTCATCTATAACCAAACGCCCAGCGAAAGGATAGTAGTCGACAAGCACAGCAGATAGGCCACGCTTCAACGTCGCAAAATGATCAACGGGATTTAAATCTTCTTCTCCAGGGTAAAACAGAATCGTTCGAGGGGGTTTGCTACTCTTCATGAGTATGTCTGTGGCGCTCAGATACATCTGATGTTGCAGACTGGCTCGATTTGGCCGCACCAAGCACACCTCTTCAACTGTTATCGGCTTGTCTGTGCTTTCACGTACCTTGTTCATATCTTCCGTCTGTGTCCTCATTAGCACAGAGGATGGGAGGCCCCAGAAATTCTACTCCCGCACTTGGAAGTTGGATATGAGTAGTCCGAATGATTGACACTGCATCAAGGCTCACGAAAAACCTATCAAAATACCTCTAGGCTACATACGCACTAACAGATACAGATGCGCGTAACAGGCTTTTAACAACAGATGCGCGTAACAGGCTTTTAACACTTGGACAACTTTACTGTTCTTAATCGTGACGTTTGCGTGGAAGGTAGGAGCCACACTTTTTTTTTTTTGGAGACAACTAAAAAAGGATTAAATTAAAGGAAGAAAAATGCAAACAGCCACGTGAAAGGGGACTGTTACAGAGTGTTCTGAATATACAACATGAGGCTTAGCCTCTTAGCAGAGAAAACGGTTAGAACTCTGCTTTTCCACTTTTGAAACGAAGAGGCTTTAAATATATCATGTGGGGTTTTGGGAACAACAGGGATATCTTCCATTTTCATTTTACAAAATCTGCCAAGACAACTGTACACGAAGTCCTTATTAGCACTTGAGAAGATCTTTTGGTTTCTATTCCTCCAAATATAGCAGAGGATAAGGGACCTCTAAGACACCTGAAAATTTGCCAAAGGCCAATGTCCAAACCACCCCAGGAGGATGTTCTTGAAGGAGAGGGGAGGGAGACCATGATTGGAACAGTACATATTAATACAATTCCAATATCTCTTGGTTGCATTACAGCTGATGAACAAATGCAGGATATCCTCAAGACTCACACAAAAGGCACAATTGCTAGCACTGATATTGAGATCTTTAGCCCTACTTCCGGTCCAAATGCCTTGATGTAGGATCAACCATAGAAGACAGGAGTGTTTGGCAGAGTTAGGGAAGGCCCAGAGCATCTTAAATTTGAACCTCCACTGTTGGGCATTCCAATGAATCTTCCATTTCTTATTGAGCTTGGGAACAATAGATTGAATGCTAATGGAGGTCTTCTTGTAGTTTTGGAAAATATCTTCAGCCACCCTGGAAATAGAAGTCCACTTATGGTTGAGGTAGGAGGAAGCCTTTTCAACAAGCCAATTCCTTTTTCTCAACGGGATCTGTCTGCAAGCCACAAAGATAATCTCATTAGTCAATATGTCATCAACATCCATAATGTTTTTGTCCCTAAAGAGGGACAACCAACTAATAAATCTTGATTTCCTCCATTTCTTATTTATGATAGAAAAGGGGACAAAATCAGTGGTAGAGAACCATCCACACCAGATAGAGTCTTGCAATATAAAGGAGAAATTATTAGCAAAATATTTAGGCAGGACATAGGAGAGTTTGACTTTCATCCAAGAATTCCACAAGGAGCAAACAATGGGACTACCTTTAGGAATGAAAGTATAGGGGGAAGTAATAATATCCCACAAACTATGCCCTTTCCAGTTCTTGTGGCCATATAAATGGAAAGAATGGATGTTCCTCTTAATAAGGCAAGCCCAAAAGTCAGTGCTCTCAGAGGCCCTCATTATCCATTTGGCAGCCATTTGAGTGGCCATGTAGGAAGGGCAAATAAGGACAAGCCCTCCTTCTTCTTTTTTCATACAGTAGGTACTCTAGGCAACTTTTGGAATTTTTATTGCCAAGAGGAGTGCCACCCCAAAGGAATCTCCTTCCTATAGCTATAACTTGAGAAAGCTATTTTAAGGGCACAACAGAACAAGTCTAGACATTTAAGAAAATTATCAGCAGAAAGGGGATCAGCCTTAGTGATAATATTAGTGTCATCTGCAAACATTTGCAAGCCTAGCTGAGAGGAAGAACCAGGGATCAGTAACCCACTGATGGTGCCCTTATCCATACAATATCTGACTAGCCATCCCAGGGCATCACTCATGATGGCAAAAAGAAGAGGGGCAAGGGGGAAACCCCGTCTGATAGACCTGCACAAAACAAAAGGATTAGATAATTGACCATTCATAGCAACACGGGAAGTAGCATTACCAAACAATATACTCATAAATTTTATGAGTCTTTTACCAGCCCCAATATCATGCAAAGATTGAAGAATGAATTCCCATTCTATTCTGTCATAGGCCTTATCAAAATCCACTTTAAAAAAGAAGGTGTCTATACTAAGGTCTTTGGCGAACTCCAAGCCTTCCCATAGGGTGATGATGGAATCCAGGATGAATGTGCCTTTGATAAACCCTTTCTATTAAGGGAGAATTATCATATCCATTATAGGACTAAGCCTTCTGGCCGAAGAAGACGCAAAGATTTTGTAAATAGAAGTCAGACAAGAGATAGGTCTCCATTACTAAGGTCTTCCTTAGATCCTTTCTTATGAATCAATTTAATCACACCAGAATTGATAAAGGTAGAAAGAGTACCTCTTCTAATGGCCTCTTGCCAAATCAAGAGAATAATGGGCACAAGGACATCAACCAGTTCATGAAAGAATTCATTAGGTAAGCCATCCCAACCAAGAGTTTTGTAGGGCTTCAATCTACTAATGGTTTCTCTAACCTTTCCGACAAAGAGGGGAATGTCCAGGATAGAGGCCATGGCCTGAGAGATCTTTATTTTTTCTCTTTAAGGCAATAAAAGCCCTAGCCCTCTGGATAGCATCTCCCCTCTTGGGAGGCATAGAGAAAACATTGGTAAAGAAGGAGACAGCCTCCTGCAAATTCTCATGCTAGAAGTAGCAAGATTCCTAGTACTTTTCCTCAACATGGGGACAAAATCCCTAGCCTTCTTCTTTTTCAAAATGTCAAAGATGTGTTTGTTGGGTTTATCCACTTTCCTAGCCCATAATTCTTTGGATGCAGCAAGAGCACCACTAGCAAGAATGTAATCTTCATACCTCAACCTTTCTTGTGGGTCCAAGATCTTCTGACATTTGCTAGGTTGGTCAATGTTAGCCAACTCAATATTTTCTATCTCTTTAATAATCATCATTCTTCTTTGGTTCCTTATCTTCTTGGCTTTAGACTTAAGTCTAGTAAAAAGGACTTGAATATCTTTTATTGCTTTCTCCCAAGCAATGAAAGGGGAGGAGTCACTCCTATAAAAATGAAATAAAAGAATGTATTTAGTTTTCTCTTTGGCATACGGTAGCTTCAGTAAGAAGTTGTCTAGATGGGGCTAACCAGCCCTATAGTTAGGGAAGTTGTTGTACAACTTGATAATCAAGGGCATGTGATCAGAAAGCTGGAGGGAGGGGTCTTTGTGGCAAGTAAAATGCCACAGGTTATTGAATCTGTTGTTATTCATATAAAATCTATCAAGCCTAGTAGACAAATTGTGAGAAGGGTTCCTGTTGTTCCAAGTATACCTAGTGTTAGGGAAGCAGTCAACAAGGTTGAGGGCATTAATCATGTTGTACCAACTAGCCTTCTCACTTCCTTGCAGAATGTTATTCTGATTACCCAGCCTGTCAGTCCTAACAACCATGTTAAAGCCACCTGTTAGGATTATATCACCTGGAAGTGTAGAGATCTCTTTCCAACAGTTGGACCTATCAAGGGCAGAGTTATAGGCATAAATACCAACCACAGTGAGGTTGATCGAGACACTTAAGAGCAATCCAATGGTGAGAAGCACTGTAAATGCATTTATCAACAACATGACAAATGGAGGTCGAAATGCCAATGGTAGTACCACCCTTTCCTTTAGGGTGTTGAGTAAAGTACCAGGTATGCTTACTGGAGATAATTTTAAGGTTAGACTGAAGGTTAAAACCTACCACTTTGACCTCCTGCAGGAAAATCAAGTCAGGGGTTAAGGCTTTTATCCAATTAGAAATGATCTTACCCCTAATCGAGTCGGTTAGACCCTTCTTGTTGAGAGAGATAAAATTTAAGGAGTCCATGATAACCTCAGCTTGATGGAAGAAAGACAATATGAGTAAATCATAAAAGTAAAGAACAAAACTCATTTTTTATGGTTTTTGGGAGGCTTAATACCTGTCCTTGAAACCCTAACAATATCCTTCCTTTTACTCTTACCTTTTGTGACCTTTTGAGAACTATCTTGGGACATACCTTTACGGATAGGACTAGAAGTATGCATTTGTAGGTCCTCAATCTTGTCATTATTGAAGTGATTGAGCTGATTAGAGAAGGTTTCTTCTTCATGACAGAACTCAAGAATCTCTTCATCATCCGAAGAGGAGATGAAATTATTATCTGAGATCTTGGAAACATTTTGAGGGTCTTTTGAGTAGTTGTTTTTATGATCTTCTTCTCCTACCTGATGAGGATTAGGAGGGGAATCCAATTTGACATCTGACTCCACAATCTCATCTTCCATATCTGCAAGACCTATTGCCATCCCATCTTCCAACACACTGAAGGGATTGCTTACCTTTTTTAGCTGAGTTGCATTTTTGTTATACATATGTTGGCCCTTTTTTTTCCTTTGTACACAACTTTTTTGAAACCTGAGGCAGTGGTTGATTCATCTTTCTTCCCGGATCCGTTTAAGTTGGGATCTTGCTTGAAAGCTGCATCAGAGCACTCTTTATTGTTAACAAGCAGAGGGCATTCCTTGATAAGATGTCCCTATATAAAGCAATTGAAACAAGCATTAGGAAGGCTTTTGTAAAGAATGTTCTGTTTATGAAGGAAACAACCATCATAATCCTTAATAATCAATGAGGGCTTAATCTCTTGGGCAAGGTCTAACTCTATCAGGATTGGGGGTCCCACTTAGGGTTGAAGTTGCTTCTAGGTTTTTGCCCCAAGACCTTGCCCAAAATACTACCTATCTGTTCTATCCAGGGGTAAAATTCAATGGGGAGGTTAGTGAGCTCCACCCAGACTGGGACTTTTGTGGGCTTAGGGCTTCTAGGGTTAAATCCAGGGTGCCAACAAAAAAAGGAGATCAGGGTATTTCTTATTAGCTAGTGTCCTTCAGACAGGACTTGGATAGCACTATTAGCATCCTCAGAAAAAAAAATAGTAATTATTTGGAAGGTTTTGGATGTGTTTCACCTAAGACCCCTGTTTTCCCAGCTAACTTTAAGCCAAGACTTAAGGAGTTCTTGTGGTGCCCTGGGTCCATGCCACTCGATGGTCAGTCGCACTTTCATGCCTCCGTCTGTCGCCGTGACAATTGATAGCCCTCTATCGTGCTTCAGTCGTCCATTGTTTTACACGCAATAGAGCTGGAGGCAACACACTGCATGTGTCATAGAAAATAGTCTATCGCGATTTTTTGCAAATCGCTTATTGCGGAGATAACAACTTTGCGTGTGTACACTCACCGTCTATCACGGAGACTTTCACCATCTATCACAGAGTGATTCAGCGTCTATCGCAGAATGCTTCACCGTCTTTTGGGGAGTAAAACCATCCTTCGCGGCGCTCTCCAAAACCGTCTATCGCGCTTCTTGTCTATCGCGCTGGTTCTACCTAGTGACTGTGTATCGCAGAATGCTTCACCATCTATCGCGGAGTAAAACCATCTATCGTGGTGCTCTTCAAAGTGGTTATTGGCATGGATTTTATTTGTTTGTTTTGGATATTGCCGTTCTTAAATACTCTGAATAAATCAGATTCAGATTGAGATAGGAAAAAGGGGGGAGAAACAAATTATTCAGATTGAGATAGAAAAAAGGGGGGAGAAACAAATTTTGAATGAAGCTGTAAAGAAGAAGTGTTTTTTTGCATGCCTCTCATGGATCTTTTGGCCTTTTGATTTTTTGTGCTTGCCGAAGATTATTTGCCAGCAGTGTTTTGCGCTTGCGGGGACAAGTCGAAGAAGAAATCATTCTTTGGGATAGCATAAGTTTATCTCTAGCATAAGTTTATCATTCTTTGGGATAGCATAAGTTTATCCCTCCCTCATGATAAGCAACCTGGCCTTGACCCAAGGGGTGACTGGTAGCTTGGCTCCGATTTTGGATGTGTCGCTTCTAGGGCCTTCGAGGGTGTTGAGCCTCCCTTGGTCTCTCTTAGTAGAGCTGCAATCCTATCAAACCAAGAAGAGCTCAAGAAAGTTTATCTCGTTGGACAAGTGTTTGGCCCTAGGACGCCATTCGATTCGAAAAGAGTGGTTCCCTTGTGGGTTGATTGTTAGCAAATGTCAGTTCTTACCAGCTAGTCATATGTTGCTATTCTTTGAGACATATGGCATTCCAAGCCCTCAATGCCAAAACTTGGCAACTCAGGCGGGTGACCCTATGTCTATTCAGATGGTCCCCCAATCTCATTCCTAACAAATCAAAATCTCTCCACTACCCTCTTTGGGTCGAGCTCACCAACCTGCCGTACTTCTTGTACAACTTCATGTGGGACATCATTTCCCCAATCGGAAAGCCGTTGGCCTCGCAGGAGGATGTTGGCGGTTTCATTTATGAAGGTGAGAGGCACTCTTTCAATGCTCGGTGGCACCCTCAAATCTACATCGAGGCTGACCTTAGCATGTCACTACCTTCAAACATCAAACTGGACTTGGATGAAGGGGAGGTTTGGGAACAAGATGTTGATTACAAAAACCTACATAACACATGTTTTCATTGTGGCCAACAAGGCCACATGATCAAAGAGTGCCCCTTGAGACAAAAAAGCAAACAAATACAAGAAGCGCCCAAAAAAGCTCAAGACAACAATGGGACCCTGAATACCCTGGTGAACAAAGAGGAAGTTAAGGGCTCCCAAAACCCAGAAACCAACTCAGACGGTTTCAAGGAAGTCAAAAGAAGAAGGAAAAGAAGTCCTACGATGACTTCTGAGAGAAACCGTTCTCCAAATGCCCCCCAAACAACTTGTATTGCAATATGGAAAAGGAGATTAATGAGCTTGACTACCCAGATAGGAACCAATTCGAGGTGGAGACCAGCGACAAAGCTTTAGAGTTCCCTAACAACAAAGAATCCAATCAGGAGGGCTACACTACAAGCGAAGAAGATGACTTCACCACTAGTAACGAAGACAACATGGATAGTGAAAGTTCCATCATTGGATTGACTATTCTGCATATGGTCTCCTATTCATTTCAACAAGAGACCTCTCATAAGGGAAAACAACCTATTGAGCTACCCTGGAAAAACAAATTACTAAGTCGGGACCCCCTCCTAGTGAAAAAGAAAGATGAATCCAAGAGGAGAACCCTTTCCGCAAAGAAGGTAAATTATGACAATGATCATCATCTCGTTGAGATGATGATCATTGTCATAAGAAAGATGAATCCAAGAGGAGAAAGGATAAGACCCCTTTTCCGCAAAGAGGGTAAATTACGACAATGATCATCATCTAGGGGGATGATTGACCCCTTAAGAGCGACCATCATTGGTCAATGGCTTCGTGACATTAGCCTTAACCCTGAATTTATCTACATTCAAGAGACTAAAATTGATGGAGCAGACCTCCAAAGATGTCTTAGACAGGTCTCTCCACCCATGTTTGGATCCCAACGTCACACTCATGGGGGTCTGGTGGGACGGTAATAGGTATAAACCAATTCTGGTTTGAAAAGCTTAGAACCCCATTGAAGATCAGAGCCATTGATGGATTGCCGCTTCCTTTGGTACCTCCTGTCGATTCATGTTAGTTTCTGTGTACACCCCAAACAGGGAGTTGGAGAGATTGGACACCTGGTCATCCTTGGACTCACTCCCCTACAACGTACTAATTTGCGGTGACTTCAACATGGTGGGGGACTGTCACATGATGGATGCATGACTTCCTAAATGAGATGGCACATATGCCACAGTGCATCATTTTGAGGAATCTAGCCCACTTGGTAGAGGAGGAAGAGAGGAATCTCTAAGATTAGAGAGAGATTTTTATCACATTATGAGACTTATGCGTGGAGAGTCGGCTCTCACGATAATATAGCTCGGCGTCTGGGAGGTTTTCAAGACACAGGTCTCTGTGTGATCATCGTTCATGCGCGCAGGCATGATTGGCCATTAGTCGTAGAGCAACAAAAGTATTGTATTGGTATGAGAGCACCAATCTTGGATGCTCACCCACGTAGGAGGCGGAGAGGAATTGAACATACGACCTGCCCGTTGGGAGGCATATGCCTTTTCCACTAGCCCAAGTCATTTTCAATGACCCATGAGCTGGCCGATGTGTATATATTTGGATATCTCAGAACTTTGAAGTCTCCGTCCTCAACCATGAGACTTCTACCATGCGGAGATATGGAGGCATAGAAGAGAAATGGATGGTTAATCGCCATTATATTAAAATCCTATGGAGTTAAGCTTTTGAAAGGCATCTTCAAATGAGGAAACGATGCAAATTGGATGCACCTATTGTTTGTGAAGACTCCATAATGAAGAGCATCTTTTTCCATGAATCCTTTGATACCAACTTTCAAAGTAAAAGAACATGGAGCTTCATGCTAAGTACAGGTATGAAAATTTTTGTTATTTTCAGGAATTAAAAGATAATGGTCCGACTTTTTGAGAGGGACAATGAAGCATTAGGGGGCCAAGATGTTGGAGGGAAATCACATGTACAGAGAGCATGAGATATGTACTCTCACTTAGAGTCAAGGATTCCCTCAAAATACAACAAAGGGTAAGCTTTAGGCACCTCCAAACTAGCCTATTTTTATGATTTCTACAAAAATTGCAGGAGTTATTTTTTATTAGTAACCATTTTCGGAAGGGGAAATGAAGAGGGATTTTTCTTACTTTGGTAGGAAAAATCATGTATACCTATAGTCTAGTATATTGAATTCCATATAGGATTAAGAAATCCAAAATATATCTCAGTATGATGGGAGTTTGAAGCTCCACAAAACCCCCTTCCATCACTGTTGAGAAAAAACATTCAGCACCTGAATCTAAGAAATTCCCATTTTGGAAGAGGGAAAAAGAGGTGCGATAGCTATGGATGGATGGGAAAAAGTATATATACTGAGAGTATGGTGTATGGAATTCTTAGGCGAATCATTAGATTCATCAAAATGATAAGTTAAGGAGGAATTTTTTACTTTATGTTATGCATGTTCTATATGTACATGCATAGATTGGATTGCATACATCAAATATTGATCATTGTTTAATAATTCTAAAATTATGGATCAATAGGCGAGAAGTGTTGGAAAAAGCAATCCCAAATTGATGATTACAAAGATTTTAAATCAAGTCAATGATCAGATTGAAGTTCAAGAAGTCATTTGAGAATGTGAAGAGGTCTCAGAAGTGAAACTTGTATACATATGTACATTACGATTGGAAATTCTTGTATTATGAGTGTAGATGATCTTTAGGATGGTAAGGATTAGTGTAATAGACGCGGGATAAGTCTAGAAACATATGTATATAAGTCAATAAAGTAAAGAAATAAATGAGAGAGTCATTAGAAGCCAAGTGTCATTGTGATAGATGTGTAGAGAGTTATCTTCAGAAATTAGCGACGAGTATTCCTCTGATTTCTCTCAACCTGATCATGTGGATCAGGAAATCTTTTGTACACATCTAATCTAGAAGCTATGAAGCTATGTTCAAAGTTTCATGGCCTAATTCTTTCCATGTTGTGAGTATGATCAATAGGAACATGTGTATGAAAAGTCTGCAGGTAGACCTCTCAGAGTCGTGCACTTTTTCGTGTCAATGTTTTGCTTAGATCTCAGTGTAAAGTTTTTGATGAGTCAGCATTGAAAATCTAAGTTAGAAGATAAGGAAGCTATGGCTAAAAGCATTTAGCAAACGAGATCTGTGCTGTGAGAAATCAACCTTAGAAGTTACCTATGTCAAAGTCGTCTGTTCAGGAAGACAGTTTTTTACATATTTTTGATCTTAAAGATCAAATTAAAGCTTTAATGATTCTTTTGAAGGACTAATGGTTGATATCATTGCTCAAAGGTAGTGTGGAGATATGTGCATCATTAGTTTGAAGAAATCTAAAGATATGTGCAGGTAATGAAGTCAATCTCCGAAGCAGAATTTCTGAAGAAGAAAGATTTTCACTCAGAGAAGTGATAGTGAAAGATTTGGTAAATGAAGGTAACATTTGTGTAGATTTTGGTCCATAATTGATATATGAAAGAACTTGGAGAAGCTTGTAGAAGGTAGAAAAGTGCATTTCGAAGCGACGAAGTTTGGTCAAGCCAACCGGCATAAGACCAGCCCTTGAGCTTATGGAGACTCAAATAGACCTTATAGGCATGTGATAAGTTCAAAGAAACACACTATGTACTTTGGAGAATCAAGGAGAATGAGTTGATACAAAACAGATAGGTTCGCGGGTCGACTAGCTCAAAAAACTTACTATCTATGGAAGAGACAATGAACTTCAAATGCCCATAGAGACTAGCATGATTATAATTAGAAAAAATCCTTTTATGGGAGTGATACACATAGTGTTGAGTGTATGTAATGCACAAAAGTATAAGGAATAAGCAAAATATGCTACAGGAATGAATGCGACATTCACCGGTGGTACTTCTTATTTTTCAGGAATATGCAGAGATTGACCTTGAGAGAGAAAAACTGAGATTTCTTCCAATCTACTAAACCAAATTCTTTGAAAAACTACAGGAATAAAGTAGAGACTTATACATTTCCAATGAGTCACCTTGCACTCAATTTGGAGCTCTAGAGAGAGAGCAGCAGCCTCTGCAAGATTACTGTTGGTGAAGAAGATGATGCAGAGAATTGAAGGAGCAAGACAATGATGGTCACAAGTGTATGTATATTGCTTCCATGTAATGTACAAGTGATTTCAAGTCCTTATATAGCCTCTAGGAGTGTTCCACAACCTTTACAAGCTGAATTTGAATTCAAATGAAGGTGGGAATGGTTGTTGGAGGGAATCAATTCACTTCCCTACAATCTAGGAAAAGTGAAGATCTAGTTTGATCTACTTTTAGGTGATTTGATTTGCTTGATTGAATGCAACTTCAACCACCAAAAATTTGTGGGATTTGGTGTCTACCTTTCTAGCTTTACATGTGTAAAGCTCAAGGCTTTTACAACGGTAAATGAACCATCAAAAATCTCTCAAAAAAATACAATAAATGAGCATATGAAAAAGAACTCTCCAACGGGTATTCTTTCGACGCTATAGCCTTTGATGTAGATCAAATCCACCTCAAGCATAGTGTAAGCTTGATGTTCCAACAGCTCCCCCTCAAGATAAAGTATGCTTGAGTCTTCATTCTTTGATAGGTTGAATACCTGCCATAGCTTTGAATCTACAAAGCTTTATTCCATCAAGTGCCTTCGTCATCATATCTGCTACTTGCTTTTCAGTAGGAACAAAAGAAATGTCGATCTCCTTTGCCATGAGCTTCTCCCTGATGAAGAGGTAATGGACTTCTATGTGCTTGGTTCTCGCATGGAAAATAGGATTTGCCACTAGGTGCATGGAACTTACATTATCTCCAAATATGTGAGATTTGGAACTCACACGTCCCAAATTTGTATACAATGCTTTTAACCATATTGCCTCTTGAGTTGCTATGGTCAAGCCTATGTACTCTGCTTCATTTGAAGACAAAGCAACTGTTGGTTGCTTCTTGGAACTCCATGACACTAGCTTCGAGCCTGCAAATGCTAAGTAACCAGATGTACTTTTTCTATCATCCTTAGCTCCTGCCTGTTAAAGAATCACTCACGAATTTGACATACAGATGGACAAAAAAACAAAGAAAGATAAAGAGAAGCAGAATTAAAGTATTCAAAAAATCAAAGCCTTAGTGAAGGGACAAATTCATGACCGTAATGTACAGCGTAGAAACTTCCAGAATTAAATTTTGTTAGAGTTTGTTACACCGGATCAAAACTGTATATAAAGAGAGACAAGAACAAAAAAAGTAGGAGAGTAAGAGTGCGAGAGAAAGAGAGCACGAGTGTACGAGAGAAGAGCATGCAGTTTGAATAGAGCACATATAGAGATCAAGAATAGGTTTGGAAGACGCCAGAGATCGCGTATGTAAAGATGAATAACAGAAACCTGAAATGTCAGATATTCATCTGAGAGAGATGGTAAGAAGAAACTACTCAGTGTAGGAAAATTTCTATAGCTTGAGCAAGAAGAGGCCAAGCTAGTTTGTACTCATCCTCTCTAATAGAAAACACATGTTCATGTGGAAGCTTGTGCGTATTCTTCGTATGTAAAGAAACCTGAGTATTTTCATGTTACGGTATAAAGTCAGTTAACAGTTACAGTTCATTCAGTAAACATGTTTTCTTGTACTCTCTCAGTAAACGTATTTTTTGGTCAGTTACGTTTTTCTCAAAAAACGTGTTTTCCGGTAGAACAACGAAGTATATCTCGCAGAATAAATTAAAGTTTTGTATGAGAGATAGATTATCTTATAGCTAGACATCTCTACTATTAGTTCATCAAAGATTTCAGTGAGATGAATATGTACACACAGTACAAAGCCTGACCGGAAAGAGGCATTCTGAACTGGTGAAGTTTTTCCTTAAACTTCAGAAAGAGTTCATTCAGTGAAGGAAGTTCATGCATTACTTCCTTATATACTTGAAGTAATTACAAATTGAATTGCAGCTGATTCCGGTAAGTTTCCTGTATAATTATGGTGACAGTCCGATGAAGTTCCAGTGGAATTTCAGTGAATTCAAAACACAGTCTTATATGTTGAGTGACAGAAACTTTACTAAGCTACGGATGATTATAGAGGTGTTCTAATATCACTATAGCTTAGCCAAATCTTCGGTGGCGCAGTGAATTCCGTAGGCTTGAAAAGGTTCAAGTCTTTGCCGCATCATCCACAAGTGGTATCAGAGCAAGTTAACCACACAAGTGGTTTCAGAATGAGAAAAGATTCTGAAGAACGGAAAAAAGTTTCTCAGAAGGAGAAACGGAAAGAGAATTTGAAGAATTGTCATAAAGGAAGGTGAAAGCTAACTAACGGCATCAAGAAACGTTCCGAAGTCACTTTCAAGGGCAAAGGTTTGTAAAAGGTAAAACCTTTTTAACGCTTCACTCACCGGAAGTAACAGAAACAAGAAGATTATGGCAGATCATGTTTCTATTGACAAATTGGATAGAGATAATTATCCCGCATGGGTAATGCGCATGGAAGCCTTACTTATGAGTAAGGACTTAATGATGTATGTGACCCAAGAAGAAAAGAAGCCGACTTTCGAAGATGATAGTCAACCGGAGAAAGAAGAATTAGAAGCCTTGAAGCTGTGGCAGAAGAAAGATGCACCGGCAAGAGCTTACATTTATAATACCGTTACAGACCATCTACTACCGCACATTAGAGGTCTGGAGAAAGCGGAGGACATATGGAGTGTGTTGGAAGATCAAATCCAAAATACTACGAAAGCTAGGAAGGCTAGCTTATGGTCCGAATTCACAAAGTTCAAAAAAAGGTCGAATCAAAGCATTAGTGACTACGTTACTAAAATAAAGGATCTAGCAGATAGTCTTGGATCCATAAATGAAGATGTCAAAGATCACAAATTGATAGCGCAAGTGCTCACAGGTTTGAGAGGAGATGAAAGGTGGAAACCTTTCGTACTCTCAACCGAACTTTCTTTAAATCATTTTGTACCAGATTTAAATCAGTTGCTTGGTTTGATGCTCACATATGAGCAAGACCTGAAAGGAGATGGAGATAAAGGACAAAGTTCTGCAATGTACATGAAAAACAAGAAGAAAGGAGATAAAGGCAAGTCAAAAGACGAAGAAGAGTCGAGTTCTCAGGCTTATTATGCAAGAGGTAAAGGCACCGGCAGAGGAAGAGCAAGAGGTTTTGGAAGAGGAAGAGGTAGTCAGAATATCAACAAGAAGGCTTGCTGGATTTGTGGATTAAGTAATCATCTGGCTCATGATTGTTGGCACAATCAACAAGGATCAAATCAGAATCAGAATAACAATAGCAGAGGCAGAAGCGGAAGATATTAGAGTAATTTTCAAAGAGGTAGACAGAATCAAAGAGGAGGCTATGGTAGAGGTGGAGCAAGTAGTTGGGGATAGAATCAATCCTACAACACCACCTACAACAACTACGCAAATGACACACAGAATGAAAGTCATACATCATTGATGATGAACTCAATCGGTACATCAGATAACGAAGATCTAAAGGTATTTTACATTGATTCTGGATGTTCTAATCATTTGTCAGGAAATATAGAACTGATGTCAGAATTGGAAAAAGGTAGTTCCAGTCATACTGTTCAAACAAGTGACAATACGAGACATAGTGTTGAGTTTGCACGAGCTATGCTAAAAGAAAAAGATTGTCCAAATTATCTTTGGGCTGAGGCTGTAAATACAGCTACATACTTGGTAAACAGATTACCGTGTACAGCTTTAGATGGAATGACCCCTTATGAAGCTTGGTAGGGAAAGAAACCAACACTTGATCATTGCAAAGTGTTTGGATCAGTAGCTTATGCTCATGTACCATCACAACTCAGACATAAGCTTGACCCAAAAGCAGAGAAATATGTGTTCGTCGGATATGATGAAAAGCAGATGGGTTATAGGTTATGGAGTCCTCTAACAAAACAGTTTACTGTTTCCAGAGATGTTACATTTGATGAACAGAAAAGTTGGTATGCAGATCAAAGTCATACAACGGAAGAATTTGAAGAAGAGGTAAGAAGAAAAGAGAAAGGGAAATCAATTGTGCAGGTGAATAGAGATGAAGACTATATACAAGCAAGTACATCCAGAAATGGATTAACAAGAAGGAATGAAGAAATTCCTATATTTGATGAAGAAGTGTATTCAGACACTTATGAAGAATGTGAACCAAGAAGGTCAAGCAGGACTAGAAGACAACTAGCAAGGTATTCCTATGATACTTCGTATATAACTCAAAAAAATTATGCATATATGGTCAAAGATGATGAAGAACCTTAGAACTATGATGAAGCTAAAGGCAAGAAGCACTGGGAAGAAGCAATGGAAGAAGAGTTCAGCGCACTGGAGGAGAACAAGACATGGGAACTTGTTCCGAAACCAAATGGTAAGAAAGTAATCGGAAATAAATGGGTTTTCAAAGTCAACAAGCTCGCAGATGGAAGGATAGCCAGATACAAAGCCAGAATGGTTGTCAAGGGCTATGCTCAGACGCATGGCATAGATTATGATGAGACGTTTAGTCCAGTAGCTAGGATGTCAACCATAAGGACAGTGATTGCTATAGTAGCATCAAAAGGATGCAAGCTAAGTCAGCTGGATATCAAGAATGCATTTCTGAATGGATATATATCAGAGAAGTCTATATGGAACAACCTAAAGGGTTTGTAAGTTCCAGATACCCAAAGTTTGTTTGCAGATTAAGAAAAGCACTTTATGGACTGAAGCAAGCTCCAAGAGCTTGGAATTACAGACTTGTGAAATATCTCAATGAACTTGGATACCAAAGCTCGAAGGCAGATGCAAGTCTACTCATCAAGAGAACAGAAGAAGGTATGATCTACATTTGTATTTATGTAGACGACATTATAATCACAGGTACCTCAGATGAAGGAATAAAAGAAGTAAAGAGATTACTTGAAAAGGAGTTTCAGATCAGTGATCTAGGAAAGTTACCATACTTTCTTGGAATGGAAATCACATACACAGATCATGGTGTATATGTTTCGCAAGAAAGGTATCTTTTAAACTTACTGAAAAAGTTTAAAATGGAGAATTGCAGGGAAGCTTCAACACCGCTTGAAGTAAATCATAAACTCACTAACAAGACCGGATCTTAGTTATGCAGTGGGAGTTCTCTCACAGTTCATGCATTGTCTGAAAGATCAACATTGGGTTGCAGGACAGAGAGTTCTTAGATATATCAAAAGAACTATAAAGGAAGGATTATATTATCCTTTTACGTCAGATATAAAGCTGAGAGCATACAACGACTCAGACTGGATAGGAAGTCAAGATGACAGAAGATCAACACATGGGTATATGATATACCTAGGAGACAAGCTAGTAAGTTGGTGTTCGAAGAAACAACACACAGTGGCTTTATCATCAACAGAAGCAGAATATAAAGGACCTGTAGAAGCAGCTAAAGAAGTGATATGGATGTAGACCTTGTTCAAAAGCATGGGTATTGATCAAGGTATACCTATCATACATGGAGATAATATGAGCTCATTGTATCTTGCAGCAAATCCAGTATTTCATGCAAGAACAAAGCGCACAGAGATTCAGTATCATTTCCTGAGAGAAAAGGTAATGGAGAAGGAGATAGAAATAGTATACACTCCAACAAAAGATCAGATTGCAGATATTTTGACAAAGAGCTTGGATGGAATAAAGACAAGCAGATTCAAAGAAATGGCAGGTATAAAAGAAAGAAAAATATATGAAAGACAGAAAGAGTCAAATTAATGATTGAGGGGGAGCTGTTGAAGAATCACTCACGAATTTGACATACAGACGGACAAAAAGACAAAGAAAGATAAAGAGAAGCAGAATCAAAGTATTCAAAAAATCAAAGCCTTAGTGAAGGGACAAATTCACGACCGTAATGTAAAGCGTAGAAACTTCCAGAATTAAAGTTTGTTAGAGTTCGTTACACCGGATCAAAACTGTATATAAAGAGAGACAAGAACAGAAAAAGTAAGAGAGTAAGAGTGCGAGAGAAAGAGAGCACGAGTGTACGAGAGAAGAGCGCACAGTTTGAATAGAGCGCATACAGAGATCAAGAATAGGTTTAGAAGATGCTAGAGATCGCGTATGTAAAGATGAATAACAGAAACCTGAAATGTCAGATATTCATCTGAGAGAGATGGTAAGAAGAAACTACTCAGTGTAGGAAAGTTTCTATAGCTTGAGCAAGAAGAGGCCAAGCTAGTTTGTACTCATCCTCTCTAATAGAAAACACATGTTCATGTGGAAGCTTGTGCGTATTCTTCGTATGTGAAGAAACCTGAGTATTTTCATGTTACGGTATAAAGTCAGTTAACAGTTACAGTTCGTTCAGTAAACATGTTTTCCTGTACTCTCTCAGTAAACATATTTTTCGGTCAGTTATGTTTTTCTTAGAAAACGTGTTTTCCGGTAGAACAACGAAGTATATCTCGCAGAATGAATTAAAGTTTTGTATGAGAGATAGCTTATCTTATAGCTAGACATCTCTACTATTAGTTCATCAAAGAGTTCGGTGAGATGAAAATGTACACACAGTACAAAGCCTGACCGGAAAGAGGCATTCTGGACTGGTGAAGTTTTTCCTTAAACTTCAGAAAGAGTTCATTCAGTGAAGGAAGTTCACGCATTACTTCCTTATATACTTGAAGTAATTACAAATTGAATTGCAACTGATTCCGATAAGATTCCTGTATAATTACGGTGACAGTCCGGTGACAGTCCGGTGAAGTTCCAGTGGAATTTCAGTGAATTCAAAACACAGTCTTATATGTTGAGTGACAGAAACTTTACTAAGCTACTGCTGATTATAGAGGTGTTCTAATATCACTATAGCTTAGCCAAATCTTCGGTGGCGCAGTGAATTCCGCAGGCTTGACAAGGTTCAAGTCTTTGCCGCGTCATCCACACTGCCCAATCTGCATCTGAGTAGATTTTGATATCCAAATCTGAAGAGTAAGGATAGAATATACCTTCCTTGATTGTACCTTTGAGAACTTAAGTACTCTCTTAGCCGCATCCATGTGTGGTCTTCTCGGTGAGTGCATGAACTGACTAAGCACTCCCACACTATATGAGATGTCTACCCTTGTATGAGTAGCATATATCAAGCTACCTACCAAGCTTTGATATTCTTTAATGTCTTCAATTTTCTCACCTTCATAAACACTTAGTTTATGATTCATCTCCAAAGGTGTACCTGCAGGTTTAGCGTTCTCCATTTTGAACTTGAGAAGAAGATCCTGAATGTACCTTCTTTGAGTCAAATACATTCCTTCATCTGTATATATCACCTGCATACCTAGGAAATATGTGAGCTCACCTAGGTCACTGATTTTGAACTCCTCTTGCATGTGTCTCTTGATCCTTTCAATGCCATTTAGATAATCACCTGTCACAATAATATCATCTACATATACACATAGATAGATAACTTCATTGTAATCCCTTTTGATGAATAGAGAAGGATATGAGATGCTAGCTTTGAACCCTTGATCTTGAAGATATGTAACCAACCTGTAATTCCAAGCTCTAGGAGCTTGTTTCAATCCATACAATGCTTTCTTAAGTCTGCAAACATAAGATGGATGATTAGGGTTTTCAAAACCTGGTGGTTGTGACATGTATACCTCTTCACTTATCCAACCATTTAAGAATGCATTTTTCACATCAAGTTGGAGGAGTCTCCAATTCCTTGCAGCAGCTACACTTATCAATGTCCTGATTGTAGTCATCTTTGCAACTGGTGAGAATGTTTCCTCATAGTCTATACCATGAGTTTGTGAGCATCCTTTGACAACTAATCTTGTCTTGTACCTGCAAACTGATCCATCTGAATTTCTTTTAGCTTTATATACCCATCTGCAACCGATTACCTTTTGATTCCGTGACATTGGAACCAAATCCCAAGTCTCCTTCTCCTTCAATGCATCTATCTCTTCGTTCATCGCCTTTTCCCAATTAGGGTTTCCCTTTGCCTCTTTATAGGTTGAGGGTTCCTCTAAAATAGAGTATTTTGCCAAGTAGATTGAATGCTTCGTAACAAATGTGGAATCATATCCATACCTTTCTGGTTGTTTCTTCTCTCTTGTTGATCTTCTAGGTGCTTTTTTGGAGCATTCTCCAACCTCTTGCATCTTTGCTTTGCCTCTTGACTTCCATATCTTGTAATCCTTTTCTCTTTCATCTTGGTCATTGTCTGTATCACTTCTTGGATCCTGGACCTGTGTATCATGCTTGCTTCCTAATTGATGAGAGTCAGAATCAAGATCATATGGTAGTGTTACCTTTTGTTTGTCTTCATCATACCAAGACCTGTGTTCTTCAAACACAACATCTCTACTTGTAGTGAATTGCTTGGTTGAAGGATTGAAGAACCTGTACCCCATCTGAGTTGAATCATATCCAATAAACACTGCCTTTGTTGCCCTTTCATCTAGCTTACCTCTTATTTGTGATGGTACATGAACATAAGCTAAACAACCAAAAACCTTGCAATGTCCAAGACTAGGTTTTCTTCCATGCCATGCTTCATAAGGAGTCATACCTTGAAGTGATTTGGATGGTAGTCTATTGACAAGGTAAACGGCAGTTGAAATAGGTTCTGCCCATAGATAATGTGGCAACTTCTTCTCTTCGAGCATTGTTTGGGCTGATCCAACCAATGTCTTGTTTCTCCTCTCTGCAATTCCATTTAGTTGAGGAGAGTACCTAGTAGTCACTTCCCTTTTGATACCTTTGTCTTGCAAGAACTCATCAAACTCTTTGGAGAAGTATTCTCCCCCTCCATCAGATCTGAGCTTCTTTAGTGATCTACATGTATGATTCTCCACATGTGCAAGATACTTCTTGAAGCAATCAAACACTTCATTCTTACTCTTGATAAAGTACAGTCCATCTACTATGGTCGTCAATAAATGAGACATAATACCTTGATCCTACCAATGAAGGTTCTTGACTTGGTCCCCATACATCTGTATGTACTAAGTCCAATAAGTTGTTGTGGATGTAGACTTTGTGGTTGAATGGTTGTCTTTGTGCCTTCCCAATCTGACATGCATCACACCTGTTGATCATGTGTTGCTTTGATATGTTCGGCAGTCCTAGAACACTTTGACCTCTGCATATATCCTTCAAGGTTCTTTCATTCACATGAGAAAGTCTCTTATGCCACAGTTCAAGCTCACTTAGGGTTTGAGACCCAAAGTTGAATAGAGCTATGTTCTTGGTTTCTCCTACTTCAAAAGTAAAGAGCCTACCATGCTTCTCACCTCGAGCTATCTTCTTGAAGCCTTGACATGGATCTTCCACAAAAGCTCCATGTTGGGTGAACCTAACTTGCAAGCCTTTTTCAACTATTTGGCCTACACTTATTAGGTTTTTAGTGATAGTGGGTACATAGAGAACCTTACTCAGAATGTTTGTCCTGCCATTGGAAGCTTTGACATTACCAATCTTCTCCACATTGTGCTTTGTGTCATCCCCTGTTTGCACTTCATGTCTATGCTTTGGACTTTCCAAATCAGATAGAAGAGCAATGTTGCCTGCAACATGATTCGAACATCCTGAATCTATGTAGAACAAATGATCATCTTCTTTACCTTCTTTGTGGCTTAGATACATAAGAAGCAATGAGTCTTCATGTGGTTGATCTTCTGAATAATTGTTGTAGTCCCTTCTATTATAGCTTCTATTGTTATTGTTGAAGTTGTGTCCACCTCTACCTCTATTGCTGCCATATCCACCTCTTCCACTTCCTTTCTAGGTCTTCCCATTGAACCAGCAATTCTGAGTGGTGTGGTTGGTCTTATCGCATATGGCACAAGGTTGAACATTCTGACCTTTGGCTTTGTCTTGCTTTGGTCCTTTCTTCTTCCCTTTCCACTTGCTCTTGCTTGCGAAGTTGGCTTGAAAAGTCTCTTCTTCATCTTCTTCCTTCTTCTTGCCTTTCTGCTTCTTATCCTTCTTATCTGTATATAGAGCACTAGTTGAATTACCATGATAAGAGTTACCTTCCTTTATGCTATTGTTGGCTTCTTGATTGAAGAGTTGTCCAAGAAAGATGTTGAAGTCTGGAGTTTGCACATCCATGATGAGATCATAAGCCGTCGTGAAAGATTGCCATTGCTTATCACTTCGAATGCCGTTGAGAATTTGCCTCATGATGACCTCTTCTTCAATCAGCTCTCCAATGGATGCTAACTGATCTGCAACCTCCTTGACCTTGGTAACAAACTCTGTGATGGTTTGTTTAGGTGTCTTCTTCATTTGGTTGAACTCGTTCCAAAGATGATTCTTTCTTGCTTTGGTACTAGCAGAAAAGAAAGTCTCGAGGGCATCCCAAGTCTCTTGAGATGTCTTGCATCCTCTAATATGTGGTAATAGAAAGTCAAAGATAGAGTTTAGTATGTACGACCTTGCTTGAGCATCCTTGCGCACCAAAGTGTAAGCTTATCTATCTCCTCTTGTGTAGGTCCTCCTTTGGTTCTTGGAATAGGCATAGCTTCATCACATGCTACAATTCCATAAAGATTTCTACCTTGCAAATAGGCCTCCATCCTGATTTGCCAAGCCGCGTAGTTGTGTCGATCAAGCTTCTCGATCATTGAGGGAAAGTTGTCACCCATCTTGATCTAGCTCTGATACCACTAAAAGAACTTGGAGAAGCTTGTAGAAGGTAGAAAAGTGCGTTTCAAAGCGATGAAGTTTGGTCAAGCCAACCAGCACAAGACCAGCCCTTGAGCTTATGGAGACTCAAATAGACCTTATAGGCATGTGATAAGTTCAAAGAAACACACTATGTACTTTGGAGAATCAAGGAGAATGAGTTGATACAAAACAGATAGGTTCGCGGGTCGACTAGCTCAAAAAACTTACTATCTATGGAAGAGACAATGAACTTCAAATGCCCATAGCGACCAGCGTGATTATAATTAGAAAAAATCCTTTTATGGGAGTGATACACATAGGGTTGAGTGTATGGAATGCACAAAAGTATAAGGAATAAGCAAAATATGCTATAGGAATGAATGCGACATTCACCGGTCGTACTTCCTATTTTTTAGGAATACGTCGAGATTGACCCCGACACAGAAAAACTGAGATTTCTTCCAATATACTGAACCAAATGCTTTGAAAATTTATAGAATAAATTAGACACTTATACCTTTCCAATGAGTCATCTTGCACTCAATTTGGAGCTCTGGAGAGAGAGTAGCAGCCTCTGCAAGATTACTGTTGGCGAAGAAGATGATGCAGAGAATTGAAGGAGCAAGACAATGATGGTCACAAGTGTATGTATATTGCTTCCATGTAATGTACAAGTGATTTCAAGTCCTTATGTAGCCTCTAGGAGTGTTCCACGACTTTTACAAGTTGAATTTGAATTCAAATGAAGGTGAGAATGGTTGTTGGAGGGAATCAATTCACTTCCCTACAATCTAGGAAAAGTGAAGATCTAGTTTGATCTACTTTTAGGTGATTTGATTTGCTTGATTGAATGCAACTTCAACCACCACAAATTCGTGGGATTTGGGCTCTATCTTTCTACCTTTACATGTGTAAAGCTCAAGGCTTTTAGAATGGTAAATGAACCATCAAAAATCTCAAAAAAAAAAACAATAAATGAGCATATGAAAAAGAACTCTCCAACGGGTATTCTTTCGACGCTATAGCCTTTGATGTAGATCAAATCCACCTCAAGCATAGTGTAAGCTTGATGTTCCAACAATATAGAGGTTCTCTTAGATCAGTATAGATCAAACCTTTGGAGATTTAGAGGTCTCCAATAGTGGTATCAGAGCTGAAGGTGCAATACAAATGAAGTAAAGGCATTGGAAGTCCCGACTGTGGTAGATATTGAAGTTCCTTCTAACCGAAAGTGAAAAAATCCAAATTTTTGAAGATAACCTGCAGAAGTACAAATCACGAGTTCAAAGGATCAAGAAGGATTAAATCTTCATATCAAAGGTACATTCTATTATCATAAAACATAGTAATTGCAGACAAAGAAGATCAGAGATGGGAGAAAGCTTGCAAATTGATAAGCTAGATAGGAAGAACTATCCAGCTTGGTCCATGAGGATGGAGGCACACTCATGAGCAAAGATTTGATGGCATTCATTACAGGAGAAGAAGAAAAGTCTGAGTTTGAAGATCCTAGTGTTCCAACTAGGGAAGAACTTGCAGGTTTGAAGAATTGGATGAGAAAGGATGCTTAAGCTAGAAGCATCATTTACATGGCTGTAAATGATTATCTTCTACCTCACATTAGAGGATTAGAAAGTGCAACAGATGTGTGGAATGCTTTGGAAGAGCATTTCCAAAAGACAACCAAGTCAAGGAAGTCCTCATTATGGGCAGAGTTCACAACTTTCAAGAAGAAGAGTTCACAATCAATTTTTGATTATGTGGCAAGGATGAAGGATATTGCAGATAGCTTGGGAGCAGTAGATGAAGACATTGAAGAGGATAAGTTGGTAAGGCAAATACTTACAGGTCTGAGAGGAGATGAGAAGTGGAAGCCTTTCATATTGTCCATAGAATTGTCATTAGATCATTTTACTCCTGATCTTAATCAATTGCTAGGACACATGCTAACTTTTGAGCAGGACATTAAGGGAGACAATGATAGGAGTGCAAGTCAAGCTATAAACTCTAAGGACAAGAAAAAGAATGGCAAAGGGAAGCAGTCAACTGATGATGAAGGAACTTCAAGTCAAGCCAATTTCACAAAAGGAAAGATGAACTTCAGAGGTAAAGGAAGGAGGTAAGAACAAAGACAATACTAAAGCTTGTTGGATTTGTGGAAGAACCAATCATTTGGCAAATGATTGTTGGTATAACAATCAAAATGGTGGAAGTAATAATCAGAGCTTCAATCAAAGAGGTAGAGGAGGTAGAAACCAAAGAGGTAACTTCAGAGGAAGAGGTGGTAAGTCATCATATTCTAGAGGAGGTGGTAGAAGTTTTCAATCTCAGTCCTACAACAATAATTATTAAAATTATGCATCAGATCAGAAGGATGACATGACTCTTATCTTGAATGCAACTCATGAAGCAGTAAGAGAAGACCAAAGGGTGTTCTATATTGACTCAAGATGTAACAATCATCTGAGTGGCAATATATCATTCATGAATGATATGGAAGCAAAGCTGAATGGACATACAGTTCAAACAGGAGATAACACCAAGCATAAAGTGGAGAGCATTGGATTAGTGAAGACAAAGAGTGGAAGCACACCTTGAGCAAGGTACTTTATGTTCCTACTATTCCTAAAAACTTGATGTGTAGGACAAATTGTGGAGAAGGGATATGAAGTCAGATTCACAAATGATGGTGTTTATGTGCAAGATCCAAATCAGGGATATAGAAATATCATTGCAAGTAAAAAGGAAGGAAGGGTGTTTACTCTCAAGGTCCAAGCTGATGTAGGACATGCATTATTTACTTATGGAAGTCAAAAGATGTCTGAGTTAGACCTATGGCATAAAAGGTTAGGTCATTTCAATGAGAGAGCCATAAAGGAAATGTCCAAAAATGATGTGGTGCTTGGATTGCCAAGTGTTGAAGGTCAACACATGGTGTAAAAGTGTGAAGCTTGTCAATTAGGTAAAGCACATAAAAGTTCATACAATAAATCAGGGTACAAGTATTCAAACATGTTTGAGTTAGTTCATACAAATGTGTGGGGTCCTTCAAGGGACTATAGCATAAATGGATCCAGATATTATGTGTTGTTCATTGATGATGCAACCAGATGGATTACTTTATGTGTAATCAAGGATAAGTCAAAAGTATTCAAGACATTCAAGCATTATCATGCTTATGCAGAAAGGATTACAGGACAAAAGCTCAAGAGGTTGAGATCAGATGGAGGGGGAGAGTATTTCTCTAAAGAGTTTGATGATTATTTGTGGAATGCAGGTATAAAAAGAGAAGTAACTTGCAGGTACTCTCCTCAACAAAATGGAGTTGCAGAAAGAAGAAATAGAACTCTTGTAGAGTTTGCAAGAGCAATGATGAAAGAAAAGAATTGTCCAAATTACTTATGGGCAGAAGCTATCAACACTGCAACATACCTTGTGAATAGGTTACCTTGTAAAGCTTTGGATGGAAGAACACCTTATGAAGCATGGTGGGGTAAGAGACCTACTCTTGATCATTGTAAGGTATTTGGATGTTTAGCATATGCTTATGTTATTTCACAATTGAGACATAAGCTAGAACTCAAAGCAGAGAAGTATGTGTTTATTGGGTATGATGATAGATAGATGGGTTACAGATTGTGGAGTCCATCTACAAAGCAATTTCTTGTTACAAAAGATGCTACATTTGATGAGCAAAGCACATGGTATACAGGGTCAACAAATGATTATGCAGATGTTGAAGAAATACAAAGAAAAGGGAAGACAAAAGTAAGTGTGTATGAAGAAGATATTGATGATGTTGATTATAAAAATAAATTGCAGGGCAATGTTGACAATGGGCCAAGATTTGATCCAGAATCAATTGTGGCTGAGACTTCAAGAAGTGCAGAGGTCAGAAGATCTTTGAGAGAAAGAAAAGAGCCTATCAGGTATAGCTATGATACATCCTTCTTAACAACAAAAGATTATGCTTACACTGTGAAGACAGAAGAAGACCCAATCACATATGAAGAAGCTAAGGTAAACAGAATTGGGAGAAGGCAATGCAAGAAGAGTATGATGCTCTACTTGAAAATGAAACATGGGAGTTGGTGCCAAGACCAAATAATCAGAAGGTCATTGGATGTAAGTGGGTGTATAAAACAAAAAGGTTTGCAGATGGAAAAGTGTCTAGATACAAGGCTAGACTTGTGGTTAAAGGTTATGCCCAAACTTATGGGGTAGATTATGATGAAACCTTTAGTCCTGTTGTTAAGATGTCTACAATTAGATCATTGATTGCTATTGCTGCTTGTAAAGGATGGAAGTTATCACAATTAATGGATTCAATTGGATCAGATTATGTGTGTAAGCCCAAGAGAGCCTTGTATGGGTTGAAGCAAGCTCCAAGAGCATGGAATTACAGGCTTGTTAAGTTCCTGAATGAATGTGGATATCAAGCATCAAAGGCAGATAATAGCTTGCTAGTGAAGGCAAGTGAAAATGGATATATATACATGTGTATTTATGTTGATGATATAATTGTCATAGGTACAGATGCTCAATGAATCAAGGAACTTAAGAAAAAAATAGAGGAGTTTAAGATAAGTGATTCGTATCTTATTTCTTAGGAATGCAGATTGTGTATACTCAACATGGAGTATATGTTACACAAGAGAGATACTTGAAAAATCTTCTGGTCAAGTTCAACATGGAGGGTTGCAAGCCTTCAACCACACCATTGGAGGTAAATCATAAATTAAGCAGATATGGAGGTGAAGAATTTAATGATATGAAGAAATATCAGAGTTTGGTAGGTAGTGAGACCTATCATATGCAATAGGTGTGTTATCACAATTTATGCATTGTCTAAAGAAGACTCATTGGAATGCAGCTCAAAGGGTACTCAGATATATCAAGGGAACTCTAAGTGAAGGTTTGTATTATGGATTTACTTCTGATACAACAATCAAAGTGTTTAGTGATGCAGATTGGGCAGGTGATTCAGATGATAGAAGGTATACTCATGGGTATCTTTGTTATATTGGAGATAAACTAGTTTTCTTAGTGCTCAAAGAAGCAACATACAATTGATTTGTCATCCACGGAAGCTGAGTATAAAGGAATGGTAGAGGCTGCAAAAGAAGTAATATGGTTAAAGACCTTGTTAATGAGTTTTGGAACTGATTAGAGTACTCCAATTATTTTTTGAGACAATATGAGTTCATTATATTTGGCAGCTAACCCTGTTTTTCATGCCAAGACTAAGCATATAGAGATTCAATATCATTTCTTGAGGGGAAAGGTACTTGATAAAGAGATTGAAGTATTGTATACTTCAACAAAAGAACAAGTTGTAGATATGTTGACAAAAAGTTTGGAAGGACCTAAATTATAGAGGTTCAAAGAGATGGCAGAAGTAAAGAAGAATGGAATAATCACAATTAGTGATTGAGGGGGAGCTGTTGGAACAAAGAAATCCCAAATTGATTATTACAAAGATTTTAAATCAAGTCAATGATCATATTGAAGTTCAAGAAGTCATTTGAGAATGTGAAGAGGTCTCAGAAGTCAAGCTTGTATACATATGTACATTACAGTTGGAAATTCTTGTATTATGAGTGTAGATTGATGGAGAGTGTTAATCTCCAAAAGAACAACCTACTCTTGAAATTAGAGCACCTCTATATCAAAAGTAAGTCAAAACCTTCACCAATTTGGAGGATCAACATTCAATTATAAGGATTCTGGAAAATCTATGAAAAGGATGATTCTACAGAAAGTCTACTGCACATATCTTTCTCATTGACTTATCAAATGTGTAAAGTTTTTTATAAAACTTTGCACAAGGTGTCGCCTAAAGATTGCGCACCTCCTCCAAGTCGGATCACTCCAAAAGATTCAATAGATTTTGAGAAATCAACTTGACAAGTCACCTATGTCTAAAACTGTACTTCTGAGAAGTCGATTTAGACACCTATAACTTCTAAGACATGGTTCTCCAAGAATAGAACCCGTTTAAGCAAATGCTTTTAGCCACAAGTAGCTTACCTTCCAACTTAAAGATTAAGTGCTTACTTGCTCAAAACTTTAAACTGTGGAAGGAGAACTGATCAAAACATTTACTTCAAATTTTGCGCCTGTTTCAAGAACCAGTGAACACTTCTTCACATACAAATGTTCCTACACATAATTCTCTCAGCCTGATCACAATCGGAAGCTAAAAATTTGTACAGAGGTCAATCACCTATAGACTTAGACTTGTACAAAAGCATTTCACAAAAGATCTAACATAGAAGGAGAAAACTCAGAAACATCGGGCGCAACATTTTTTTCATTTCTGAGAATTTTTACATCTAAGTGATGAGAGAGTCTTCACTCAATTCTAGGATGTCTAAATGACTCATATATCTTCTGATTACTCTATTCTCATGTTCTCTCATACTTGCCCCGACATTTTCCATAGTATTTATAGGCAAATATTTACAAACTTATGACTTATCAAAAGTATAAGTGACCTATATCTGAACTAATGTACATATGTGTACATTTCTTTCAACTCCTGAATGTAAACTTCTTCTATGCTTCAAAACTTGATCTTGTCTTCATTCTTTAACTTCCAAAACTTCAATTGTTGATTGCTCTGCACCAACAACTCCCCCTCAATCATCAATTGAGGTTTTCTCTATCTTCTTTTGTTAGTATATGATCAATGTCTACCCCTCATGATTGTATGCACATTTTGTAAGGCCCCCTTTATTGGGAGAAGCCAAGCATGCATTACCCAATTGATGGGAATCCCAACTTGAATGTTGGATGAAGGTCATGTTGGACCATGTAAGATATTATAAGGAAAGGGAGTTATCAGGGTCCCCAATTGTGGGGTCCGGGGCAGCGGTGAGCAGCCCCGGCTGGGGGGTCCAAGGGGGCCAGCGGGCCCCCTGGCTGGGGGGTCCCAGGGGGCCAGCGGGCCCCCTGGTGGGGGTCCGGGGGCAGCGCCCCCGGCGCGACGGTAAAGGGAATATTCCATGGAATATTCCCTGTCGGAGTCAGAAATCATTTATATTTGTTAGGTCGGTTCAACCAGTCTAAGCCGTGTATGGCAATTACGCGGGCGGTGGCCGCCCACGCTCTACCGCCCATGTATAGCCGTCCATGGCAGGCCACCCATGATCCTATATATACATGACTTCTGCACTACCTAAGACACCGAGTTGAGCCAGCATACCTCTACCTTGTATCTCCCTATCTAGAGTTGTCTAGATCACCATTTAAGCTCTACCTTGAGAGCGCACGGGTGGACAACGCCATCATCTTTGTACTTGCTGCTAGTAGAAAATTGTTGAGATTCTCCTATATCTGTTATCTTCTCTGTTATTGCTCCTGTGTTATATTGCGTAACTATTGTCTTACATCTTTAGGCCTGCCATGTCTTTGAACTTCTATAGCTTTGGTCCATCCAAGCTTTTGGTAAGCATATCAGCTATCTGATCTTTTGTTGAAGTATGTATGACTTCAATCTCTTTATCCATCACCTTCTCTCTTAGAAAGTGATACTGAATCTCAATGTGTTTGGTCCTGGCATGAAAAACAGGGTTAGCAGCTAGATACAATGAACTCATGTTATCTCCATATATGATAGGTGTACTCTGTATAGTGTCAAAACTCTTCATCAGAGTCTTAAGCCATATTACTTCCTTTGCAGCTTCAACCATGCCTTTGTACTCTGCTTCTATAGATGATAAAGCAACTGTGTGTTGCTTCTTTGAACACCAAGATATTAACTTATCTCCCACATAACACATGTATCCATAGGTTGACCTTCTATCATCAGGATTACCTGCCCAATCTGCATCACTATATATTTTGATATTTGTATCTGATGTAAAACCATAATACAAACCCTCTTTGAGTGTACCCTTAATGTACCTCAACACTCTTTGACCTGCAATCCAATGTTCTTTTCTAGGACAATGCATGAATTGAGACAAAACCCCAACTGCATATGATAAATCAGGCCTAGTTAATGTAGCATAGATAAGACTACCAACCAAACTCTGATATAACTTCATATCCTTGAATTCTTCTCCACCATATCTGCTCAATTTGTGATTCACCTCCATTGGAGTAGGTGCTACCCTGCAATCATTCATTTTAAACTTGATTATCAAGTTCTTCAAATACCTTTCTTGAGTTACATACACTCCATGTTGAGTATATGAAATCTCCATGCCCAAGAAGTATGACAAGTCTCCTAAATCACTGATTTTGAACTCTTTCTCCATTTGCTTCTTTAGGCTTTGAATGCCTTTCTCATCTGTACCTGTAAGAATTATATCATCAACATATATGCACATGTAAATGAACCCATCATCACTTGCTTTCACAAGCAAGCTACTATCCACCTTAGATACTTGAAATCCAAGTTCTTTCAAGAACTTTACAAGTCTATAATTCCATGCCCTTGGGGCCTACTTCAAACCATACAAAGCTCTCTTGAGCTTACACACATGATCTGGATACCTTTTATCTCTGAATCCTTGTGGTTGCTCCATGAAAACATCATCTGAAATATAACCATTTAAAAAAGCATTCTTCACATCTAATTGACATAATTTCCAACCTTTACATGCAGCAATTGCTATGAGTGTCCTGATGGTTGTCATCTTTGCCACAGGACTATAGGTCTCATCATAATCAATACCATATGTCTGAGCAAACCCTTTGACAACAAGTCTAGCTTTGTACCTAGACACACTTCCATCTGCAAATCTCTTTGTCTTATAAACCCACTTGCATCCCATGATCTTCTGGCTATTTGGTTTAGGAACCAAATCCCATGTCTGATTCTCCAATAATGCATCATATTCTTCCTACATAGCTTTCTCCCAAATTTCCTTACCTTTTGCCTCTTCATATGTAGAAGGTTCTTCATCTGCTTTAATCATATAAGCATAATCTTTGGTAGCCAGAAAAGAAGTATCATAACTATACCTTGTAGGTTGCCACTTGTGTCTTGATGACCTTCTGAGTTCTCCACTCCTTGAGGTTTCTGGTTCTTCACACTTAGGATCAAATCTTGGCATTTCTTCAACTTCAACCTGCACTTCATTATTCTCTTGTTCATCAAATATCTGAACCTTTGATTTACCTTTCTTTTGACTCACAATTTCTTCATCATATGTATTAATATTGATAGTACCTGCATACCAAGTACCTTGCTCATCAAATGTAACATCCTTAGACACAATGAATTGCTTTGTGGATGGACTCCACAATCTATAACCCATCTGCTTGTCATCATAACCAATGAACACAAACTTTTTCAGCTTTAGGTTCCAATTTGTGTCTTAATTGTGATGGCACATATGCATATGCCAAACATCCAAATACTTTGCAATGATCTAAGGTAGGTCTGTTACCCCACCATGCCTCATACGGTGTCATACCCTACAAGGCTTTACATGGTAGCCTATTGACCAGATAAGTAGCTGTATTTACAGCCTCAGCCCACAAATAATTTGGGCAATTTTTCTCCTTCATCATGGATCTTGCAAACTCAACAAGAGTTCTATTCCTCCTTTCTGCTACACCATTTTGTTGAGGAGAGTACTTGCAAGTGATTTCCCTTTTTATACCTGCATTCCACAAGTAATCACTGAACTCATTAGAGAAATACTCTCCCCCTCCATCTGACCTTAGTCTCTTCAACTTATGACCTGTAATTCTCTCTGCATACACATGATAATGTTTGAATGTACTAGATACTTCTGACTTATCTTTGATCACATAGATAGTGATCCATCTGGTAGCATCATCAACATAAATCACATAGTACCTTGAACCATTGATACTGAAATCCTTTGATGGTCCCCACACATCTGTGTGTACCAACTCAAGCTTCTCTGAATACATAAAACCATTCTTGGAATAAGATTGCTTATGAGCCTTACCTAATTGACATGCCTCACATCTGTATGTCATATGTTGACCTGTAACATTAGGCAATCCAAGCACTGAACCATTGTTAATCATATCTTTGATACCTCTTTCATTAAAGTGTCCAAGCCTCTTGTGCCAAAGATCTAACTCAGAGATCTTATGTCCTCCATATGTGAACAAGGCATGACCAACATTACCTTGAATCTTCAATGTGAACAATCTTCCTTCTTTCTTCCCTGAAACAATCTGTTTATACCCATTGCTAGGGTCTTCCACAAATACTCCTTCATTAGTGAATCTCACTTCATAACCTTTTCAACAATTTGTCCTACACTTATCAGATTCTTAGGAATTGTAGGAACATACAAGACCTTACTCAATAAGGTGCTACCATCCTTAGCCTTCACTGATCCAATTGACTTCACATTATGCTTTGTATTGTCACCTATTTGAACAACATGATTAGATATCTTATTTTCTAAATCAGTCATCAATGCTATGTTACCACTCAAGTGATTGCTACACCCTGAGTCAATGTAGAAGACTCTTTGGTCTTCACTTTGCCTTTCACAAGTTGCATTCATTATCAATGTTGAATCCTCCTTTTGATCTGAAGCATAATTGTAGTAGGTATTGTTGGAGAAACACTCACTAATTGGACATATATTTGAAGGTCAAATCTTAGGAAGAAAACACCATGCCTATGTGAAGGGACAAATTCACAAGTGTATCAAATTTGTAAAGTTAGTTCACTTTAGTCCTAGAAGTTTTTTAAAATCACGAGAATACAAAAATCTATATAAGTTAGTTTGTATCAACTGACGCGGAGAGAGAGTGAGAGAGAAGAAGTAGAAGAAGGAGTTCATTTTATACGACTGAGTATAGTCGGGCTTCTCTGAGTGAGAAAGCATCTGTAAAACTTCTGAGTTTTCATAGCTATGAGAAAGAACTGAGTAAAGTTCTGTGTATGAGTCTCTCTCCATCATCTCCATGCTTGCCTACTATGTGATGAATTCAAAAGTTCAAGTTTTCTGAGCAATTCGATGCCTGGCATCGAATCTTGACTGATAAGTCATTATTTCCATTCTCTGTGTGTTAACTGTTGTTGAATCTTTTAAAAACATGAAGTTTGTGGAGCAACTCGATGCCTGGCATCGAGTTTCAACATAAAGTGGATGCCCGGCATCGACTTCTAGCATACAAATGGTCTTCTTCATGTGTGTGTAAAAGAGAGTATTTCTGGTGCAGAAAAAGGGCCTAAAAAAGCTCAAAGTCGATGCCCGGCATCGACCTTGACTGAAATTCGATGCTAGGCATCGAATTTTTATTTTTAGACACCCAGAAATACTAAAACAGGCAAAAATTTCCAATTTTGGAAGGTCATACAGGGTCATCTTTTGAAGGCCATAACTTGAGTTCTAGAGATCCGTTTGATGCATATGATAGCTTGTTGGAAAGATCTACTCTTCTAGTTTTATCCTGTAAAGTTTCATGGGAAAATAATACTTGAGCTAGGAGAAATTAGCAAAATACTGAAGGTATGTCATTTCGATGACTAGGAATTTCTATAGAAGCAAAGTTCTCACTTTAGGCTATCATTTCTCAAAGTTTGGAGTGGCAATGAGTTAATGGTGACCATAGAGGTGTTCTAGTGTCACATTAATTCATTTCTTGTGGTGTTTCATACATCAACAAGTGGTATCAGAGCAGAAAGATTCTCGAGAGCAGAAGACGACAAAGGTACGAGAAGTTTTGTAAAGTTTTCCATTAAAGTTTGAAAGGTGAAGCATTTGAAGACACAAGGCATCAAAAGGTTACTTCAAAAGTATCCTCATACACAAAGAACTTCAAAAGGTATTATCCTTTATCCTTTAAGCTCACAGGTTGCAGCAGAAGAAAAGAACTATGGCAGATCATATCTCCATTGACAAACTGGACAGAGATAATTACCACGCATGGGTAATGAGAATGGAAGCCTTACTTATGAGTAAGGATCTCATGGTATATGTAACAGCTGAAGAAGAGAAGCCAGTATTTGAAGATGAAAGCCGACCAAAGAAAGAGGAACTTGATGCTTTAAAGCATTGACACAAGAAGGATGCAAGTGCAAAAACATACATCTACAATACAATCTCTGATCATTTGCTACCACACATCAGAGGATTGGAATCATCTGAAGATATATGGAATGCATTGGAGTATCATTTCCAAAGTACTACTAAAGCACGGAAAGCAAGTCTATGGTTAGAGTTTACAACATTCAAGAAGAAGCCAAGTCAAACCATTAGTGATTATGTCACTAAGATGAAGGATCTAGCATAGTCTTGGATCCATAGATGAAGATGTTGAAGATCACAGATTGATTGCTCAATTACTTGCAGGTTTGAGAGGGGATGAAAGGTGGAAACCTTTTGTCTTATCAACAGAACTTTCATTAAATCATTATGTTCCAGATTTGAACCAGTTGCTTGGTTTGATGCTCACATATGAGCAAGACTTGAAGGGAGATGGAGATAAAGGACAAAGTTCTGCAATGTACATGAAGAACAAGAAGAAAGGAGATAAAGGTAAAGCAAAGGATGAAGAAGAGTCAACTTCTCAAGTTTATTATGCAAGAGGTAAAGGCACTGGCAAAGGAAGAGCAAGAGGTTTTGGAAGAGGAAGAGGTAATCAAAATAACAACAAGAAGGCTTGTTGGATCTGTGGATTGAGTGATCATTTGGCTCATGATTGTTGGCACAACCAACAAGGATCAAACCAGAATCAAAACAACAATAGCAGAGGCCGAGGTGGAAGATATCAAAGTAATTTTCAAAGAGGTAGACAAAGTCAAAGAGGAGGCTATGGTAGAGGTGGAGGAAGAAGTTGGGGACAAAATCAATCCTACAACACCACCTACTACAACTATGCAAATGACACACAAAATGAAAGTCATACATCATTGATGATGAACTCAATCAACACATCAGATAAAGAAGATCTAAAGGTATTTTACATTGACTCTGGATGTTCTAATCATTTGTCAGGAAACATAGAATTGATGTCAGAATTGGAAAAAGGTATTTCGAGTCACACAGTTCAAACTGGTGATAATACAAGACATAGTGTACATTCAATTGGAAAAGTGAAATGCAGAGTGGAGCAGATTTGCTAACCAATGTTTTGTATGTTCCTACAATACCTAAAAACTTGATTAGTGTGGGACAGATAGTTGAAAAAGGTTTTCAAGTCAGGTTTACAAATGAAGGAGTATTTGTGGAAGATCCAGAGAATGGATATAATCAGATTGTCTTTGGTAAGAAAGAAGGTAGACTCTTTACTTTAAGAGTGCAAGGAAACATTGGTCACGCTTTGCTCACACATGGTGAAGCAGTGATTACAGAACTTGATCTCTGGCATAAGAGATTAGGTCATTTCAATGAAAGAGGAATTAAAGCTATGGTTGCTAATCAGTCTGTACTAGGATTACCAAATGTGCAAAGTCAACATATGGTTTATAAATGTGAAGCATGTCAAATGGGTAAAGCACACAGGTTACCATTTCAAAAGAAATGATTCAAACATGATGGACTACTAGAGCTCATTCATACAGATGTATGGGGACCAACAAAAGAAGGATCTATCAATGGCTCAAGGTATTATGTTCTTTTCATTGATGATGCTACAAGATGGATAACATTATATGTTTTGAAGGAAAGATCAGAAGTGTTTGGAGCCTTCAAGCATTTTCATGCATATGCAGAGAGAGTAACAGGTTAAAAGCTTAAAAGACTGAGGTCTGATGGAGGGGGAGAATACTTCTCCCAAGAGTTCAATGATTATCTTTGGAATGCAGGTATTAAGAGAGAAATAACTTGCAGGTATACACCACAACAAAATGGTGTAGCAGAAAGAAGGAACAGGACTTTGGTTGAGTTTGCTAGAGCTATGTTGAAGGAGAAGAATTGTCCAAATTATCTTTGGGCTGAAGCTGTAAATATAGCTACATATCTTGTGAATAGATTACCATGTGCAGCTCTCAATGGTATGACTCCATATGAAGCTTGGTGGGGTAAGAAACCAACACTAGATCATTGTAGAGTGTTTGGATCAATTGCATATGCTTATGTGCCATCACAACTTAGGCATAAACTTGAACCAAAGGCAGAAAAATATGTGTTCATTGGTTATGATGAAAAGCAGATGGGTTACAGGTTGTGGAATCCTTATACCAAACAATTTCTTGTTTCTAGAGATGTTACATTTGATGAACAGAAAAGTTGGTATGCAGATCAAAGTCATACAGCTGAAGAATTTGAAGAAGAGGTAAGAAGATGTGAGAAAGGAAAATCAATTGTGCAGGTAAATAGAGATGAAGACTATATGCAAGCAAGTACATCCAGAAGTGGATTAACAAGAAGGAATGAAGAAGCTCCTATATTTGATGAAGAAGTGTATCCAGACACATATGAAGAATGTGAACCAAGAAGGTCAAGCAGGACTAGAAGACAACCAGAAAGGTATTCTTATGATACTTCTTACATAACTCAGAAGAACTATGCATATATGGTCAAAGATGATGAAGAACCTCAGAACTATGATGAAGCTAAAGGTAAGAAGCAATGGGAAGAAGCAATGAAGGAAGAGTTCAATGCACTGGAGGAGAACAAGACATGGGAACTTGTTCCTAAACCAAATGGTAAGAAAGTAATTGGAAATAAATGGGTTTATAAAGTGAAGAAGCTTGCAGATGGAAGTATAGCCAGATACAAAGCTAGATTGGTGGTGAAAGGCTATGCCCAGACCTATGGCATAGATTATGATGAGACATTCAGTCCCGTAGCTAAGATGTCAACTATAAGGACAATCATTGCTATTGCAACTTCAAAAGGATGGACTCTAAGTCAATTGGATATAAAAAATGCATTCTTGAATGGATACATATCAGATGAGGTATACATGGAACAACCTCAAGGGTTTATAGATTCCAGGTATCCAAATTTTGTTTGCAGGTTGAGAAGAGCATTGTATGGATTGAAGCAAGCTCCAAGAGCTTGGAACTATAGACTGGTGAAGTATCTCAATGATCTTGGATATCAAAGTTCAAAAGCAGACCCAAGTCTACTTATCGGAAGAACAGAGGAAGGTACAATCTACATTTGTATTTATGTAGATGACATTATAATCACAGGTACTTCAGATGAAGGAATCAAGGAGGTAAAGAGATTGCTTGAAAAAGAATTCAAGATCAGTGACCTAGGAAAGTTATCATACTTTCTTGGAATGGAAGTTACTTATACAGATCATGGCATATATGTGTCACAAGAAAGGTATCTTCTGAACTTGTTGAAGAAGTTTGATATGGAAAATTGCAGAGAAGCTTCAACTCCACTTGAAGTTAATCACAAGCTCAGTAAATATGATGGTGCAGACTACAAAGATATGAGGAAGTATCAATCTCTTGTGGGTAGTTTGATTTATGCTACACTAACAAGACCTGATCTTAGTTATGCAATGGGAGTTTTGTCACAATTCATGCATTGTCCAAAGGACCCACATTGGATTGCAGGTCAAAGAGTTCTCAGATATATCAAAGGAACTATAAAGGAAGGATTATATTATCCTTTTACATCAGATTTGAAGTTGAGAGCCTATAGTGATTCAGATTGGGCAGGTAATCAAGATGACAGAAGATCAACTCATGGTTACATGATATATATTGATGATAAGCTTGTAAGTTGGTGTTCAAAGAAACAACATACAGTAGCATTATCATCAACTGAAGCAGAGTACAAAGGACTTGTGGAAGCAACTAAGGAAGTTATATGGATGCAGACATTGTTCAAGAGCTTAGGCATTGATCAAGGTACACCTACAATACATGGAGATAATATGAGTTCACTTTATCTTGCAGCAAATCCAGTATTTCATGCAAGGACAAAGCACATAGAGATACAGTATCATTTTCTCAGAGAAAAGGTAATGGAGAAGGAGATTGAAGTGGAGTACATTTCTACTAAAGATCAGTTAGCAGACATAATGACAAAGAGCTTGGATGGTGTGAAGACCAGCAGATTCAAAAGCATGGCAGGAGTAAAAGAAAAGAAGATGATATGAAGAAACAGGGAATGTCAATTAGTGATTGAGGGGGAGCTGTTGGAGAAACACTCACTAATTGGACCTATATTTGAAGGTCAAATCTTAGGAAGAAAACACCATGCCTATGTGAAGGGACAAATTCACAAGTGTATCATATTTGTAAAGTTAGTTCACTTTAGTTCTAGAAGTTTTTTAAAATCTATATAAGTTAGTTTGTATCAACTGACGCAGAGAGAGAGTGAGAGAGAAGAAGTAGAAGAAGGAGTTCATTTTATACGACTGAGTATAGTCGGGCTTCTCTGAGTGAGAAAGCATCTGTAAAACTTCTGAGTTTTCATAGCTATGAGAAAGAACTGAGTAAAGTTCTGTGTATGAGTCTCTCTCCATCATCTCCATGCTTGCCTACTGTGTGACGAATTCAAAAGTTCAAGTTTTCTGAGCAATTCGATGCCTGGCATCGAATCTTGGCTGATAAGTCATTATTTCCATTCTCTGTGTGTTAACTGTTGTTGAATCTTTTAAAAACATGAAGTTAGTGGAGCAACTCGATGCCTGGCATCGAGTTTCAGCATAAAGTGGATGCCCGACATCGACTTCTAGCATACAAGTGGTCTTCTTCATGTGTGTGTAAAAGAGAGTATTTCTGGTGCAGAAAAAGGGCCTAAAAAAGCTCAAAGTCGATACCGGCATCGACCTTGACTGAAATTCGATGCTAGGCATCGAATTTTTATTTTTAGACACCCAAAAATACTAAAACAGGCGAAAATTTCCAGTTTTGGAAGGTCATACAGGGTCATCTTGTGAAGGCCATAACTTGAGTTCTAGAGATTCGTTTGATGCATATGATAGCTTGTTGGAAAGCTCTACTCTTCTAGTTTTATCCTATAAAGTTTCATGGAGAAATAATACTTGAGCTAGGAGAAATTAGCAAAATACTGAAGGTATGTCATTTCGGTGACTAGGAATTTCTGTAGAAGCAAAGTTCTCACTTTAGGCTATCATTTCTCAAAGTTTGGAGTGGCAATGAGTTAATGGTGACCATAGAGGTGTTCTAGTGTCACATTAATTCATTTCTTGTGGCGTTTCATACATCAACAGGTATTGTTGTAATGTTGACTTTGGAATCCTCTACCTGCATTTCTTCCAAAATAACCCCTACCACCTCTACCTCTAAAATTACCTCTTTGGTTTCTGCCACCTCTTCCTCTTGAATTAAAATTCTGATTATATCCACCATTATTCTGAGTATTATGCCAACAATCATTAGCTAAGTGATTTGTCTTACCACAAATCCAGCAAGCTTTGACTCCATCTTTGTTATTCCTGCCTCTTCCTCTACCTTTGCCACTTCCTCTTCCTCTCAGGAAGTTAGCTTGACTAGTTGTGCCTTCATCTTCATTTGCTTGTTGCTTTCCTTTGCTATTTTTCTTCTTATCCTTTGAGTACATTGCATGACCTGTACTCTTGTCACTTTCACCTTTGACATCCTGCTCAAAGGTTAACATATGTCCTAGCAACTGATTTAAGTCAGGAGTAAAATGATCAAGTGATAATTCAGTAGACAAAATGAATGGCTTCCATTTGTCATCACCTCTCAAACCTGTAAGTATTTGCCTTACCAATTTATCCTCCTCCATGTCTTCATCAACTGCTCCTAATGCATCTGCAATGTCTTTCATCCTTGTTACATAATCTGAGATGGATTGAGAGGCTTTCTTCTTGAAAGTGGTAAATTCTGCCCACAAAGATGCCTTCCTTGACTTTGTGGTATTTTTGAAATGCTCCTCCAAAGCATTCCATATATCACTTGCACTTTCAAGACCTCTAATGTGAGGTAGCAAGTAGTCATTGGCTGCCATATAGATAATGCTTCTAGCTTGAGCATCTCTCTTCATCCAATTCTTCAAATCTGACAATTCCTCCCTAGTTGGAACACTAGGATCTCTGAATTGAGGCTTTTCTTCTTCACCTGTAATGTAAGCTATCAAGTCTTTGCTCATAAGATGAGCTTCCATCCTCATTGACCATGCAGGATAGTTATCTCTATCCGATTTCTCTATCTGAAGAGAATCTCCCATCCTTTCTTTACTTGTGTATTGAATTCTTCAAATTTTATGAATAACAGATGTACCTTTACTTCAAATGACACTCCTTTTGACTTCCTTGATGTCTTATGATCTCCTTCTCAAGCTTTATCTTCAAGCTTTCACCTTTTGAACCTTTAGATGTTGAATTCTTTGCACCTGCAATAGTCGGGATCCTCCTTCCTTCAATTCTGATGCTTCCTGCTCTGATACCACTGATGGAGAGTGTTAATCTACAAAAGAACAACCTACTCTTGAAATTAGAGCACCTCTATATCAAGAGTAAGTCAAAACCTTCACCAATTTGGAGGATCAACATTCAATTATAAGGATTCTGGAAAATCTGTGAAAAGGATGATTCTACAGAAAGTCTGCTGCACATATCTTTCTCATTGACTTATCAAATGTGTAAAGTTTTTGATAAAACTTTGCACAAGGTGTTGCCTAAAGATTGCGCACCTCCTCCAAGTTGAATCACTCCAAAAGATTCAATAGATTTTGAGAAATCAACTTGACAAGTCACCTATGTCTAAAACTGTACTTCTGAGAAGTCGATTTAGACACCTATAACTTCTAAGACATGGTTCTACAAGAATAGAACCCGTTTAAGCAAATGATTTTAGCTACAAGTAGCTTACCTTCCAACTTAAAGATTAAGTGCTTACTTGCTCAAAACTTTAAATTGTGGAAGGAGAACTGATCAAAACATTGACTTCAAATTTTGCGCCTCTTTCAGGAACCAGTGAACACTTCTTCGCATACAAATGTTCCTACACATAATTCTCTCAGCCTGATCACAATTGGAAGCTAAAGATTTGTATAGAGGTCAATCACCTATAGACTTAGACTTGTACAAAAGCATTTCACAAAAGATCTAACACAAAAGGAGAAAACTCGGAAACATCGGGCGCAACATTTTTTTCATTTCTGAGAATTTTTACATCTAAGTGATGAGAGAGTCTTCACTCAATTCTAGGATGTCTAAATGACTCATATATCTTGATTACTCTATTCTCATGTTCTCTCATACTTGCCCCGATATTTTCCATAGTATTTATAGGCAAATATTTACAAACTTATGACTAATCAAAAGTATAAGTGACCTATATCTGAACTAATGTACATATGTGTACATTTCTTTCAACTCCTGAATGTAAACTTCTTCTATGCTTCAAAACTTAACTTCCAAAACTTCGATTGTTGATTGCTCTGCACCAACATAGATGATTTTTAGGATGGTAAGGAGTAATTTAATAGATGCAGGATAAGTCTAGAAACATATGTATATAAGTCAATAATGTAAAGAAATAAATGAGAGAGTCATTAGAAGCCATGTCATTGTGATAGATGTGTAGAGAGTTATCTTCATAAATTAGCGACGAGTATTTCTCTGATTTCTCTCAGCCTGATCATGTAGATCAGGAAACCTTTTGTACACATCTAATCTAGAAGCTAATGAAGCTATGTTCAAAGTTTCATGCCCTAATTCTTTCCATGCTGTGAGTATCATCAATAGGAACATGTGTATGAAAAGTCTGTAGGTAGACCTCTCAGAGTCGTGCACTTTTTCTAGTCAATGTTTTGCTTAGATCTCAGTGCACAGTGTAAAGTTTTTGATGAATCAGCATTCAAAATCTAAGTTAAAAGATAAGGAAGCCATGGCTAAAAGCATTTAGCAAAACGGGATGTGTGCTGTGAGAAATCAACCTTAGAAGTTACCTATGTCAAAGTCGTCTGTTCAAGAAGATAGTTTCTAGTATACTTTTGATCTTAAGGATCAAATTAAAGTTTTAATGATTCTTTTGAAGGAATAATGGTTGATATGATTGCAAAAGGTTAGTGTGGAGATATGTGCATCATTAGTTTGAAGAAATCTGAAGATATGTGTAGGTAATGAAGTCAATCTCTGAAGCAGACTTTCTGAAGAAGGAAGATTTTCACTTTGAGAAGTGATAGTGAAAGATTTGGTAAATGAAGGTAACATTTGTGTAAAGTTTGGTCCATAACTGATATACAGGTGCTCTTAAATCAGTATAGATCAAACCTTTGGAGATTTAGAAGTCTCCAACAAGAAGTACACTTTTTGATTGTTTGCAAGAAAGAGGATTGCAGAAAGTACATGAAGGTTATGGAAAGAGGATTGCCAGCATTTGTTTTTATGTTTTGCAGGTTATGGAGTCCATATATGAGTTTATGGCGTGCATGTCATAGGCCTGTCAAGCCCTATGTTGTTGGGTGGCCTATGTGCCATTGAGCTTATGGTTAATTTTTTTTTGGGATTCCATTTCTTGGGGAAATGTTGCCGAAATTTTTCCCACCTCATGGCGTTATATACGCACTTCCCTTTACGTAAGAATGTTATGGCATGGTAACATGCCCCTTTTGCAAACATCACTAAGGTGTTAGCATGCTTCTAAGCATGTATTTCATGGACTTAGTACCATCATAGTATCATAGATAAGGCAACTTCATTAGAAACAAGATCCCTACACATAATCCTTATGGATTTTAGACCATAGGATTGCTAGGAATGTGCACAAGCAATCCTATAGGTTTTAGGAAGTTGCATATAGGCAGGGGAGATACATTTATGATAATGTCCAAGGTAGTGAAGATTCACTTATCTTCACAAGAGTCTCACAGTATGATTAGGAGACTATGGGGTACTATTAGGAATACCCAAAGAGTGATTAGTTTCACTGATACACCTCACTTGAGCAAGTAGTGAAGCATTTCTGCTACACTACTAAGGAAACCAATCAGATGGGATCACACAGATGGGTTTCATGAGAGAGCATCGACGGGTGCTTATGTGATTCGAGTGATGGTTAGGAAGACCAGATGTATGGCAATAGCTCTATGATTTAGAGCATAGATCCCTTAGTTAGGAATAGTTGGGGTACCCAATACATATATGCATATCGGGATCTACAGAGAGGTACCTAGGCTCAGTCTTGGAACCTAGGAACAAGTTAGTTTGGAACAGAAAGGGATATCCATTGTCACATACTGACTAGAACCAAACTAACTAGTTCAAGAACATGGGACTCATTTGAGTCCACATATATGAGTTGAAGATATGGGATTCATTAGAGTCCACCTATATATTCCATTACATATATATGGAATATATATTCGGTTTAGTGTAGGTATGACACCGTGAATTGGAAGAAGGTTCCACTGGTATGGGACGGTGGAAATGACTTCCCTTTGAGCACTCTTCTTCTATGGCCAAGAAGAAAAGGACTCATCATTCATGGCATCATATCTCACTAGATCAGAGGATAGTTCTTAGTAGACATCTCCTTAGGATGGGGAGTTATCCTTCATAGTTTAGAGAAGATTTATTCTTCTAATAGAGAATGTGATAAGTGATTTTATCACCATTGGTATCACATACTCATTTTCAGATTTTCACGAAGGATAATTCCATTAGTTGATGGGATCATATAGATCCATGTATAGAGGATGGTTGGAAGAGATTGTTCTTTAGTATGGATACACATGTGTTTATGGTATCATGTCATATTGTTGCTGACCATTTTAGTAGAGGGCTTTGAACCTTATTAAGAATTTATTTTCTCCACTCTTCATTACATACACCTTCATTAGTTACAGAAGATTTATTCTCCATCTTCATAGGAATATATGTAATGAGGGATTATGCACTAGTTATGGAAGAGAGGACTAAATAAATTCATTAGTTTCTCTTTTAAGGAAAGGAGAAAGTGGGAATCGGCTTAGAGATCGACGAGAGATCTCAATTTAGCTCAAAGGTCTCACTTTAGCTTAGAGGTCTCACTTTAGGTTAGAGGTCTCACTTTAGCTTAGAGGTCTCACTTTAGCTCCTATTCTTTGAGAGAAAAAAAGGAAAGGAAAACATAATTTCTTCATAGGAGAAGAATACAATATGTTTTCCTTTAGAAAGAAGAGGTGTTTAGGAAACATCTCTTAGTCTATATTTTAGAAGGAATTCATTTACTCTACTTTTCAGTATAATTTTCCTTCACATGGGAGTTTCTTTCTCCACTATTTTGGAAGGAAAAAACATGGAGAACTTATATGCATGTTCTCAATTATGGATGAGTAGAGTAATTGGGTTCAAAAGAATCTCTTTCAAAGGGAAAGGGAAAGTGGAATAGGTTCCGCTGCTAGAGCTTTCCTTAGAAGAGATTGAAGAGAGAGAGAGAGAGAGAGAGAGAGAGAGAGAGAGAGAGAGAGAGAGAGAGAGAGAGAGAGTTTCACTTTCTCACTTTTAGGTTGTCTAGATAGAAGTGGCACTCTTCTATCAAAGACAAAAGGGAGATCAGTTAATCATGATGGTTAGATTGAGTCCCACATGGAGATTCTAGAGAGGAGCAACTATGTTACTCCAGTGATGTCCTTTGACTAGATGAGATGATCTAGTTATTGGCATTAGTTAGACTAGGAGTAGAGTTATGACTCTTCTCTTTAGGGTTTATAGGAGATAGAGATATATCTAACCTATTAGGGCACCAAACTCTTAGTTGGTGTTACATCATGAGCATGATGTGTAAACATCAGTTAGGAGGATAGGTACTTAGGGATTATCTGAATCTCAAAGGGAATGCTTTTGCATTCATATGGAAAACTACATGGAAGAGAAATATTGGAGTTTGCACAAGTGCCAATAGATGCTCTTCCAATAGAACTTAGTCCAATGGTAAAGGATGACAAACCACAGACTTTTTGGTTGATGGAATGTAGAGATTGCATTTTACTATCAAGAAATTCTTATATATGATCTAGATGATGGAATTGCATAGTCAGACGGTTATTTAGAGGAAACTATTACTTGTGAGCACGATCAAGGTTAGGAAGACCTGGAGTGTTATGAGGGCAATCTATCATTTAGTCTTAGAAGGGTTTGGAGTCACTTGTTATGGGACTTTGTTATATATTTCATAGGATTTCCTGGTTTATTATCTCCATTACAGTATGGTCAAGCTTATAAGCTTGGCACTTTACACTTGCTTCCCATGCTATTACTCCATAGAGTATACATCATATGGACTTAGGTCATTTGGATGATGTTATATGTCATGGGAGTGATAGTTTAGATATTAAGTGAACATGGGAGATAGTAGACACCACTCAAACAGTTTCCCACCTTTTAGATGATCTCATATGAGGCTTCTCAAGGGGAAGGATATGGGGAAACAACACACAGAGATGACCATGTACATTGAGTACATGGGGTTCAGGGGAGTCCGAGCACTTTCTTCTACCATTATGGACATTTCATTTACATTTTCGAGGACAAAAATGCTTTTAAGGGGAAGGAAATGTCACATCATGGATCCACAACTTCCCAAATGAGATGGCACATATGCCATAGGGCATCATTTTGAGGAATCTAACGCACTTGGTAGAGGAGGAAGAGAGGAGTCTCTAAGATTAGAGAGAGATTTTCATCTCATTATGAGACTTATGCATGGAGAGTCGACTCTCACGATAATATAGCTCGACGGTTGGGAGGTTTTCAAGACACAGTTCTCTCTGTGATCATCATTCATGCACGCAGCCATGATTGACCATTTGTCGTAGAGCAGCAAAAGTATTATAAGGACCCTGCGGATAGATGGAACAACAAGGGACGGGTCATCGATAGTCATGAGAAAGAAATTTGGGACAAAACCAAACTGCACTTGAATCTGGTCAAATTCAAAGACTCGATGGTCAAATCTCCAAGCGGGTGAGGACTTGAGGAAAGCTAGACTAGATAGAAGCTACATTTCTCAGAATATTATTCATCAATGGGGCCACCCTTGCCTCTCGCAACACACTGACCTTACCATCTCTGATCACTACTCGATCATTATCGCTTTCCAACCTCTCACTGAAATCAGTAAGGCTCCTTGGTTTCACGCCTACTTGACTTCCTTCTCTCTCCCATCTGTCCATCAAGAAATTGCTGAAGTGTGGAGGGAGTTGTTTGCCTCCTACTTGTCCCCAACCAAGAGCTAGAGGTGTGCGATCAAAAAGTCATGGCAGATCATGATAAAAACCAGGAAGATGCTCCAGACTATTTGGCGGGCACATAGAGAAGCTCTATATCATAGACTCTAGAGACTTGAGGAGGAAGTGAACAAAGGAAAAGCTCAATCCCAGAAGGGTCTACGAAAAATCAGAGCGTTGTTGAGATACGAGGAAGAAATACAAAGGAAAAATTCGCAAATATTCTTTAAGGAGTGGTGGACTGGCAAAGTCGACAAACCCACCAAAGAGATGTGCAACAATCTAAAAGGAAACAAAATAGACAATCGATCCCCCTATTGCTAGACTCAAATGGTAATGTATGCAATATAGAAGAAGAAAATTTTGGAATCATTGAAGAGAACTTTATGAGACTCTTGGGGATCTCGACCCCCTTCTCCCACCATAGATAGAACTGCATGGCAGCCATATCTAGGGTATCCTCTCATAGGATCCCACACAACCTTCACTCCCTGCTTGATGCCCCTATCTCGGAAGAAGAAATCATTGAATTCATTGATGCCCTCCCTAGTGGTAAAAGCAGAGGGCTGAACAGGTTCACAAATGAGTTCTTTAAGTCCTTCAAGTTGGTGATTTCACCCCTCTTCGTTTGGTCTGGCAACAGGCACTCGAGTTTGGTGCACTTCCGACTTGTCTCAACAATGGCATCATCAAGTTGATCCACAAAAAGGGTAAACGAATAGAATTGCGAATTGGCATCCGATTATGATGCTTCAAACAGGATATAAGATCATTGCCAAAGTCATAGCCAATAGAATTTCCAGCCATCTGAAAAGGTGGATAAGTGAGGACCGAAAAGGTTTTGTCAAAGTCAAGTCAATATTGGAAGCCATTATAGATATTTGGGAAGGTCTCGACTTCGCAAATGAGTCAAGACAAGATGTGGTTTTCCTAAGATCGACTTTGACAAAGCTTACAACAGGCTGGAATGGGACTATATTCTGTAGTCACTTAAAGATCCCGGATGCAGTCAGAAATTCACCAAGATGATCTCTACCCTTCTGGGAAACGCGTTGTTCACTCAAATTAATTTTGATGGAAAACTTTTGAAGGTGACCAAACTAAAAAGATTGATTAGAAAAGGATGCCCGTTGGCTCCCCTTCTCTTTGCCATTGCCACGAAAGGGCTTAGTTGACTAGTGGAACAACAGGTCGAAGCAGACAATATTAAAGGCCTTCAATTGCCCCAGGACCAAGGCCAGATCACCATGAGACTTTTCATCGATGATATGAACATCTTTGTCCACAATGATAATACGAGCCTAGAGACGTTTTGGAGGTGCCTGGATACTTTCTGCGAAGCCTCTGGATCCAAAATCAACCACTCAAAGACCGCTTTCAGAGCTATTTTTGGGATCCAACTCGAGCTTCTCTTTGATCATGGCTATCAAAACATTCCTGAGGGCCAAATTTTTCGGCTTCTTGGAATTCCCTTGGGCTTTGATATCTCATTGGAGTAGTGGTGGAATTGGGTCCTGGCCAGACTCGAAAGCAAGTTAAACTATTGGAGAGGCATGCAAATCAATCTCGCGGAGCACGCAATGGTTATCAACACGTTCCTCATTTCTTCGACCATTTACTTCCTCTCTTGTTGGAGACCGAAAGAGCAAGAGCTGTCCAAACTGGAAAGCTTTTGCAGAAACTTCCTTTGGACGGGTGACCAAAACAGGAGGGGGGTGCCTAAAATCTAGTGGTCCATCTGCACTAGGCAAAGAGATAGCGTGGGCCTTGGCATTATGGACATTGGGTGCATGGCTAACAAAATTGCGGCAAAATAGAGGATTAAGGCATGGTCCAATGGGGAGCTCTCATGGGCCAAGTTGATCTTCAAAAACAAGAACGTGTTGGCTTTCATGAGATTCCCGAATCGAAAGAATCTTGAAATTCTAACCCTTTTGTTTTCCCCAATCTTGGTTTTTCCAAAAGGCTTGAATCTTGTGTGCTCCCTATGGAAGAGTTGGAATAAAGTCAAAAGCTTCACAAGAATCAGTGAAGATTGGAAGCGGGCAATCAGTATCAGACAAAATGAATCTATTTGGTTCCCGATACATGGCATTTGGAATGTGGATTCTTGGAACATTCAAAATGCCAAGAGCCTATGGAACAAAGGCTTCAAAAAATGGAAACATCGCTAGAAACAAGACACCAACTAGTGGATCAACTTCGAGGATATTGACCCTAGTGCCAACGCTACCTATGAAGAATGGAATACTTTGCAAAGCAGACGTCTTGCCTGGGACCGCTCTAAAGTTCATCTTCTCATGGGGTACGACCCACCAAGCCCACTTAGTCTCAAATGGCACAATAGTAACTACCTATCAAAAATCCTGAACATCAAAGAAACCATTGATTATCAGGTCAACCTCAACAAGAAGTGGTGCCTATCGTGGACGCGACTACTATGGGACATGAAGTTCATGGCTATTTGACACCCTCTCATAGAAGTCAAGAAGTATTTCCTCTTATGGAAAATTCTTTTCGTGGAATCTGGACCAACCTAAAGGCTAAAAAAATTTGTGGGATGCCTCCATGGTGTAAGCGCTGCTACCGGTCCTTTGAAGATGTTGCTCACGTCTTCTTTACTTGTCCCAACTCCAACTAGCTCTGCCAGATTGTCGAAAAGAAAATCAGACTTCAAAAACATATCAATTGGAAACAAGCTCTACTAGGAGAAGCAATCAGCTTCTCCGCAGCTCTTTAGAATGCCATCAGAGGGGAGGTCCTATGGAAGATCTGGAGGGAAAAATGTGCATATAACTTTGGTGACTCCCCCAAAGAGTGTTTGATTGAGAAATCGTTGTTCATCCTCGGCAAAAGAATCGCTAACTGTAAGAAATCTCCCCCTTCAGGCATCATCAAGTGCTCCTTCTGATCAACAACAATCTTAAACCCAAGTGGGCCCCACATGAGGGTTATGAGAGGGTGATTAACCTTCTTTGTAATGCCATCTAAACTCTATAAATTCTACCTTGCTCTATGGGATTTGGGGAGTCCCGTGGGTAGTAGTCCCCTTCACTTGTACTTCTTTTTTAATTAATACAAGTTTGGGAGAGTAGGATAAGGCCAAACTTCCTTTATTTAAAACAAAAACTTTGTTGTTCTTGACTCTTATTGAAGTAAAACCTTATTAACAAGGTATAATTTGGGTAGGTTGATGATGGCAATTGTTGAGCAAAAAATCAGATCTGAATGATTACTAAGAACGATCCTAGTGGTGATGTGCTGCTTCTGAAACCATTCTGGGGGAGTTCCACATGGTTCCATGTCTGGCATCAAAACTTGTAGATGTTGTAGACATGCATAATCGGAGATGGAGGCAGTTGGAGTAGCTTATATTTGTTGGTTTTGGTTAAGAGCTGAGTGGTTTCCTTCATCAGCCCTCTCCCCCTCCCCTTGGGTCGAGGGGTTGAGATTTCACACCCTCGAGTATGAGCATGATACTTGGGTTGTTGGAGTCCCAAGAGGTATTGTTGCGTGTCTCTTTGTCGTATCGCCTGAGTTCCCCAATATCATATTGTGTGAGCTGTCGAGTATCGTATCGTATTGTTGGTCATGTCGAGCTACAACTGGATTGTATCGCTTGAAAGGTTGATGTCATATCATGTGCATGTGTCATATCGTGCAGTTTGCTCTGGTATTCTATCCCTAGCTTGTTTGGTGTCGCTTCGCACTTTGGTATCGTATGATGAGTGGTAGCCTTCCAGTCTCCATTTGTGATTTTAAACCAATCTTTGTTAAAGTGGCATCTATTATCTACTTTTGTTTTCTACTCAACCTTGAACCGGTAAAGAGTTTCTCTCTCTCTCTATCTCTCTCGCTATCTCTGTCTCCCTCTCTCTCTTTCCCTCCCTCCCTCCCTCCCCTCTCTCTCTCTCTCCCCCTTTCTCTTTTTCTTCTTTTCTTTCTTGGCCTTGCCTACCCCTGGATCCCATGGATGGAGCACCCAGTTCATTGGTGGTCAGTAATATTGGTCCCTCACCAATGTTGGGTGCATGCGAGGCTCTCGAGGCTCCTCCCGGTGTCATTCCACTGGTAGTATCGTTAAGCAAGGATTTTATCTTGGTGAAGTAAGAAGAATTTTTGAAAGCGTGCTTGATTGGCCAAATGTTTGGCCCAAGAGCCCCTTTAGAGTCCATGCGGCTCTGGCTTCGCAAGGAGTGGTTTCCATGTGGCTTGATCATGAGGAAATGTCAGTTCTTGCCAAAAAACCACTTACTTTTGGTCTTCGAGAATGAGGAGATGGCATTTCAAGCACTTCATGTCGGCACTTGGCAAGTTTGGAGGTCTATCCTATGCCTTTTTAAGTGATTCCTAGATTTTGTCCCAAACAAGTCTAAAACCCTATGCTATCTCGTATGGGTTGAGCTTTCCAATCTTCCTTTTTTCTTGTATGACTCCCTAAGGGATATTGTTTCTCCTATTGATCAACCGATGGCCTCAAGAGAGGATGTGGGGGCTTCATTTATGAAGGAGAGAAGTACTCCTTCAATGCGTGTTGGCACCCCCAAATCTGCGTCGAGTCTGGTCCAAACAAAGCTCTCCCCTCAAAGTTTTCCATTGACTTGGGAGAAGGGGAAATTTGGGAGCAGGAAATCACATACAAGAATTCGCCAAATGCTTGCTTTCACTGTAGTCTGCAAGGAGACATGATTAAAGAGTGTCCTCAGAAACAAAACACCTCTAAAAGCAAGCGAAACCACGAAGGTGCCAAAGAAGATCTGATAGGTTCTAGGGCACAAGCTCATCATCCTATCACTGAGGAAGAGAAAGACACTAGGGACTCAGAGACAGATGCAGAAGGGTTCATAGAAGTTAGACGAAGAAGGAAAAGAAGCCCTTAGGGGTCTTTTGATAGGAACACCATGGTGGTGGCCCCTCTAAATAACCTATACTGCAACCTCGAAAAGGAGATTAATGAGTTGGACTTTCCAGGAGGGAATTTGTATGAAGTTGATACCAAGGCCAAATTCTTGGAGACTACCACCAACAAAGAAAATAACCAAGAGGCAAACCAAGAGGGCTATACTACTATTGAAGAGGAGGGTTTCACAACTAACAATGAAGAGAAGCCGGATAGTGAGAGCTCCATCAATGGATCAACACTCCTAGAAAAAGTAAAAAACTCATTCCCAAAAAAGGTGACTCACAAGGGGAAACAACCATTGGAAAAACCCCCTCAAGGGTAAGATTTGTGGATAGGAGCTCTTGTGTTTGAGGAAAAAGAATGAACCCAAGAACTGCTTCCATTGTTGGCCAATATACCCCTAATTTTTGCAAAGTTTGTAGGGTTCGGTGTTTCGAATGGTGTTGCGTAGTGCACCTACATGTGCTAGTTGCAACCATTTTGCATGTTCATCTTCATTTACATAGCAAGCCAGTATGCCTTGATTAGTGTGTTTATACATGTTGCCTACCATTATGTGGTATTTCTGAGATCCGACTACTTCCTTGTCTTTAGTTCTCAATATAGGATGTTTAGGTCCAAAGGTGAGTATAGGCACTATAGCTTTCACCCAGTCAGGCACTACCTCTAGATTGAACAAATAAGCATCAAGAAGGTCATCCAACACTCCTTGAGGGGACTCTCCTAAAGTTAGTCTAAAAAGATGATCTGCCTAAGATGAGTCCTACCTTTCCTAACAACAATGTCAAAGTCATATTGCATTAGTAAGAGGAACCATCTTACTAATTGGCCTGTATTGCAAGGTTTGTTCACTAGATATAATAGAGCTTGATGGTGTGTAAAAATTTTAAACTTATTTGTGAGCAAATAATGTTTAAACGTCTTAACTGCATATACCGTGCCTAAACCTTCTCGTTCAGTAGTAGTATAATTTCGTTCAGCTGCATTCAATTGTCTACAGATGTAGGCTATTGGAAGATCCATATTGCGTTCACCAGTAGGTTGTGCAAACACACACCCAATAGCATAATTGGATGCATCCACATGAACATGGAAAGGCTTGTTCCAATCTGGTGTATTCAAGATTGGTGTTGAACACAGTTGTCGCTAAAGCTCATTAAAGGAGTTTTCACATTCGTCCATCCACTCAAAGTTAGTCTAGAGGGAGTATAGAGGCTTTGCAATTATAGCATACATGTGAATGAAATGTTGATAATATCCACAATGCCCCATGAAAGCTTGTACTTCCTTGACATTCTTTGGTCTAGATATCTCTACAATAGCTCTAACTTTATCCTCATTTGTGGATATGCCATTCTTTGACACTATGTGTCCTAGAATCTTGCCTTGCCTGACCATAAAAACACACTTTTTTGGGTTCAAGCAGACCTGATATTCTCTACATTTGTCAAAAATTGGTCTGAGTTTAGGTATATGTGTTTGTCTAATGTTGGAATGAGCACAAAGATCTTCAACATAGACTTCCAGGTTTTTCTTCAAGAACTCTTTGAACACATGGCACATCAGTCTCTGAAAGGTAACCGATGCATTGGTAAGCCCAAATGACATTACCCGAAAAGCGAATATGCCCCACTCTGTAGCAAAAGACGTCTTATGCTGATCTTCTGGAGCAATGGCCACTTGATTGTAGCTCGAGAATCCATCAAGGAAGTTGTATACTTCCTTGCCTGCCAGTCTCTCTAATAGATGCTCAGTGATAGGAAGCGGATAGCTCTCTAATAGTGGCTGCATTAACTTTCTTCAAGTTAATGCATACACGTAACTTTCCATTCTTTTTGGGCACTACTACAATGGGAGACATCCAATTAGTGTGCTCAATTTTATATATAAATCTAGCTTCTACCAATCGATCTATTTCTTCCTTGATCTTGGCATGGGTTTGGCTTTTGAGGTCATGGGTATTGTATATGATCATATGTCAGGGTCTACTCCTTTTAGGTCTTTATAACTCCAAGCAAATACATCTCTATATTCTCTTAGCAAGGCTATCAACTCTTTCTCCTCATCCTCTATCAGATCATGTCCTATGTACATGCATCATTCTTCACCTTCCTCTATGGTCACAATGATTTTCTTGGTTCTCTCTTTGTTATCATAGGCCTCTCCTACTAGTGCTTCACATTTAGGCATCCTTATCATGACTCTCCTTTCTTCTACTTCTTGAAATTTTCAGGGACCTCAAAAAAAGATTCTTCCTCCTCTAGTGAGACTTCTCTCTTCTTTCTTTTCTTATCTTCATTCTTGGTGGTCACTTGTGTAGCTAGCCTCACATCGTTTGTAAGTTCTCTGTGCTCTTGGGGGTGAACTTCTACTTCATATGGGAATTCTTCTTCTGATACACAAAAAGGGTCCATAATGATTGACTCTAGATCGAAGTCACTTGCTTCTTGAAGTACATTAGTGCCAGGCTTACATTCTTCAAGAACCGAATCACGCATGATTGGTTCTATCATGAAAGCTCAAATGTCATAACCATCTTCATCGCAGTGTGGAGTCCATTGCTATTCATTGATGGCTACATCCATTGTTGCTAGGATTTCTTCCCAACCATGAGGTTCAAATTCTTCATTAGGGAATATTACAGGTGCATATGCTGGGTGTTGAATTGATCTATGAGTGTCCCTAGCACCTACCTCTCGTGCATTTTTTCTTTTCTCTTCTTCTACTACCACTTTGCACATCCATAAGCGAGTGTCTTCATGCATCCATGAGGATCTAGATCCTATGGAATGCACTGATTTTGTATCATCTGTGGCTCTATGGATGGGGTTTCATTGAATGGGGGGCACATCTCTATGAGAGTAATCCTTGAGATTGACTTTGGTTGTGACTCCTAAGTGTTGCAAATACAAGGAATTGGTTCCCCAATCTTCAACTACTTGCAACTATCCTATGAATGATCTTCTCAAAATCATCTCATAGGCTTAGTTTTTGCTGAATTCGCATATGGAAAAATTATGCTCAAACTCTACACCACAAGTAGTGAGAGTTATCCCTTCTAGCAGTCCTAAGGGTCTTTCTACGTGACCATCGGCCATCTGTAATTTCATTCTAGTTGGCCCGAGTGTGGTTTGCCCCAATGCTTTCATAGGGAAGTGGCAGCAATTGTAACTCCTTCACCTGAGTCCAAAATCGCCTTGGTTGTGTAACCCTAATGAGTAATGGGAAGATAGAGTGTTTCCTTCTTCTCCTTCGCTCATATCTCCTATCTTATCCAAGGGTATTTATGGCACTATTCTATGAGGTCCTACCTGGGAATGAGGTTTTGCTACTTTTGGCACTTAGTTGGCTATGTGTTTCCATAATTCTAGTTTAACTTTGAGTAGTTCTTCTAAAGTGAGGTTGCACTGCACTTTAGTGTTCTTCACTACCTCCGTATTCCTAGGTATGATTGAGTCTTCATTTCTTACCATGATTGTGGGTGCTCTCATACAAGTAGAGTTTGCTTCCCATGGGCCTGTGAAATGCAAAAGTTCTTGTAGGGAATTAGACTCCAAGTCTAACCATTCACTTGACTGGGCATCCTCTTGTTCTTCATAAATAGAGGGAATATCTTGTGGGAATTGATCATCTAGGTCATCCACAAGTTCAATGGGAGGAGGGTTTTCACTTTCTTTTGCCCATTTCTCTTCTTGAATCTCTCTTAAAAATTCTTGGGAATATTGATTCATAGAAGAAGAGGTGTCTGGTTTGGTGGAGTTAGGCACGAAAGCTTCCTTGGGAGGAATGCTCATTCTTTCACTTGCCTTGTCCCTACCCTTGGAGGTGGCTTCCTTTCTAGATTTTGCAATTAACCTCTCTAATCTATCTAATAGTCCATCAAAATGCAATTGAATCCTAGCTAAACTAGAGCAATTGAAGAGGCAACTCGCTTCAAACATGGTTTGAGCCAATTCTACCATATGAGCACAAAGATTAGTTCATTTGATCTTTAAATCAGCTCTGGGGTAACACTTTTCATGATCTGTTATGTTTGGCCCTTCTTGGATTCTGGCCTGATATGCTTTAAGCATCATGTCTAGGTCTTTTGGTGTGGGATCTACTAGGACTGATCCTACCCTAGGTGGTGGTGGAATTGTGTGATGTCGATTGGGTGATGATTGTGATGGTGGTGGGGTTGTGTGAGAGTGTGTTTGAGATGTGGTTTCAATTATCTTGGCTTTTGTTTCTTTCAGGCTTTCCTCAAGTTCGCTCATCTTCTTTGCCCATTGGCCTTTCATTCTCTCTCGGCTATCTTTCCGTGCTCTTGTCCTTTTCTTTGTTATACTCTCAATCCCACTCGCTTCAGAATTCTTTACTTGACCTAGGCCTTGGTCATGCTGCATTACTTGAGCTCTAGTAACCACCTGCACTAGGACAGTGGAAGTTGCACTTCTAAGTGAATCTATTACTAACCCAATCACATTGATAGGAGTGATCTTTGGCCCATTGTTTGGGCTCTTTGGATAGTCCTGTAAGAGGTGCTCTTTCCCACAATCTAGACAAAAAATTATCACTGATTGGGGTTGTGTAGGTGTAGGTATCGGGCAATCACGAATGAAGTGATCTCCCTAACATCTGTAGCATGGTCCTCTAGGTGTTGGGGGTCTCATATGTCTAGGTTGGGGTCTAGAATTAGGGTTTGCGTACATGAGATTTACATATTCTGGCTCCCAACTAGGTTTGCTAGGGTCTTCACAATAGTATGACTCATTATGCTCAGGTGACTGCATATAGTAAGCCTGTGGACTATCAATATGAGTCGAGTCAAAAATATGATCATTTAGGTCACTTTCTGAAAGCAATGGTGATATTGGCACTAAGGCTGTATTCAAATTTTCTTCCGTAGGAGCATACTTCATAGGGATCACATTGGCTAGAGGTGGAGGTTGTTGCGCTAAAACTGGTTTAGGTATTTGTTGCCCTTGATAGGGTGGCTGGTAGGGTTGTTGGGGCCTACCATACTACTATGGTGGGTATTGGTTTTGGTATCGTCCCCATTGTGGATATGGCTGTGGATAATTTTGCCTAATAGCTTGCTTATTATATGGGAAATCTTGTGCAGTGTGGTTGGTATATCTCCTTTCTATGGTGCAGTATTGGTTGTTCGGTTCACTGGGGGTTGAGCCATAACTGGACACACATTAGCCATATGGTCCCCTCCATAGGTGTAACACCCTTTTAGTGGGGCAAATCTAGGTATCTATTCGCTAGAGACTCCTAACTTTTGAGCTACCTTTTTGGCCAGTTCCTCAATAGATGTAGATGGTTTGGATGTGAGGCTAGTAGAGCTATCTAAATCTTTGTAAATTTTTGAAAGCTCTAATTCCTCCCCTAGGTTATCCTCAATATCTATGCACATGCATACACACCCTTCTATGGATCTAGGGTCCTTCAGATACACATAAGATCTCAATTTGGTACTTAAAAAACCATGTAAGAATAAAGCCACTTGTTTGATGGGTGTGGGTAACTTGGCACAAAGCATCTCTCTAGGTATTGCCAAAATCTTCTTCCTACAAGTCTAATCGTTTCTTTAGGTGTTTGCTTGAAGCTATGTATCAGAGATGAGATATCGTGTCTCATGCCACTTTTGGAGAATTCAATAATGAATGCTTCTAGCAACTAGTCTATATTCTTGAACTGACCTTGATGTAGTGGTTGAAACCATGTTAAGGTGGTGTTTTTGAGAGTTACTCCAAAGGCCATCAACTTGCTCAACCCTCACGACTTGCCTAAATTTTGCCACATGATTATATGGGTATCCAGTGTCATCGAAGCCGTTCTTCATGGACTTAATCGATTGTGTAGGCCTCAAGGTCCTAGTGTGTTCTCTAGCCCTTTGCAGAGGGAATTCGTTTGCATTTCATTGATTCCTTGGGTCTGGATGTCTCTCATTTTTTATTCTATCCATTTTTGTTCTCATTCTTTCTCTTCCTAGTGGGTTAGCAAAGCTCACCTCGGGTCTATCTCTACTTCTATCTCTCTGAGTTCCATGAGCTTGAGATGTTCCAGCTCCTTGGTGAGTATAAGAGACATTGGATCTTGTTTGGGGAGAAACAAATTCACCCTTTTAAGTGTAGGCATGCCTACCATGCTCCGAGACCACAAAGATCCTCTCTGAGGTATTGTCTAAGTAGGTCACTTTGCTTGGGGTATCAGGAACTTTGAATTCATATATGGTAAGCATTCCCACTTCATTAGGCTGTTCAAGTTTATACCTCCAGAAGGCCTGGTCAGTTTCTCGATTTAAGAGCAAATCTATGCTCTTATTGTCCTGGGGAACCCACTCTAGAGTGATCACTCTAGTCAGGATGGATTTTCCTTGAGTGGTTCTTGGCTATCTTCCTAAGTTCCCTTGCTCTATGTCACCTATTTTGGTCTCTGAGATTATGTTTCCAAATTCATATGTCCTATTTGGTTGGCTGGTGACCACATACATTGTCTCTTCTTTATCTATGTATGAACCATTTTCGAATTTGACTACAAGATGTTCTAGTCCAATGGGTTGATTCGGGTTTTTAATTTGGACAACAGATCTTCTCAAACCATGCTCATAGATGCGGGTAGCTAATTGGTTGGTCTTGATATATCCAATTGAGTCTTATAAGGACCCTCTGGTTTTTCTAGGTATGCCACTCCTGAGCCACCTATGGGACTCTCCATGTTGTAAGACATCTCAGAGTCACTTGTTTCTAAACTGAGAATATAGGGATAATTGCTAAGTTGTTGGGCCCAAGACCTAGTGATATGGTTGCTGCTAGCCTCAGATGATCTGATACTTTGATGGTCTCTCCCTAGGTGTCTCCATGATCTCAGGTTCATATGCCCTATTGATTAGCCCAATGACCCTTGTACAACCACGTTGTTGATTCCGTGATATCAATCACTTGTTCCTTTTTAAGTTTTTTTTGTGTGTATTTCCTTGTCTTTAAGTATGCATCGTAAGGAGCACTTAAGTTTTCCATACTTGATGTTTTTCGTCCACTTAGATTAAGTTCTTTGCCCTTAAGTTATCCCTTGATTGCAATTAATCTATTCTTGAACTTGAGAATTTAAAGGCTTTTAGAACTTGAGAGTTCCTATCATAGCCCTAATCAATCAAAACATCTAACCACACTTAGCCTAAGCTAGGAATGGACTGAGGGGGTTGAGAGATCTTCCAACCTCAAGTCGCTTCTCCTTGCTACACTTGTATGCCTAGGATGCATGTCCCCAAGCCTGCACACACTGGCACCTTGCTTTGGTCTCTCCAAGAACTAATGATCCTGTAAAAGTTCAAATTTTAGCTCAAGATTTTAACTCAAATGATATACAATTTACTTGAGACACTTTTAAAGACCCTTCTTCCCCCTTTGTATTGCACAAAAAATTTTCTAGAGCCCCTTAGGTTTCCTTATCCCACTTGAGGGTCAACTTCAAATTACTCTCTTTGAAAATCAATGCATTATTCTTAAGAAAAACAGTTGACATCGTGTTTCACCACGAGTTTTCCAACGAGCTCTAGAGCTCAAAAAACAGATTTTCTATGAAAAAGTTATGTCGATTCAAGATTCTGGCGGTTAAAATAGCCAAACAAGACCTCTCAGGTATTTGGAGTATTTTTGTTGAAAATAGGTGTCTATTGTGATAGACGGTGTCTGTCGCGATAGACACTGTCTATCGCAATAGACAGTGTCTGTCGCGATAGACAGTATCTATCACGTATGGTTGTCTGTCACGATAGATGGGTGTCTATCATGATAGATGGTGTCTATCCTGGGCTCTGTCTGTTGCGATAGATGTTGTCTGTCATCTATCATGAGGTCTGTTTGTCGTGATAGACAGGTGTCTGTTGTCTATTGTGAGGCTTATTTGTCGCGATAGACGGGTTTCTATCATGATAGATGGTGTCTATCATCTGTCGCGAGGTCTATCTGTCGTGATAAATGGGTGTCTGTCATCTGTTGTGAGGTCTTTCTGTCACGATAGGTGGATGTCTATCATGATAGATGGTGTCTATCTTCCGTCGTGGTCCTGTTTGTCATGATAGACTGTGTTTATCATCCATCGTGGTCTTGTCTATCACAATAGATGGTGTTTGTCACAATAGAAGGTGTCTATCATAAATTTGTTCTATCATCTATCATCTATTGTGGGCTCTGTCTGTTGCAGATAGACGGGTGTCTGTCGCGATAGATGGTGTGTGTCACGATAGACGCTGTCTGTCATGATAGATGGGTGTCTATCACGATTTTGGTATGCCATGATACACAAAAAAAATGCAAATTTTTAGGAACTTTTTGATGATTTGGAATGCTCTAATGGTGCGGTTTGTCGTGCCATGCATGGAAATACAAAATACCAACTTTCTTTATCTCTCGTGATAGACAGAGGTTGTCGTCTTGAGACCTGTACAATGTCTGCCATACCTGCACAAGCTGTTGGAGATGATGATATAGCCAAATCCTGTAGCAAAAGCTCATAAACACACAAAAATAGAATGCACTATAGCTCTCTCTTGCTCCCTCTCACAAGTGAAATGAGGGGAATGAGGTGGGGAAGGAAATATGATCAAAAAATTGAAAATTCAGCGAAGATGGAGATGGAGGTGGGAGAAGGAGAGGATGATGATGATGATGATGATGAAAATAAGAAAAAATAATGCATACATATCCACATACACGCGCACACAAGGCAAGAACAAAGAGAGGAACAATGGAGTGCTTTCTATTATCCAAGAAGCCTCTTACAATAGACCAAAACTCAAACAAGTTAACCTAAAAAATGAGCTCCCTAGCTCTTTTCATAGTTTTTGACTAGGTTTTGGCCCTGTCCAGACCTAGTGTCCTGCCTAGTTAAAAATTAGGTTCTAGGGCTTATTTGAGGGCTCAAATGGAGTCTAAAAATTATCAATTGGTATGTAGGTATTACTCCTCAAGCTCAACGACTCCTCGGCTTGCAAAAAATGAAGTTTGAATTATAAAAAATGGTATTTACAAGGTTGGGTCGAAGAGATGCATTTGAGTCATTTTTGAAGGTCTTTTTTGTCAGTTTTGATCTCTTGAATACACATGAAGTCCGGGTTTAGGCTATTTTCATGAAACCACTGTCTGATAATAACCGCTCTTGAGGGGTCACCCAACCCCCTGGCATTAAATGATATGATAATCATTATCGATGGTTACCCTCTTTGCGGAGAGGAGCCTTATCACATAAGTTGTGCAAGGAATGCCAAATCTATAGTAGTAGACCACCAATGGAACATGCCACTTTATATCAAGTGTCTCTAGTACCAGATTGGATCAAACCATTAGTAGCCTTTTTGAAGATGAAAACATTCCCCAAGAGATGACTTTGGCTAGACAAAGGAGCTTAGAAGAGGATGCACTAGACTACTCACTCATTGGAAATAATTTATACAAGCATGGTAAAGATGGGTACCTAAGATTGTGTGTCCATGAAAGTGAACACCTCAAGATCTTAGAGACTGCTCACCAAGGTGTGGTAGGAGGACACTTTGGACCAGATCATGTGATCAAGGCAATCCTATTCATAGGTCTTTGGTGGAGAACTCTTCACATGGATGCACATACCTATGTGAAGAGGTGTGACATTTGTCAGCAAACTCAGTACCCGATACGGAAGGATGAGATGCCACTAAAACCCATGATGGGAGGATGTGCATTCTCCAAGTGGGGAATATACTTTATTGGTCCTATTAACCCCCTAGCTAAGATTTCACATGTTGAATACATTATTCTTGCCATAGACTACCTCACCAAATGGGTAGAAGTAAAGGCTACGACAAAGAATGATGCTCAAATGATAGCTAAGTTCTTATTTGAGAATGTGTTCACCAGATATGGGTTACCAATAGAGTTAGTTAATGATAGAGGCACACACTTCTTGAATGAAGTCATTGAAAACCTTCTCCCATAATTCTTAGTGATACATAAGAAGTCTGCCCCCTATCATCCACAAGCCAATGGACAAGCTGAGAGCACAAACAAGATCCTATGTAATGTATTGATAAAATTGGTGAATATTAAACGCTCTGATTGGGATAAATAGCTACATCATGTTGTTTGGGGATATCAAGTTGCCTATAAAACGGTACTCCAAGCTACACCCTATATGATGGTATTTGGTCGAAATGTAGTGCCACCATTAGACTTCTTGATACCCACATTGAAAGTAGCATAGGAGCATCAGTGTATAGGTCATGAACTCTCTTCGAGGATCTTTTATCTTGAACGGTTAGGTGAAACGAGAGTAAGAGTAGTTGTAGGAATATATGTGGCCAAGAAAAGGCAAAAGGCTTACTTTGATGTGCACGTGAAGGATAAGGGCTTTAAAGTGGGAGATTTAGTTCTAGTGTACACCTTAACGCAATATGCAAGAAAGCTAGAGAAGCATGGCTATGGACCCATGATTATTAATAGAATATCAACAAGTGAAGCAATCCAATTAGCCATGATAGAAGGTGACTTCCTACCTAGCTACATTAGTGGATGCAGAGTTAAATTATGTCAAGAACCCCTCATGGAGGAAATGCTAAAATGACTCAACACTTCCAAGAAACATAAAGAAGAGGAAAAGCGAGTTCAAGAAGAAGCACAGGTAGAAACCTTAGAATGCATCCGATAAATGAAATTGAGAAAGACAAAGTAGAGATCAGCATAGGTTAGCCACTCAAGAAGCTCCAAGATATCACATGGCCATGTGTGAAGCATCAGGTGTATGTTCCCATAGAATAGTTGATCGACGACCCTTTGTGACCCTAGAGTTAGGACAAGGAGAGAGTGCAAGGAACGTAAGAGATTTGATTGACTCAAGAGCAACCACAAGTGCAGTTCGACTTTCTTACTGTCAAGACTTGCAATTAAAGATCAATCCTATAGAAGCATATCTCATAGGATTGGGAGGTGTGGAAACCCCTTGCATGGGCAAGGTGGAACTTACCCTCTACATTCAAGATGTTGTAATGACAGTCAAGGTACTAATATGTCAAGATAAGGATCTAACCAAACCTCTTGTCTTGGGCCACGATTGGATCTATGATCATGCAGTCCCCCTAAACCTCAAACGTGGACTTCTTCAGGTTTGGGTAAATCAAAATTGCATCACAATTGAGTTAGAAAACCTAGCACTCAAGGAACTAGGAACGATACCCACTCTTGGTAAAGATGCACCAAACAAACTACTTAGTGGAGGTCTCCAATGAAGAAGTTCCTAGACATCAATCTAGACAAACCATTTCTATTTGGGTGCCAAAGCCATAAATGAAGGTGGTCCCCAATGCTAGACAGATCTGGGTGCCGAATACGTGCTTACAAGCTCAAATAGCTCCACCTCAGCTTACAAGCTTGAATCAACACTCATAAGCATTCACGGCATAAATCCCAGGGCAAACATCTACACTCCATACCGTCACATCTCTGATCACACCTAGGAATATCTGGAAATGGGTACCCAAAAAGTACCTAATCCAACACGATCTAATCTAGAAACCTTTACATGTCATCACTACCAAAAGCTATGATCCCATGAGAAAATTTTGGAGAATTATGCCCTATATCAAACCCCCTGACCCAATTTTGTAAATCAATCGGCATCAAAGTAAATACATGTTGAGTACAGTGCACATCCAAAGTATGCATCTAGGGGAATCACTAACCTACTAACTGACATTCACAAACATCACAAACACTTCACCGAATAACCCCTAACCACTTCGGGTATCATGTTGGTATTGTAGAGGGAACACCGTAATATCATGTTTCCTATGCAATGCTAATATGCTTCTCTTCTTCTAGCAGATAAGCATCAAGAGCTACGAGCAATATCATGGTAGAGACAGCAGGCCCAAACTCACAGGCAAGAGTGAGTCAAGCAGGTATTAGTATGAAAAATCTACCTATTGTAAACAAGATGCTCAAATAGAGGAGGCAATTAGCCTTACTACACTTCCAAACTACATGGGTGAGTATGAACAAAAATCTGATTTCTTCCATGCTCCCACATTGAGATGTAAGGAAAAAAGAACCCTTGAGGAAGTGTCAACCACTTTACAGGAGTTAAAAAAGGCTAAAGTCCATTGCCATTTAAACTTAGAAGAGCTTTTGCAAGTCAAGCCCCGATTGCACAATAAATTAGCCACTCAATTAAACCTAAAAGAACAAAGTACCTCAAACCAAGAGAAAAGCAATGAGGAAACACCTACGATAAGAGTTCCAACGGATAAGGTAGGAGATTTCAGCGAAGGTGATGAAGGAAAAAGTTGCCTTCCAATCATGTTTTGAGGATAGATGACTAAAGCCATACTAGGCACTAGTGTTGGAGTAGGAATTGCTACTATGAAAATGTGGAAAAAATGGGGAAAACCAACCTAAAGACCTAGTAGAATGAAACTGCGATTGGAAGATGGTCATGTATAACATCCCTTAGGACTCCTAGAAAATGTGATCTTGACTATGTCTGAAGTGGATTTTGGAGGTACCATAGCCATATGTCGATTTGGCAAGGTAGACAACTATGAAATGATTATAGGATAGCCATTCATGAGACAATTCAAAGTAGTTCAAGATTGGGGAAGAGATGCTCTGTGCCTTCAACATTGAGGTACAACAACTAAAATAAATATCCAAATTTTCTCTTATAGGGATATTCCACCTCTTCAATGGAATCCCATCCAAAAAGAGGAAGATGATGTATCAATCCATAGTACAGGATCTAGTGATCATTCCTGGATGAACGAGGATACCAACCATGGATTTGCAAAGCTACCCAAAGAGAAGAGAAAAGGCTCCAATGTTGGAAGCCATGGCAGGAAAGAGAGTGACCCATAGAATACCTAGCTTATATGCCCAAAGTATTTTTGGATGAAGAAATGAACCACATGGCTAGATGGAAATATAAGCAACTTTGGATGTGTGTGTAAATGAAGAAGTGCTTATCATGAATGAATGCATAGATGAAGAGGGATATTACCTAAGCCTATACATGGTAGTAATCCACGAAGCGGATGAAGGTGAAAAAGTGGAAAAGGAAGTAGATGAGGATTATGAAAGTATCATAATGGAACCTAAATTTGATTCAAAAGAGCAATACCTAAAGAAAGTTGAAATCAATAGCTCAATAGAAAATTGTAATATCTTTTCCATAGAGGAATTCAAAAAACCCTAATAAAGAGATCAATGAAACAAAGGAACAAGATCAACAACAAGAGTGCTTTGAAGTTCTTGAACACTTAAAAAGATACGAGGTATAAAAGAAAAAATCACTACAAAAATTTCTAAGAGAGAGTCCGAAGAAGGAGTAATATATGACAACAAGCAGCAAGCAAAGAGAGTCATAGTGAACTACGAGAATCATGAGGATAGATGCACTCTCATAGGCAAAGATGTATCTATGGAAGAAGAGCTAGAATTGGTAGAGCTACTACGAGAGTATTGAGATGTTTTTGCATGGACTTATCAAGATCTAAAAGGAGTAGACCCTAGGATTTTCTCTGATAGGATCCCTATGAATCCTGCAGCAAAGCCTTCAAAACAAAGGCCATACACATACAATGATGTCTACTCTACCAAGATCAAAGAAGAGATAGACAAGCTATTAGCAGCTAGATTCATATATGAAATTGAGCATACTGAATGGGCTTCTCCCTTAGTGGCAGTACCCAGAAAAATGGAAAACTTAGGGTCTTCATTAACTTAAAAAAAGCTAATTATGCCATTATAAGAGATAGTTATCCTTTACCTATCACTAATAATCTTTTGGAAAGAGTATTAGGCAAGGAAGTGTATAACTTGCTTGATGGTTTTTAAGGATACAATCAAGTAGCTATTGATACTGAGGATCGACATAAAACTGCTTTTGCTACAAAATGAGGAGTATATGGTTTTAGGGTTATTCCTTTTGGTCTAACAAATGCCCCAAACACTTTCCAGAGATTAATGTGTCATATTTTTAAGGATTTTTTACGGAACAGTATGGAATTCTATGTAGTTGACCTATGTACTTACTCTTCTCAACAATCTGCTCATATACTAGAGCTCAAACACATATTTGACTAGTATAGACAATATCGTGTATGTTTGAATCCCAAAAAGTGTGTCTTTATGGTGAGGCAAGGCAAGATACTTGGACACATAGTGTATAAGGATGATATCTTTATGGGCAAAGATAAAATCAAAGTAATCTTGAAATTTCCCAGACCAAAGAATGTGAGAGAACTGCAAGCCTTTATAGGCTACTGTGGATACTATCATCGATTTATCCACATGTATGAAATCATAGCTAAACCCTTTTATGGATTATTGAATCAATTCAAATGGAGTGATGAATGTGAGCAAGAATTCAATGAATTGAAAAGAATACTTAGTTCAACACCCATCTTGAAAGTGCCTAATTGGAATACACCATCTCATATTCATGTTGATGTGTCTAATTTCATGATTGGATGCATATCAACCAACTGATGAAGGGAAATTATTTCAGCCTATAGTATATGCAAGCAGGAAGATGAACCAAGCTAAATGAAACTATACTATGACAAAAAGAGAAGGATTAGGGATGGTCTATGCCGTGAAAAAAATTTAGACACTAATTGCTAGCTAACATGTTCAAGTTTTTTATTGATCACCAAGCTTTATTGTATTTGGTCAATAAACCTTCTAACACAAGAAGGTTAGTTAGATGGTTTTTGTTCCTCATGGAATTTGATTTTGAGGCAGTCTTCAAAAAGGGGAACACATGATAGCAGTGATCACTTTTCCATAATGACTCATGGAGAATCGCCAACGAGAGTAACTGATGAATTTCTAGATATTTACCTATTCAACATGGAAGTATGTTCAAAATGGGCTACAAAACTAGTGCCTATGCTTACACATGGACCACGACATAGAATCAATTCAATAAAAGGAAAAGAGATTTGGAAAGTAAGGAGCCTCCACATAGTGGGAGGTACCTTTTGTGAGTAAATGAAGAAGCTTGAAAGTAGTAGAAATATGAGGTTTGTAGTATTGATGTTTGGCCTAGCTAACTAGCACATGACCAAACCTTGAAATCTTGGAGAGTAAAATATACCTTATAGGCTTGAGATTAGTCCAATAAAATCCACAATGTACTTTGAATCATCAATGAGAAATCATTGATGCCAAATAGATAAGTTTGCATGATGACTAGTCAAGAACTTTCTATTTTGAGTTTATTTAAGCAACTTCAAATGGTCAAGATTTTCTACTAGGTGCATTGAGCTTATATTATCTCCCAATATGTGAGGTTTGGAACTCACAAGTCCCAAAGCTACATACAAATCCCTTAACCATATTGCCTCTCAAGTTGTTATGGTCAAACCTCTATACTCTTCTTCAATTGAGGATAATGCAATTGTTGGTTGCTTCTTGGAACTCAATGACACAAGCTTTGAACCTAGAAATGCTAAGAATCTTGAAGTAATTCTCCTATCATCCTTGGATCCTCTGCAATCTGCATCTTAGTATAGCTTTAGATCCAAATCTAATGAATAAGGATATATACCTTCATTGATTGTGCCTTTGAGGTACTTGAGTACTTTCTTAACTGCATCCCTATGTGGTCTTCTTGGAGAGTTCATGTATTGGCTTAGCACTCCTACACTATATGAGATATATGCCCTTGTATGAGTAACATAAATCAAGCTACCAACCAAGCTTTAGTATGCTTTTATGTCTTCAAACTACTCAGCTTCATAGACACTAAGTTTACGATTCATTTTCAAAGGAGTACCTATAGGTTTAGCATTCCCCATCTTAAACTTTAGGAGTATATCTCGAACGTATCTCCTTTGAGTCAAGTACATTGGGGTTTTCAAACTATGGGGATTGTGAAATGTATACCTCTTCATTGATCAAACCATTGAGAAAAGCATTCTTCACATCAAGTTGAAGTAGCTTCTAATTCCTTATAGCTACTACACTAAGCAATGTCCTCATGGTAGTCATCTTGGAAATTGGTAGGAAGTTCTCTTCATAGTCTATGCCCTTAGTTTGAGAACATCCTTTAGTAAGAAATCTAGCTTTGTACATGTAAATTGATCCATCTAAATTTATTTTCAACTTACAGAACCATCTGTAACCTATTACCTTTTGATTGGTTTGCATTGGAACTAATTCCATGTGTCCATTTACCTCAAGGTTTCTATCTCCTCTTTCATAGCTTTCTCCCAATTAGGGTTACCCTTAGCTTCTTCATATGTTGAAGGTTCCTTTGAAACCGAGTCGTTTGTCGAATAAAAAGAATGCTTTGTTACAAATGTAGAGTCATATACATACCTTTCAAGTTGTTTTCTCTCCCTTGTTGACCTTCTAGGATTATGCTTTGAGCATTCTCTACATTCTTGCATCTTGGTCTTTCCTCTTGACTTCGAGAGCTTATGGTCTCTTTCCTTCTCATCTTGATCATCATCAAATTCACTTCTTGAGTCGTGCACCTATGTACCATGCTTGCTACCTAATGGATGAAAATCCAAATCAAGATCATAGGGTAAGTTTACCTTTTTTCTATCCTCATCATACCATGATCTATTTTCTTCAAATAAAACATCCCTACTAGTGGCAAATTGGTTTGTGGATGGATTATGGAGCTTGTATCCCATTTGAATTGAATCATAGCCAATGAATACTACCTTGATTGCCCTTTCATCTAGTTTACCTATGATTTTTGAAGGTACATGTACATATGCTAAGAAACCAAAGACCTTGCAATGACCTAGACTTGGTTTTCTACCATTCTCATCTTCATAAGGGGTCATACTTTGAAGAGATTTGGATGGAAGTTTGTTCGCAAGATACACAATAGTTGAGATTGCTTCTGGTCCCCACACATCAATGTATATAAGGTTCAAAAGATTGTTGTGGATGTAGCCTTTGTGGTTGAAAGGTTGTCTTTGTAACTTCCGAATTTTACAAGCATCACATATATTGATCATATGTTGCTTTGATAGGTGACATGAGCAAGCATCTTATGCCACAATTAAAGCTCACTTAGGGTTTGAAACCCAAAGTTGAATAGAGATATGTTCTTGGTTTCTCCTACTTCAAAAGTAAAAAGTACCATGCTTCTCACCTCTAGCTATCTTCTTGAAGCCTTTAAATGGATCCTTCACATAACATCCATGTTGGGTGAACCTAACTTGCAAGCCTTTTTGAACTATTTGGCATACATTTATTAGGTTTTTAGTGATAGTGGGTACATAGAGAACCTTACTCAGAATTTTTTTCCTACCATTGGGAGCTTTGATTGTTGTATATATGGAATCATGGAAGGTTAAATGGATTTTTAATGTTTTAAATGTCCGGAAGGTTTTAATGTGGTTGTGTTTGATCTAGCAGATGAAGAAGCATGAGGGCGTGGATACAAGTGGATGCGCATAAATAAATAAATTTGAAGACTAAATCAGAGACTTCTAGAATAGTTACATTTAGGTTTATCTTGTTGTAAAAGTAGTCGTTCGCTTTAGAAAGCGACGGCTTTTGTAAATAAAGTAGTTTTACCTAAAAAGATGCTTCTAAAAGCGATGACCCTCATGTTTCTATTTTCAGGACGTAATAGAAATAAACCTATAAATACGTATACTATGAGAGACTCATCCATCAGAGTACACGGGAGGAGATTGCACCCAATATCGCGTCGATTGTTTCTCTGTTTCTGATTCCTGTTTTGTCTTCTTTCTGCCTCTGTGTGTGCGTGTGTTGAAGATCTTGATAACAGTGGTATTAGAGCCTAGCACGTATCACTCCGGAGGAGATTGTTTGCTGAGGGGATTGTTTGCATTCTCTGTTCGCGATCCGAATCCAAATCTGAGTACGCTTTTGCTTTTGCTTCTGCTTTTGTCTCTGTCTCGGTTTCAGTTCTAGTTCCAGTTCTAGAATACCTGCGTTTACACCTGCGGCTTACTCCGAGGCATCGACTAAGGCAAAGAACTTAGGCAATAACTAAGGCAATACATTGGCACCCAAGGCTCCCTTGGCAACCATTGGCTATGTGCGAGGCAGTTTTAATTTTGAGTGGCAATAGAGAGTTTTAGACTCCCTAAGGTAGGAGGATTTGAACCCACAACCTCGTACGTATAAGGGAAGTACTTTAACCACTACTCCATCTCTTTGAGTTATCACTCTATCTTCCTTTTGTGATATTTACATCAACTTTCACCTCCCTCTTCCTTTTCCAATGCCCAAGTTAAGCTCACACATGTGGAAGCACCCGTCGATTTTCCTAGGGAAGTGCATCATAAAAAGGGCATAACTTTCACTATATAACTCGGATTTTAGCATATAATATATTGTTGGAAAGCTCTCGGAACAAGATTTTTAGCTAACCTACTAGATTGAGAATCTAAAATAGTTTGAAAGAGGGATTTTGTTTTCTAGGTATGGACCCTATAACAATGGAGGATTTTGGCAATTCACATTTACCTGAGGTCTCATTCGAGCAACAATTAGAGATTATGCGAAAAGAACTTCAAGCAACTCAACAAGCTATACAAGAATGCGATGCTATGCTCCAACAAGTACAAAGTGATGATCGTAGCTTAATCAAAGTGGTGAAAGCGATTATCACTGCACAAGAAGAAGGTGCAAGTTCCAAGATAGGTGCTAAGAGCTTCCAATTCTCTAGATTCGATGGATGAAAGGATGGCCAATTTGTCATGTCATGGCTCTCTCAATTCGATAATTTCTACTCCGATGAGTCATATTCGGAAAACCTGAAATGTCGGGTATTCATCAAAGAGAGAGATGGTAAGGAAGAACTACTTAGCATAGGAGAGTTTTCCATGGCTATGAGCAAAGTGAGGCCAAGCCATTTTTGTACACATCTTCTCTAATAGAAAACACATTTTTATGTGGAAGATCTGAGTGCATTCTTCTTGTGTGAAGAAATCTAAGTGATTTCATGTTACTATGAAAGTTAGTTAACAGTTATAGTTTTCTCAGTAAACATTTTTCGGTACTTCTGCAAGTTAGATCTCGCACTATAGTACAAAGTTTTTCATGAATGATAGCTTAATGTGAAGCTAGTAGTCTTAACTACAAATTGATCAAAGAGTTTTGTAAAACGAGACATGTACACATAGTACTAAGTCTGACCGTAAAGGCATCCAGAACTGGTAAAGGTTTTTCTTCAAATTTTAGAGAAAGTTCATTCACTGAAGGACGCTCAGGAATTATTTCCTTACTTCAATTACAACCATTTGAAGTAATCACAAACAGAATTGCAGCTGATTTCGATAAGATTTCGGTAAGATTATGGTGACAGTCCGATAACATTCCGATGAAGTTCTGGTGATATTCCGGTGAGTTCAAAACACTGTTTTTGGTAAATTTAAGTGACGAGAAGAAGATCTAAGAGTAAGCAAACAAAGAATTGGAGAAACTCAAGTAAATCAGATCAGAATTGAAGCCTGTAGAAAGGCAAATGTTTCTGTAAAGTGAATTTTTGGAGTTCACTAAATACAGTTATAAAGTTTTTAAGTTTTCAGAAGGTTGCTAAGCTATTGATGATTATAGAGGTGTTCTAACATCACTTTAGCTTAGTTCTTGTGGTGTGGCGAATTCCGAAGCTAAGTTCAGCTTTTGTCGCATCAACAAGTGGTATCAGAGCAGAAAGGTCCTCAAAGATCAAACGGAAGTAAAGATACAAGAAAATTCGAAGAATTCTTCACAAGAAAGGTGAAGGCTGAGGTGATTAACAACAAACAGCATCAGAGAAGCATTCTGAAGTCATTCTCAAGGGTAAAGGTTTATAGTAGGTAAAATTCTTTAACGTTATACTCACCGACAGTAACAGAAACAAGAAGATTATGGCAGATCATATTTCTATTGACAAATTGGACAGAGATAACTATCCCGCATGGGTAATGCGAATGGAAGCCTTACTTATGAGTAAGGACTTAATGATATAGGCGAGAGGAGAAGAAAAGAAGCCTACTTTTGGAGACGACTGTCAACCAAAGAAAGAATAGTTAGAAGCTTTGAAGTTATGGCAGAAGAAAGATGCAACGGCAAGAGCTTATGTCTACAATACTGTTACAGATCATCTACTACCATACATTAGAGGTCTGGAGAAAGCGGAAGACATATGGAGTGCATTGGAAGATCACTTCCAAAATACTACTAAAGCTAGGAAGGCTAGCTTATGGTTAGAGTTTACAACGTTCAAGAAAAATCAAAGTCAAAGCATTAGTGATTATGTCACTAAGATGAAGGACTTGGTAGACAGTCTTGGATCTATTGAAGAGGATATCGAAGATCACAGGTTAATAGCGCAAGTGCTTGCAGGATTGAGAGGAGATGAAAGGGGAAACCTTTCATACTCTCAACTGAACTTTCATTAAATCATTTTGTACCAGATTTAAATCAGTTGCTTGGACTAATGCTAACGTTTGAGCAAGATTTGAAGACAGATGGAGAAAAAGGACATAGTTCTGCTATGTATGCAAGGAGTAAGAAGAAAGATGACAAAGGAAAAGAAAAAGATGAAGAAGAGATGACTACTCAAGCAAATTATGCAAGAGGAAGAGGTAATGTCAGAAGAAAAAATATAGGTAATACAAAAGGAAGAGGTAATCAGAATAACAACAAGAAGGCTTGTTGGATCTGTGGATTAAGCAATCATTTGGCTCATGATTGCTGGCATAATTCTCAAGGATCAAGTCAGAATCAGAATAACAATAGCAGAGGCAGAAGCGGAAGATATCAAAGAGGAAGACAAAGCCAAAGAGGCGGATATGGTAGAGGTGGAGCAAGAAGTTGGGGACAGAATCAGTCTCACAACACTACCTACTACAACTATGCAAATGATACACAGAATGACAATCATACTATGTTGATGATGAATTCGATAAGTGTGTCAGAGAATGAAGATCTAAAGGTATTCTATATTGACTCTGGTTGTTCAAATCATTTGTCAAGAAATATAGAATTGTTATCAGAATTGGAAGGAGGTATTTCAAATCATACAGTACAAACAGGTGATAACACAAAACATAATGTGCGGTCAATTGGAAAAGTAAAGTGTAAGAATAGAGCTGACCTACTAACAAATGTTTTGTATGTTCCAACAACCCCAAAGAATCTGATCAACGTGGGACAGATAGTAGAAAAAGGTTTTCAAGTCAGGTTTACAAATGAAGGAGTATTTGTCGAAGACCCAGAGAATGGATACAATCAAATTGTCCATGGTAAAAAGGAGGGTAGACTTTTTACTCTTAAAGTACAAGGGAATGTTGGTCAAGCTTTGATCACACATGGTGATAAAGCATTTATAGAATTAGACCTCTGGCATAAGAGGTTAGGACACTTTAATGAAAAAGGAATCAAAACTATGGTGGAAAAACAATCTGTATGAGGATTACCAAATATGAAAAATCAACATATGATTCACAAATGCGAAGCCTATCAGATGGGAAAAGCACACAGATTACCATTTCAGAAGAATGGTTACAAACACGATGGTTTGCTAGAGCTCATACATACAGATGTATGGGGACCGACAAAAGAAGGATCTATTAGTGGCTCAAGGTATTATGTTCTTTTTATTGATGATGCAACAAGATGGATAACTCTTTATGTTTTGAAAGATAAGTCAGAAGTTTTTGGAGCTTTCAAGCATTTTTATGCATATGCTGAAAGACTTACAGGACATAAACTCAAAAGGTTGAGGTTTGATGGAGGAGGAGAATATTTTTCTCGAGAATTCAATGATTATCTGTGGAATGCAGGTATCAAAAGAGAAATAACTTGCAGGTATAGACCACAACAAAATGGAGTAGCAGAAAGGAGAAACTGAACTCTAGTTGAGTTTGCCAGAGCAATGTTAAAGGAGAAGAATTGTCCAAATTATCTTTGCCCTGAGGCTGTAAATACAGCAACATATCTGGTAAATAGATTACCATGTACAGCTTTAAATGGGATGACCCCTTATGAAGCTTGGTGGGGTAAGAAACCAACACTTGATCATTGTAAAGTGTTTGGATCAGTTGCTTTTGCTTATGTACCATCACAACTTAGACATAAGCTTGAACCAAAAGCTGAAAAATACGTGTTCATCGGATATTCCGTTTCCCTAAGAAACTAAAGCACCAATAGGGAAACGGAAACGGAAACGGAAACGGAAACTAACGTCCTAAAGAAAACCTAAAAAGCTGATGGGTTATAGGTTATGGAGTCCTTTAACCAAACAATTTACTGTTTCTAGAGATGTGACATTTGATGAAGGAAAGAGTTGGTATGCAGATAAAGAGTATACTGATGAAACAATTGAAGAAGAGATAAGAAGGAATGAAAAAGGTAAATCACATATGCAGGTAAATGGAGATGAAGATCATATGCAAGCAAGTACATCCAGGTATGGACCAGTTATCAGAAATGAAGATGGACCGAGATTTGATGAAGAAGAAGTGTATTCAGATACACATGAAGAATATGAACCAAGAAGGTCAAACATAGTAAGGAAACAACCAACAAGGTATTCCTATGATACTTCTTATTTGACTCGGAAGAACTATGCTTACTTAGTAAAGGAAGATGAAGAACCTCAGAATTACAGTGAAGCAAAAGGTAAGGAACAATGGGAAGAAGCAATGAAGGAGGAGTTCAATGCACTAGAAGAGAACAAGACTTGGGAACTTGTTCCAAAACCAAATGGTAAGAAAGTAATTGGAAATAAATGGGTTTACAAAGTTAAGAAACTTGCAGATGGAAGAATAGACAGATACAAAGCTAGACTGGTAGTCAAAGGCTATACTCAGACGCATGGTATAGATTATGATGAGACATTCAGTCCGGTGGCAAAGATGTCGACCATAAGGATAGTGATTGCTATAGCAGCATCAAAAGGATGGAAGCTAAGTCAATTGGATATCAAGAATGCATTTCTAAATGGATATATATCAGATGAAGTTTACATGGAACAACCTGAAGGGTTTGTAAGTTCTAGTTACCCAAATCATGTTTGCAGATTAAGAAGAGCACTCTATGGATTGAAGCAAGCTCCAAGAGCTTGGAATTATAGACTTGTGAAGTATCTCAACGATCTTGGATACCAAAGTTCAAAGGCAGATGCAAGTCTACTCATTAAGAGAACAAAAGAAGGTATGATCTACATTTGTATTTATGTAGATGACATTATAATCGCAGGTACCTCAAATGAAGGAATCAAGGAGGTAAAGAGACTGCTTGAAAAAGAGTTCAAGATCAGTGATCTAGGAAAGTTATCATACTTTCTTGGAATGGAAGTCACATATACAGATCATGGTGTATATGTTTCACAAGAAAGGTATCTCCTAAACTTACTGAAGAAGTTTAACATGGAGAATTGCAGAGAAGCTTTAACACTGCTTGAAGTCAATCATAAACTCAGCAAATATGATGGTGCAGAGTTTAAAGATATGAGAAAGTATCAATCTTTAGTGGGAAGCTTGATTTATGCTACGCTAACAAGACCAGATCTTAGTTATGCAGTAGGAGTTCTCTCACAGTTTATGCATTGTCCGAAGGATCAACATTGGGTTCTAGGACAAAGAGTTCTTAGATATATCAAAAGAACTATAAAAGAAGGATTATATTATCCTTTTACATCAGATATAAAGATGAGAGCATACAATGACTCAGATTGGGCAGGAAGTCAAGATGACAGAAGATCAACACATGGGTATATGATATACCTAGGAGATGAGCTTGTAAGCTGGTGTTCAAAGAAGCAGCATACAGTGGCTTTATCGTCAACAGAAGCTGAATATAAAGGACTTGTGGAAGCAGCTAAAGAAGTGATATGGATGCAGACCTTGTTCAAAAGCTTGGGTATTGATCAAGGTATACCTATCATACATGGAGATAACATGAGTTCATTATATCTTGCATCAAATCCTGTATTTCATGCAAGAACAAAGCATATAGAGATTCAATATCATTTCCTGAGGGAAAAAGTAATGGAAAAGGAGATTGAAATAGTATACACTCCTACAAAAGATCAGATTGCAAATATTCTGACAAAGAGCTTGGACGGAGTAAAGACAAGTAGATTCAAAGAAATGGCAGGAATAAAAGAAAAGAAGAATATATGAAAGATCAGAGAATGTTAATTAGTGATTGAGGGGGAGCTGTTGGAGATTCACTCACTAATTAGACATAAAGACATGAAGACAAAGAAAGACGAAGAGAAGCTGACACAAAGCAGTCAGAAAATCAAGCTTTAGTGAAGGCATAAATTCACGACTGTAATATAGTTCATAGAAACTTCCAGAATTATTAATCTCGGATCAAAGATGTATATAAGTGAGTTGAGAGAGTGATAAAATAAGTACATGTAGTAGACGCAAGTGTGCGTATGTAGAGATGATTAATAGAACCTGAAATGTCAGGTATTCATCTGAGAGAGAGATGGTAAGGAAGAACTACTCAGCATAGGAGAGTTTTCCATGGCTATGAGCAAAGTGAGGCCAAGCCATTTTTGTACACATCTTCTCTAATAGAAAACACATTTTTATGTGGAAGATCTGAGTGCATTCTTCTTGTGTGAAGAAATCTAAGTGATTTCATGTTACTATGAAAGTTAGTTAACAGTTACAGTTTTCTGAGTAAACATTTTCCGGTACTTCTGCAAGTTAGATCTTGCAGTATAGTATAAAGTTTTTCATGAATGATAGCTTAATGAGAAGCTAGTATTCTTAACTACAAACTGATCAAAGAGTTTTGTAAAACGTGACATGTACACACACTACTAAGTCTGACCGTAAAGGCATCCAGAACTGGTGAAGGTTTTTCTTCAAATTTCAGATAAAGTTCATTCACTGAAGGAAGCTCAGGTATTACTTCCTTACTTCAATTACAACCATGTGAAGTAATCACAAACAGAATTGCAGCTGATTCCGATAAGATTCCGGTAAGATTACAGTGACAGTCCGGTAACATTCCGGTGAAGTTCCAGTGATATTCCGGTGAGTTCAAAACACTATTTTTGGTAAATTTAAGTGACGAGAAGAAGATCTAACAACAAGCAAACAAAGAATTGGAGAAACTGAAGTAAATCAGATCAGAATTGAAGCCCATAGAAAGGCAAAGGTTTCTGTAAAGTGAATTTTTGGAGTTCACTAAATATAGTTATAAAGTTTTTCAGTTTTCAGAAGGTTGCTAAGCTATTGATGATTATAGAGGTGTTCTAACATCACTTTAGCTTAGTTCTTGTGGTGTGGTGAATTCTGCAGCTAAGTTCAACTTTCGTCGCATCAACAGAGATTGCACCCAATATCGCATCGATTGTTTCTCTATTTCTGATTCTTGTTTCATCTTCTTTCTGCCTCTGTGTGTGCGTGCCCTGAAGATGCTGATAACATTGACATTACCAATCTTCTCCACATTGTGCTTCGTATCATCCCCTGTTTGTAATACAAGTTTATGTTTTGGTCTTTCCAAGTCAGATAGAAGACCAATTTTTCCTCCAACATGATTTGAACAACCTAAATCTATGTAGAAAAAATGTTCATCTTCTTTACCTTCTTTGTGGCTGAGGTTCATTAAAAGCAATGAATCTTCATGTGAATGATCATCTGAGTAGTTCTTGAAGTTCCTTCTATTGTGATGTCTATTGTTATTGTTGAAGTTGTGTCCAACTCTACCTCGAGTGTTTCCAAATCCACCTCTACCACCTCCTTTCTCAGTCCCTCCATTGAACTAACAATTTTGAGTTGTGTCATTGGTCTTTTCATAGATGACACAAGGTTGAACATCGTCTTCTTTTGATTTGTCATGATTTTCTCCTTTCCTTTTGTTGATATATTTAGGTAGTGATGTGTGTGAACACACTAGGACTGCTGGGGCACTTTTTTCCCTCTTTAGGAGGTTTTTTTCCCCCAGCTTGTATATATGCCTATTGCCCTAATGGGCTACTTATCTTTGTACATTATCTAGTAATACATTCAATATTGTATGTTTGTGCTCCAAGCTTCTTCTTCTTCCTTGTGCTGTTCGCGTGCTTCCGCAGACTAACTCCAACAATCGGTATCAGAGCAGGTCGTCGCTTCATCTAGGGCGTCGTCGACACTCCTCCATTTGAAGTCTCAAAATTGTACAAATTTTGGTGAGCATACTCAGGGTGTTTCCGAGATCAAAACATCGCTTTGTGGTGCCGAAATCGCGATCTGAGCTCGTTTCGGCCTCCGAATGCACTATCGTAGCGCTTGTGCAGGCTATTTGGTCTTTTTGTGCCAAAGGTATATACCTGTTTCTGTTCACCAATATAAGCGTCTCGAAGTCTGCTACAAGTTTAGCAGAACTCGTCTGGGCAGTTCCGTTCAACTTTTTGAGATACAATCAATTTTTTGCATCAAGGTATTTTAGTCACCGGCCATGGCTGAAAGCAGTGATGTATTCCGTATGTTGGCTGTTGAGGATAAGTTGGATGGTACCAACTACCCATTATGGGCTTATATGATGCGACATGTATTGATTGCAAAAGGATTGTGGAACATTGTGCAGGGTGTTGAAAGACCTCCTGCTACACCTGTAACAACAGGTACTGCGAATACAAGTGCTGGAGCTGATGAAGATGGTGTCGAAGATGATATTGTGCAGATTCTTGTTCGTGCTATTGTTTCTGCGGCACCTACTGCAGAGCACATTCGTTGGGATGGCAGAGATACCCAGGCATATGCACTGATAGCTTTGTCTATCAAACGTGCCATTATTCCTCATATTCGCTCTTGCAGAATAGCTAAGGATGCTTGGGATACACTTACCACATTGTACCAAGCTAGGAATGAGGCTCGTGTTGCTTACCTCCGAAAACAGTTGGAGAGTGAGCACATGAATGAAGGTGATTCTGTGGACAATTTCGTAACAAAGATCAAAGACTTGAAGGAACAATTGATTTTTGCTGATGAGGTTATACCAGATAGCTCACTTGTGCAGACCGTTCTGAATGGTCTTCCTGCTTCATATCAGAGTTTTGCTTCTACTCTTTGGTTGATGATGAAAGGCAATCCAAATGCCTTGTCATTTGAGGAGTTAGTCTCTGTTCTGTTGCAGGAAGATCAGTCCAGGCAGAACAGGTCCATTATGCATGTTGCAGATCAATCTTTCCTGGCTAGTCAGAAGGGCAAAGGAAAATGGAGCTCTTCTACTAGTAAGCAGAAATTTGCAAATGCTGCACATTCGAAGAACCAGGATAAAGATGAGAAGAAATAAAAAAAGTAGAAATTGTTTTGCAAGTACTGTAAAGGGAATGATCATATCATAAAGAACTGTCCAAAACTGGCTGCAAAAGAGGCAAAGAAAAAGGAGGCTGGAATGGTTGTTGCAGAAGCCTCTACAGCAAAAATAGAGTCTGCTAATCTTGTGCAGGAAGAAGAATGGGTGTTTACTACTGTTTGTAGTTTTGACCCATCTTCTCATGAGCAGTGCATGTCTGCATTGGACTCAGATGTTTGGTACTTTGATAGTGGGGTGACCAAACATATTACTTCACAGTGCAGTTTCATCTCTTCACTCGAGCCTGCCCCTAGAGGGAATACTGTTACATGGACCAACAACTCCTCTTATCCTGTTATGGGAGTTGGTAAGATCATTCTGACTACTACTGATGGTAGTTCTTTCACCTTGTCAGATGCTTTGTTTGTGCCAGGGATCAAGAAGAATCTGTTATCAGTTTTTGCATTAGCCAAGATTGGCTTGGTTGTGAAATTTGTTGATGACAGATGTACAGTTCATGATCTTTCAAATGGTGATGTTATTATTGCTTTTGGCATTTTATGTCATGGGCTGTATAAGCTCATAGACTATGAAAGATCTGAAAATGATTCGGCATGTGCAGTTCATGATTCTCACGCTATGTCAGATGCAAAGCTTTGGCATGCACGCTTTGGTCATCTGAATTTTGCTAGTTTGCTACGCCTGTAGAAATCTGAAATGGTGTCCTCTTTGCCCAAACTTGAGGCACCTGGAAAACATGTTTGTGAAGGCTGTATTTTGGGCAAAATGCAGCTTTTCTCCTTTCCAAAAGATGGTTCAGTTGGGGCTACAGAGAAATTGCAGCTTGTACATAGTGATATCTGTGGTCCTATGCAGACACCCTCTTTTGGAAATTACCTTTACTTCGTGACTTTCATTGATGATTTTTCCAAGACATCTGTTAGCTCTAAAGACATGTATGATACTTTGATGCCTCTTTTTACAAGTGGACAGTCTAGTGCTTGTCCTACTGAGGCAACTTCTCAGCCTATGCAGGTTTCATATGATGATGCAGATCATTCCATTTCTGATGCAGATTTACATGATGCACTTGTTGATGAGAGAGCTGATATTGAGTAGGCAAAAACTATGCCAAAATGGCTGGTGCAGACTTTGCGTGACAACAAATTAGATGCACCTTTGTCATATCGTACTCGTTTAGGCTCTCATAGTGCCTCCTTTGCATCAGATTGCTATGCTATGGCTGCGTCTAGTCTCTTTGATGAGAATGAGCCTGTTTCTTTTGATGAAGCACAGAATTCAGAAAATTGGATGGCTGTTATGCAATCTGAATATGATCTATAATGAAGAATGGTACATGGTCTTTATGTGACTTGCGTGTTGGCAAGAAGGCCATTGGCACTAAGTGGGTATACAAGTTGAAGCATAAACCTGATGGTGCAGTTGACAGGTATAAGGCTAGGCTTGTTGCAAAGGGTTATGCGCAGGAAAGAGGCATTGATTTTGATGAGACCTTTGCACCTACATGCCATATGACTACTGTTCGAAGTATTTGTGCACTTGCAGCCCATCATGGTTGGAATGTACATTAGTTGGACATTAAAACAACATTTCTGAATGGTGACTTGCATGAAGAAGTGTATGTTTTTCAGCCCCGTGGCTTTGTGCAGAAAGGGCATGAGAACTAGGTGTGCAGGTTAAAAAAGGCATTATATGGTTTAAAGCAAGCACCACGTGCTTGGTATGAGAAGATACATGCCTATCTGGTTGCAAATGGTTTTGAGAACAATCCAACTCAAAGCACCTTATATGTTAAGCGTGCAAATGATGTGCTTCTGATCATTGTTGTCTATGTTGATGACATGCTGCTCACTGGTCCTATTGAGAAGCATATTGCTGATTTCAAGGCTGATTTGCATGCCTCATTTGAGATGTCTGATTTGAGGCATTTGCATCACTATTTGGGCATTTAGTTTATGCAAGTTGATTGGTGGAATGGCTTTGTGTCAAACGAAATATATTGACACATTATTGCAGCGTTTTGGCCTTGAAGACTGTAAGCCTATTGCCACTCCTATGGAGACAGGTTTACGATTGAGTCTTCATGATGCTGGAGATGCATTTGATGTTGTTCTCTATCAGCAGGTTGTTGGATGCTTGATTTACTTATGCATTACTCAGCCAGATATTCAGTTTGTTGTCTCACAGATGAGCAGGTTTATGCATTGCCCAAGAGTCACGCATTGGAAGGTGGTTAAGCGCATCTTTCGCTACTTGAGTGGTACTCGGTTGCTTGGGTTGTTTTATCCCAAGGGGGGATCACTACCGCCAGATTTGCATGCTTTTTCTGACTCAGATTGGGCTGGTTGCTATGACACTCATGTGTCCACCAGTAGTTTTTGCTTCATGCTTGGTAGCTCATGTATATCTTGGTTGAGCAAGAAGCAGCCTACTATGGCGACTTCTAGTTGTGAGGCTGGGTATAGGGCAGCTTTCACAGCGACTGTTGAGTGTGTGTGGCTCAGATGCCTTATGGCTGATTTGGGTGTTGGCCAGTCTTCTGCCACCACCATCTTCACTGACAGTCAGAGCACATTGGCAGTTGCGAGGAACCCTGTGTTCCATGCTCGCACTAAGCACATTGATGTGCATTATCACTATGTCAGGGAGAGGTTCTCTGCTGGGGAGATCAGCTTGGCATATGTGCCCACGCAAGAGAACATAGCAGACCTTTTCACGAAGGCTCTGCCTAGGGAGAAGTTTGAAGCTTTCCGCAAAGCTTTGGGCTTACTTCCTTTTGTGAAGTGATTTCCACATAGCTTGGCACTTCCTTATACATGAGTGCCAGCTCCTTGTTCGCCGCATCACTCCCAGGTGGGATTTGTTGATATATTTAGGTAGTGATGTGTGCGAACACACTAGGACTACCAGGGCACTTTTTTCCCTCTTTAGGAGGTTTTTTTCCCCGGCTTGTATATACGCCTATTGCCCTAATGGGCTACTTATCTTTGTACATTCTCTAGTAATACATTCAGTATTGTGTGTTTGTGCTCCAAGCTTCTTCTTCTTCCTTGTGCTATTCGCGTGCTTCCGCAGACGTCTAACTCCAACACCTTTTCCCTTTCCACTTGCTCTTGGCTACATAGTTGGTTTGGGAAATCTCCTCCTCCTCATATTCCTTGTTCTTGCCTTTGTGCTTCTTATCTTTCTTTTCTACATAAAGCACTTGTTGGGTAACTTTTGAAAGGAGAGAAAATGTAGAAACAAGTGCTAAGTCGGATGTTGAAGTTGCTGAGTCGGAATTACTGACTTGGAATTATGTTGAGTCTGTGTTTTGCTTACTCCGATTTTTAATAAACAGTTAACAATTAGTTAGTCTTTCATGTCATGTGATTTTTGGTTGTTGTTTGTTGTTCGCATGAATATCTAAAGGGAAGGAGAAGCATCTTTCAAGAAGATCAAGAGAAGAAAGAAGACGAAGAGCCTGGAAGTAGTCAAAAGGATTCTGTTTACGTATCGGTGTAGGCTGAAACATAGTGGATGTCTTCCAAGATTGTCAATTCAGAGAAGTGTAGTGATGATCTGTCTTGTAACTCTGTATTCTTGAAGAACATTGATCAATATTTTTTTTATTCACTATTTAGCGCAAGTATAGAATTATGTTTGTCTGAGTAAATTTGGTGTGAGACAGTACTCTATCGCAGCATAAAAGTGCTGACGTTGAAGTGTATTTGCAAGTATTTTACCCTGTGTGTAGATCAGTGGTGAGGTTGAATTTCTAGAAGTTTGCAGTGTAAGTAGCTATGTGTTCCTAAACCCAAACTTATTTGGTGATCCTATTGTGTTTGCTAAAGAAGAAAGAGATGCATGAAAGGACGAAGAGGAAGATTTAGTAATGTTTATTATATACGAGCGCAAGCAAAAGCAGTTAATGTGGAGTCATCTTTTGAATTTTATGATTGGTACGAAGCATAAGAGGAATCTAACCTGGAAATTGAAGAGGAGGAAAGAGGAACAGGTGAAGCTGAAGTTAGGCTGGTGGGCGGTATACTAGGAGCGCTATTCCTAACAAAAGAAATTGTAGGAGTCAGAAGACAACTCCAGTTCAACCCACTTGCAGGGACGACCGGTCAAAGAACTAGGCGTACACCTCAACCACAGCCAATGGCACAACCACCTCCAAATCCCAAGGTCAAAGTAGCCCATTTTAGAGGAGGTTCTGAAGAAGATGCTGATTGTCATGTTGCTTGATTCGAGATAAAGTGGATAGCAAATGGAGATGATACAATATATGATGATGCAGTAAAACTCCAGCAATTTGCAGCTACATGAAGGAGGAGCAATGAACTGGTTCAGTCACTATGGTATTGCTCAGTTTTCTACATATGATGCATTAAAAACAACATTTTTACAAAGATTTATGAAAGAAAAAACTCCCTTTGATGTGTTGAATACTCTATAATTGCTCCAAAGGAGAAAAGGTTTAATGAAATTTGTGATAAAGATGGACATACAACAAGTGAGTGTTGGTATAATCCCAACTATTGAGGACAAAATTCAAGACAAGAGAATAGGAATAATAATGTTGCAGCAAATCAGGCCATTCTAGTTCAAGGATGTGGTGTTTTTTAGAGGCAACAAGGAAGACCTCCATGGAGAGATCAGGCCCACCAACAAGGAAATGATTAATGTAATCAACAAGGGAATTAGAAGGGCAGACCACCAAGAGTGATGCCATGTGGATATTCGTCTACACCAGACCATTGGATTGGGCCTAATTGGCTAAAGTTAATTAGGATTGGGGATTGAATGTGGTGGTGATCAAAAAGGGTAAGAAGCAGGCAACAATACCAATGAAAGGTAGAAGAAATATGACAGTAAGAGAGAAACCACTGATGGCTCAGATCATTAGTTTATCCGACGAGATTGAAGATGATGAGGAGGAGGAATTTATGAAGGCAAACCCAACAATAGTACCAGTCTTGGAAGTAGATGTGGAAGGTGTGTTATCAAAGGATGGAGAACTATTGGACACCCCGGTTGTAGGTGATACCTTGGAAGGCACACAATTGAGAAGGATGTTTGAGCAAAATCTGGAAATTCCGACTCACGAGAAACTAGAGCAACAAGAAAAAAAGGTAATTAATTTGGCTAAAAGGATATATGAACAAAAATATTCAAGTTTTGACAGGGTAAAAGAGGATGAACTTCAAGAAGTTAAATTGGGAACTGATGCTAAACCTAAGATGGTCAGAGTGAAAGGTATAGACCTGATCTACATCAACATAGGATAAATTTAAAGAAAGATGCAGTTCTGGTTGTGCAGCAAAGGTATCAGATGAATCCTAATTTTGCTAAGCAAGTTAAGGAAGAAATTGATAAGTTATTGGCGGTAGGATTTATCAAACCAATAAATCAGATCACATGGTTGTCTCCTATTTTTGTGGTTCCAAAAAAGAGTTGCAAGTTGAGAATTTGTGTGGATTATTGAAAATTAAATGCAGCAATGATTACGGATCCCTTCTTTATGCCATTTTGTGATGTAGTATTGGATGCAGTAGCTAGACATGAGATGTATAGTTCTTTGGATGGATTTTCCATCTATAATCAAATTCGTGTTGCCGAGGAGGATCAACATAAAACTACATTCATTATAGAATTTGGTGCTTATGTGTTCAAAGTCATGATTTTTGGATCCAAGAATGGACTGCCTTCATTCAATTACGTGGCACATAAAGTGTTTGAACCTTATTTTCAAGATTTAATGCAAGTCTTTGTGGATGACTTTTCAATATTTGGGAAAAAGGTACAACACCTGTTGCATATGAAATCTTGTTTTGATAGATGCAAGAAATTCAGGATGGTGCTCAATCCATTCAAGAGTGTTATTGATGTGAAGAGTGGCATCTTATTAGGCCATGTTATTTCTCAAGAGGGGATGGCTATTGATGTTAAAAAGATTGAAGCTATTAGGACAGCAAAGGCCCCCGACAAATGTGAAAGAAGTAATGAGGTTTGTTGGACAAATCAAGTGGCATGCAAGGTATCTGAGGTACTTGGCTAACAAAGAAAGATGTTCCATTTCTATGGGATGCAGCTCAAGAAAAAGCATTTCAATTATTGAAGAAGATGGTTTCCGTACCTCTAACTCATTTAACAAAGAAAGATGTTTCATTTGTATGGGATACAACTCAAGAAAAAGCATTTCAATTATTGAAGAAGATGGTTTGTGTAGCACCAATTTTGCAGCCACCAGATTGGTCCAGATTGTTGATGCATCTGATGTAGTAGTTGGAGCAGTATTGATGCAATAGAAAGAAAAAGGATGGTATAGACTAGTGTATTATGCTAGTAGGGTGTTGTGTTTAGTCGAAAGAAATTATCCGGTGACTGAAAGAGAGGCATTAGCAATGGTGTATGCTCTTAATAAATTTAGTTATTATTCATTGGGCAATAAAGTGATCTTTCATGTTGATCATCAGGCTTTAGTATATTTGATAAAAAAGCCATTATTAACGGAAAGGTTGGCGAGGTGGATGCTTCTATTGCAGGAAGTTGATTTTGTCATTATTCATACTCCAGGTAAACAACATGCAATGGTAGATTACTTCAGTAGATTGGAGTTAGGCAAAGCAGCGACATGTGTCAATGATGAGTTTCTAGATGCAGAGTTGTTCAATGCACAAATTATTGAATCTGATTCTTGGTATGACCAATTATTAGTGTTTCTAATAGATGGAGTATTACCTCAACATTTTACACCTGATTAGAGGAAGAAGTTTGCTCTTAAAAGTAGACCATATTTGGTTATAGCTGGTGCATTGTATAAGAAAGGGGTGGATCAGGTCATTAGAAGGTGGGTACCAAATTTTGAGCAACTAGCTATTTTGCAGGAAGCACATTCAGGAGCAGGAGGAGGACATTTGTCAGGTGATATTACAGGGAAAAAGGTTTTAGAAGCAGGATTATGGTGGCCTACTATATTAAAGGATGCTCATGAGTTTGCTAAAAGATGCGTGATTTGTCAGAAAATAGGTCAACCAAATAATCTGAATCGGATGTCTGACCATCTAGTTTTGCCATTCGATCCATTTCAAAAATGGGGCATGGATTTTGTTGGGCCTATCAAGCCTATTACTCAACGTTGTAATATATATATTTTAGTAGCTACAAATTATTATACGAAGTGGGTGGAAGTAGTAGCATTGAAGGAGAATAAGGCAACAAGTGTTTCAAAGTTCATCTACCACAACATCATGACCAGGTTTGGTTGCCCAGTAGAGTTGGTAAGTGATAGAGGTGCTCACTTTCTCAATGAAGTAATTTCATAGTTAACAAGAACACATCTGATTATGCATAAAAAGTCTATACCTTATCATCCTCAGGCTAGTGGTCAAGCGAAAAGTACCAACAAGACTTTGCTGTGTATTCTTAAAAAGTTAGTGCATGATAATCAGAAAAATTGGGATTTGTTGCTTGATTTAGCATTATGGTCGTTTTGAACAGCTTTCAAAGTGACAACAGGTATGACAACATTCATATTGGTTTATGGCTTGGAAGCAGTAGTTCCAAGGGAGTTTCTGGTTCCTAGTTTGCAAGTCACAACAAAAAAGATGTCACCTGAAGTATCAGTCAAGCATAGGAGTAAGTATCTTCTTCAATTGGAGGAGGATCGCTTAGTTAATGCATACATAACAGAGGTGATTCAAAGAAGGAGATAGGCTTGGGTCAATATGAATGTGAATTTCAAGATATTTCAAGTTGGAGATTGGGTGATGGTGTACAAATCCAAATCAGGGCCACATCTAGGAAAACTTACCTTGAGATATAAAGGTCCATATTAGATTGTGCAGGACCTAGGCCAAGGAACCTTTTTATTAGTTGATGTGTTTGGCACAAAAAACCAATCAATGGATTTCATTTGAAGAAATTTCAAGGGAAGCTGCTGCACATGGATTGGTTGTCATCTAATCTAGTGCAAGTGATGTGTAATTCACAAAATTAGATTGGCACCATTGGTGATCACAGAAGTAAGAAGTCATATTTCTCTACATTTTTTTCAATGGTTCTATGTTTTTTTGTGAAAATGTTGGTTTCAGAGTACTTTAAGTACATTCTAATTTCAAAAAATCATGTTTTCCTTCACAAAATCGCACTTCTCTATATGTTTTAGTCAAATTTTTATGGATTGATGTTTTGGTTTTCTTACCTACATTAGAAGAAGCTTACTATTTTATTAACATGCAATGAAAGATTTTGATCAAAAACTATTTTTTTCTCATTGGAACCATAATTTGAGGAAATTGTGATTTTAATTACTATTGATTTAAAACAATTTTTGGCACAAAAATTCTCAAAAAAATATGAATATGTTGCCAAAAGAAATTTAACTTGGAGTTGCTTGCCTAAAAGTGTTGGAAAAATAGCTTTTGAATTTGTTCACACAGTTGTCATTTTGTAGTCTCTCTCTATTTCACTCGCACAATGACCATAATTTTTTCTAAGTCTTGTTTTTTAATTCTCACAATCAAGATTTTCACTCTTTTTCATAATATTTTGAAATTTACCTTGGATTAAACCTTGGTATATGCTCGTTTCGTCTTTTCCATCAAATTTTATAAATTGTACAAAGTTTTGATGACATTACCTTCCATAGAGAATCGGGATTTTGTGCAAAAAATCATGTTTTAATACATACCTCTCTTTTGAAAAAATTTCACTTTTCTTGATATGATCCCTTCCCTTCAGGCCCAAGGATGATATTCCACTCCTTTGTTTCTACAAAACAAAATAAATGGTGATTTTTTCAAATAGAAACATTCTTCTGCATTAATAAAAAAAATATTTTCTAACTTCTCTTTTTTATTTTTTCCACTTTCTCTTCTTTCTATTTTGAGTATTGATGATTCACTAATTTTATCTTTTTGTCAAAATAACTTTTTCCACTTTTCATCTCAATTTTTTGGATTTTTCTCCAAAACAAAAAGTAAACAATTTGTCTAGGGTTTCCTAAAAATAAAGTTAAAACACTGATAAAGAAAGATTGAGATCTCGTACTTTGAAATTAGAGAACAACATTCAGGTCCTCACTCCTTCTCAATAATATGAATGAAGAAATCTTTCCCCCAAAAATAAACACAGTCACCTTTTCACCTTTTCATCACAAAGACATATCCATGAAAAGTACTCAGAAAATCAGCATGAAATCACCATGAATTCTTGATGACGAGATTAGAAAGAAAGGCAAGAGCTCTCAAGTTCTCATTAATCATCTCAATTGCAAAAATTATCCAACCTCCTAAAGTAAGTCACAATTGACTTATATACTATTTCAAGTGTTCCTTTTCACAATTGAAATTAGGTCCTGTAAAATTCTATCCTAAATGTCTACTCACTTGAGAGCTCTGAAATTCTACAAAAATTACATAAGTTACATTGAATCATGAGGAAGACTCTTCCTCATTTTTACATCAATCGGAATGATCTAAACTACTAAATTAAAAAATTTTATTTTTTATCCTTTCATCAAAATGTTCTTCAAAATCCTTCCCCTCCTTGCCTTTTGTCATCCTTGACAAAACTTTGTGGTGGCCTTGTTTATTATCTTTTCTTCCTTATCTTTTCTTCCTTTGGTAAACTTGAGCCACCAAGTCATAGTTTTTCCATTCTACAACATTCACGTCATTCACCATCTCAAACAAAGCTTTCCTAAACATTGTTTTATTTTTTGCTTTGCACCATATCTCTTTCTACTTTAATAGGTTTTTCTAAATATTTTTTGTTGATGTATTCAGGTAGTGATGTGTGTGAACACACTAGGACCATCAGGGCACTTTTTTTCCTCTTTAGGAGGTTTTTTCCCCGTATTGTATATACGCCTATTATCCTAATGGGCTACTAATTGTTGGGAATTGAACTCACAACCTCCCGGTTAGGAGTACGATGGGTTAACCACTTGCCCCAAAAGCCATGGTTGAGGATTACTTCCTAATCCTCTCTCTTAAGGCATGGTTCAACCATCTCCTACTAGGATTATGTGACATTCCTTTCCCCTTAGACTGAGCATTGCCCTCAATGCTCACTTGTGGACACCTCTGACTCTCTTGGACCCACTTTCCATGCATGAGCACTTCCACCAACCTCAAAATCCAGCACATGGACCAAATTTCGACCTATCCCACCCTCTATGGGTGCTCAAATGCCCATGTGCCTTCATCTAAGACCAGTTTCACACTCACCATGGCTAAGCAGTTTTTCCAAGTGCCCACAAATGAGGTGAAAACTTCTGTCTTGCCCAATTTCCCAACTAGGGTCTGATACCAATGTTGGGAATTGAACTCACAAACTCCTGGTTAGGAGTGCGATGGGCTAACCACTTGCCCCAAAAGCCATGGTTGAGGATTACTTCCTAATCCTCTCTCTTAGGGGATGATTCAACCATCTCCTACTAGAATTATGTGACACTAATCTTTGTACATTCTCTTGGAAATACATTCAATATTGTGTGTTGTGCTCCAAGCTTCTTCTTCTTCCTTCTGTTGTTCGAGTGCTTTCGGAGATCTCAAAGTCCAAAAATTGGTATCAGAGCACATCGTGGCTTCATCTAGGGTTTTTTTGACACCCCTCTTGTCACAATCTCAAAATCGCATGAAATTCAGTGATCATACTCAAGGTGGTTAGGAGTTCAAAACTGCTTTAGTCTGTGGTGTCAAAATCGCGATATGAGCTTGTTTCGACCTCTGAACATACTATCACAGTGCTTGTGCAAGAAACTTCATCTTTTTGTGCCAAATATATATAGAGGTTTAGGTTTAGCAGAATTGGACAAGGTAGTTTTGTTCAACTTTTTGAGATACAATCATTTTTCTGCATCAGGGTATTTTAGTGAGTGGCCATGGCTGAAAGTAGTGATGTATTTCATATGTTGGTTGTTGAGGATAAGTTGGATGGTACCAATTACCCATTACGGTCTTATATGATGCATCATGTATTGGTTGTAAAAGGACTATGGAATATTATGCAGAGTGTTGAAAAACATCCTATTATGTGAGGAGATGATCGTATACACTCCAAAGATGAGGTAGTGTTGCAATAATATTTCTCTACACCTGCCAATATGACTTTTGAGTACCTTATTAGACACCTTTAGCTTCCCAAATATGCACTTAGACCACTATGAACTTTGGCGTATCAATGCCAAATAGTTTTGCCAAAATAAATAACTTTCAAGGAGAAGAGCTCTGAAAAGTTGCTATTTTGGACTTGATCTTCTTAGAAAAACATTCAGTTCTCACTCTGATAATAATTTACCCGAGACCTTTTAGAAACATCTAAGTAATGCCCTTACCTAACTATTCTAAGTTATGTCACTAATTTAGGATGATTATACACTAAGGAATGAGTTTAAGAAGTCAGGGGTGTAATCCTGACTTTTCAAGAGGATGATAGTATGTAGACATGGGTAGCTTGTATGAATCATATCTCAAGATCTAGCGAACCAAATGTAATGAAAACTGCTACCTAGCAACTAGACTCATCATGCTAGCTATCCCAAGTTAAAGCAAGTCAAGTGATTAGTATACATAGAGAAATCAATCAAACAAAGTCATTGAAATGGTGAGATATCAACAGAGAATAGTAGATAGAGATTAGCATGAACTAATGGCTCAAATTGTATATGCTAATGAATGTATGATACAAAGGAAATTTAGTGGACTTACTCACACATATGTGAGCTTAGTGTATTCTCACCAATGAGGTTCAATGGCTCTCTCATCTGTGTCGTTTCTACGACTAAAAAGTCACTCCTATTTATACTCATAAAGTGAGTTTGAAATTTGAATTTCTTCCACCTAAAAGTGTCCCTACACTTTAGGTGTCGATTGAATTGATTCCAACCACTAATTAATTGTGATCCTTGGCTTCTAATATCATGAAATTCTTTTATCTTATTTATCATTCACTTTTATCTTATGAGTTAAAGTCCAAGACTTTTACAAGGAGTGTTCATATGTGATTCATAAGTGATTAACATGAATATGTGAGAAGTCCTTGTTCTTTGGTCAAGCATGTAGGCTTGCCAAATGTACCAACAACTCCCCTCAATCCTAAGATTCTTGAGTCTTCAATCCTTTGGTATCTCCTCTAATCCAATCATGGATTTAATCCTGTTTAGTTTGCTTCCATCAAATGATTTGATCATCATATTTGCACATTGTATATGAGTAGATACATAGGAGAGTTGTATCTCCTTACTCATAATCTTTTCTCTAACAAAATGATAATGGACTTCTATATGCTTAGTCCTGGCATGAAAGATAGGATTAGCAACTAGATGAAGTGAACTCATATTATAAATATAAATGGAGTGCCAAAATCCAACCCTAAATCTGTATATAGGGTCTTGATCCACATAGCTTCTTGTGTTGCATTTGCTAGCCCTCTGTATTCAACTTCTATTGAGGAAAGAGCAACTGTAGGTTGCTTCTTTGAGGACCAAGATATAAGCTTTGTACTTGGAAATGAGAGATATCCTGATGTGCTTCTTCTATCATCTTTAGAACCTGTCCAATCTGCATCAGTGAATAACTTTACATTCAAATTAGATGTGTAAGGGTAATATAAACCTTGATTTATTGTTCCTTTCAAGCACCCCAATATCCTTTTGGCTGCATCCATGTGAGGTTTCCTTGGGGTGTGCATGAATTGACTGAGCACAATTACTCCATAGCAAATATCAACCCTAGTTCTAGCTCCCAACTAGACTTTGATAGCTTGTGATATCTTCAATAAGTTCTCCTTCATGAGCACTTAATTTGTGGTTGGCCTCCATGGGAGTACCTGCAACTTTAGTTTCTTGCATTTTGAACTTTGCAAGCATATATTTAATATATTTTCTTTGTGTAAGGAACATCCCTTGATTTGTGTAGACTATTTCCAATCCAAGGAAGTAAATGAGCAATCCAAGATCACTTATCTTAAATTCCTCCTTCATTTGGGCTTTGATCTTTCTGATTCCATCAGCATCATCACCTGTGAGAATGATATCATCTACATACACACATAAGTATATCATTTCATAGTTACTTTTCTTAATGAAAAGTGAAGGATCTACTTTGCTTAATTGTAATCCATTGTCCTACAAGAAGGTAACTAATCTATGGTTCCAAGCTCTAGGAGATTGCTTTAGTCCATATAAGGCTTTCTTGAGTTTACACACATACTCAGGATGTGATCCATCTACAAATCTAAGAGGTTGTGCCATGTAAACCTCCTCTGAAATCCAACCAGTCAAGAATGCAGTTTTTTACATCCATCTGATAGATGTTCCAATTCTTAGAAGCAGCTATACTCATGAGTAATCTAATTATAGGCATCTTTGCCATAGGAGAAAAGGTCTCCTCATAATCTATGGCTTGGATTTGAGCAAACCCTTTAGCACCGTCTTGCTTTGTACGTATTTATTGATCCATTTGAGTTCTTATTTACCTTACAGATCCATCTAGATCCAATGATCTTCATGGATGGCTTCTTGGAAACCAAGTCCCATTTTTGATTCTCTTGAAGAGCTTCTATCTCTTCTTCCATTGCTTCTCTCTACTGTGATTTCTTCTTAGGTTCTTCAAATGTTGAGGGGTCTTCTGAATTTTTTCCTAAGCAATATAGATTGAGTGCTTAGTGACCAACAAAGTGTCAAATCCATACCTTTCTGGCTTCTTTATTTTCTCTAGTTGATCGTCTTATTGTTTGTTGAGAAGATTCTGCAAGATCTCTCAACTCTTGCATCTTTTCTTTTCCTTTGTTGTTCCATGCCTTGATATTCTTCCTTAGTGTCTTCTGATTATCATCAAAATCACTTGATTCTTCATGTAGGTGATCACTTCCCTTTGGCAATGTTGGGAAGTTCTCTTCTAGGTCATAAGGCAAGTTGAATTTCCTACAATCACCTTCAAACCAAGAGTTTTTCTCATCAAAGACAACATCTTTGCTAACAATAAAGCCTTTAGTGCTTGGATTATACAGACTATATCCTTTCTTATTTAATTAATATCCAATAAACACACATTTCTCTGCTTTAGGATCCATTTTACTTCTGATTTGTGATGGGATGTGTGCATAAGCTAAGCACCCAAATATCTTGCAATGATCAAGGTTAGATCTTCTTTGATTCCATGGTTCATAGGGTGTCATCCCATCCAATGCCTTAGATGGGGGTCAACTAATGAGATAGGTGGATGTAGACACAACCTCTGCCACAAATAATTAGGTATTTTTTTCTCATTAAGCATGGATGTCGCAGCTTCAATTTTCTCCTTTTGCAGTTCTCTTGAATCCTTGTTGTGGATCTTCAAAAAAGGCTCCATTCCTTATGAACCTTACATGCAATCCTTTCTCTACAATTTTCCCAACACTTATGGGATTCTTTGTTATGGTAGGTACATACAATACCTTTCCGAGTAGATTCATGTTTTCATCTAGGGTCTTCACATTTCCAATCTTTTCAACTAAGTGCCTAGTGTCATCTCCTGTTTGAACCTCATGTCTATTTCTTGGATTCTCTGAGTCTGATAGTAGAGCCACATTCCCTGCTACATGATTTGAACAACCAAAATCTATGTAAAATACATGCTCATCTGCTTTACCTTGCTTCACGGTCATATTCATGAAGAGAAGGGAATCCTCTTGACTTTGTTCTTCAGTGTAATTATTGTGATCTCTCCTTCCTCTATATCCTCCTTGATGATTTGCATTGTTGAAGTTGTTGTTGTTGGTGTTGTAGCCATTGAAGTTGTTTGGTCTGCCTCTTGTATTTCCATAGCCTCCTCTATTGAATCCTCTTCCTCTTTGATTCCTAGGATTCCTGAAACAATTCTCTGTTGTATGATTAGTTAGGCCACATATGGCACATGGAGAGGAGCTTTAAAATCTCCCTCTTCGTTGTCTACCTCCTCTACCTCTTCCTCTTGAACTTCGACCTCACCATAGAGATTTCTTCCTTGAAGGTAGGCTTCCATTCTAAGTGACTAAGCTAAGTATTTGCCTCGATTCAATTTGTCAATGGATGAAGGAAATCCATCTCCCATGTTGAGTTGATGTAGCTCTGATACCACTGTGAGGAGATGGTTGGATACACTCCAAAGATGAGCTGGTTTTGCAATAATCCTACTCTACACCTACCAATGTGACTTCAGAGCAACTTAATAGACACCTTTATCTTCCCAAATATGCACTTAGACCCACTATGTACTTTGGAGTATAAATGCCAAATAGTTTTGCCAAAACAGATAACTTTCAAGTAGAACTCTGTGTAATAAGCTTGTGGACTATCCTCATAGGAGTAGTTAGAACTCTGAGCATGAGGATCATTCTCTAGTACCAATGGGGTCACTGGCACCAATGCTCTATTAGGGTTCTCCTCTGCCATTGCATAATTAACTCAAATCACCATGGCAGGAGCTAGTGATTAGTTTTTGAGGACTGGTTGTGGCCTATATGGTGCCTGATATTGTTGTTGTGATCTAGAGTATGGCTGTTGGTATTGGTTCTGATACCTACCCTGTGGGTAAGGTTGCTGATAATTCTGTCTAACAGCCTGCTTGTTGTAGGGACAATCTTGAGCGGTGTGGTTTGTGTATTTCCTCTCAATGGTGCAATAAGGAGCATTAGGGTTTCTTTGGGGTTGAGCAAACATTGGGCAAACATTAGCCATGTGGTCTCTTCCACAAGTATAACATCGATTCAATGAGGTGACTGTTTGTGTTTGTCTATTTTGGACTCCTAGCTTCTTGGCAACTTGCTCAGCTATCTCATCTAGTTCTGTGGAGACTCTTGAAGTATGACTAGTAGAACTATTAGAATCCATATAGAGTTTGGACAGTCCTAACTCCTCACCCAAATTGTCTTCTATATCTATGCACATTCGCACACACTCTTGTATGGATCTAGGCTCTTTCAAGTACACATCTGATCTCAACTTTGTGCTTAGTAAGCCATCTAAGAACAAGGCCACTTGTTTGGCTGGTGTGGGTAACTCTAGAATAGGTCATCTTTCTATGTACTGTCTGAACCGTCTTCCTGCAAGTTGCACTATTTCTTGGGGTGTCTGCTTGAAGATGTGGATCAAGGATGATGTATTATGCCTGATGCCACTCTTGGAGAACTCTACAATGAATTCTTCTAGCAGTTGACCTATGTCTCGATAGTTACAACTATTGACTGGTTGAAACCAAGCTAAGGTAGTGCCCTTAAGAGTCAAACCAAATGCCTCATACTAGGTGAACAAATCCTCAAGCTATTCAGCTCTAAACGCTTGTTTGAACTCGGCCACATGATCATAAGATCTCCTGTCCCGTCAAAATAATTCTTCATTGCCTTGATCACTTGAGTGGGTTTAAGGGTTCTTTGGTTTTCTCGGGGTCTAAGCAATGGAAAATCCTATTCATCTCTTTGATTCCCATGTACTTGATGTCTTTGTCTTTCAGATCTTTCACCTTCCTATCTTGATCTATCTCTACCCACATTGTGTGTAAAGCTTACCTGAGGTCTCTCTCTAGTTCTTTCCCTTTGGTTTTCATGAGCCTGGGATGATCCTACTCTGTGGAGGCCATGGGAAACATTGGATCTTGGTGGAGGAAAGATCAATTCACTCTTCCAAGTGTATGCATGCCTATCATATTCTGTTACCAAGAATATTTTCTCTAACATGTTATCCATGTACACAACTCTGCCTAGTGTCTCCGAATCCTTGAACTCGTAGATGATGACTATGCCCAATTGGCTAGGTTGATCTGGCTTGAATCTCCAAAAGGCTTCCTCCGTTTCTCTATTTAAGAATAATTCTATGCTTTTGTTGTCTTGAGGGATCCAATTTGGAGTGATCACTCTTGTCAAAACTGACTTACCTCTCAGAGTCTTGGATTCTTGTCCTACATCTCCTTGTTTTAGGTCTCCTATCTCACTCTCAGGAATGATGTTTCCAAACTCATCTATCCTGTTTGGTAAGTTGGTAACACATACATGGTTCCTTCCTTATAAATGTATGAACCCTCTTCAAACTTGACTACTAGGTGTTCAAGTCCAAAGGATTGATCTAGATTTTTGAGTTGGACCACTGATCGCCTTAAGCCGTCCTCATAGATGCGAGCACCTAATCCGCTGGTCCGAATATATTCCAACTGTGTTTTATATGGACCTTCTGGTGTTTGTAGATATGTAGTGCTTGAGCCCCCTGTAGGTTCTCCCATGCTAAAAGACATTTCTGAATCACTTGTGTCTGAACTTAGCATGTAAGGATAGCCACTTAGTTGTATTGCCCAAGACTTACCTGTATGGTTGACACTAGACTCAGAAGATCTAATGCTTTGTCTATCCTTGCCTAGGTATCTACCAGATCTCAGGTTCATAAGCTTTGTCTTCTGGTCCCAAAATTCCCCTTGGTATTGCTCAAAATCCTTCGAAGTCCCCTTGGTTTTCCTAGTCCCACCTGAGGGTCAACTTCAAATTAGTCCAACGAGCTATAGAGCTCCAAAAATGGACTTTTGATGAAAAACTTATGTCAAATCTGGCTACTAGGGTCAAAACAGGCAATCAGGACCTTTTGGAAAAATCACGATTTTGTGTGAAAATCGTGATTTTGGGGGATCATGAAAATTGCAATTTTGAGGGATCATGAAAATTGCGATGCTGAGCAACTGTAAAAATCACAATTTTGTGAAATCATGAAAATCGCGATGCTGAGCACTTATGAAAATCGCAATTCTGAGCACTTCCTAGAAAATCGCGATTTTGAATGAAAATTGTGAAAAAGGCGATTTTGAGTGAGAATCGTGAAAACGCAATTTTGAGTGAGAATAATGAAAAATGCGATTTTGAGAATGATAAAAAAATCACGATTTTGAATGAAAGTCGTGTTTTGTCAAAATTGTGTTTTTGGCATGAAAATCGTGATTTTGAGAATGACTAGAAAATCGTGATTTTGATTGAAAATTGTGTTTTCGCAAAATCGTATTTTTGACATGAAAATCGCGATTTTAGCTAAAAATCGTGTTTTTGAGAATCGTGTTCGGAAAATTACGATTTTGTACCTTAATGAAAATTGTGAAAATTGTGATTTTGTATGAAAGTCGTGTTTTTGAAAATCGCAATTTTGGAGCCAATAGAGAATCGTGTTTTCCCAAAATCGTGTTTTTGACTGAAAATCGTGATTTGTGAAAATCACTATTTTGAGCCAACTGAAAATCGTGTTTTTCCCAAATCATGTTTTTACTCAGAATCTTTTTTTTTATATGAAAATCACGATTTTATCTCATAATCGTGTTTTTGAGAAGCTTAGAGAATCGCGATTTTGAGCACAACCAAAGAATTGTGATTCTAAGAATGACTTTAGAATCATGTTCTTTTCAAAAAGTTGTTAAGCACGAAATAGAAAATCACATTTTTTTTTTTAAATTTGAATTTTATGAAAATTGCGATTTTCATTCAAAATCGTGTTTTTTGGCAAGAAATTCAAATTTTTTAGCATTGAGCAATGGCGAGCTCCGTATGTGCAAAAAATCAAGAAAAAACATAGGTGCGTGCTCTCCCTTGCACTTCTTAATTCTTTCTCACACAATAATGCATGAAAAAATGGTATGAAAGTGGTGAACACACACAAAAAAACAAGAAATTTCTATGAAGATGAAGAGAGATGAAGATGGTGATGATGATGATGATGAAGATGAAGAAGAAAAATCAGAAAATGAACAGAAATGACAGTTTTTTACCTTCCAATGTTGCAAATCTACGATCTTACCATCACAACGCTCATCCTCAAAGCTCTCTCCCTGGCAACAGCGCCAAAATTTGGTGTATCTCAAGCATAAGCACCACCTCCTTTACTTGTCAATCCGCAGAGATGTGAGGACCGGTATGAAGATCTTGAGCGAGTGAAGGCACAAGTGCGTGAGTGAAAGCACACAAGCATGCACACACATACACACACGCGCACAAGGCAAGATCAAAGAGAGGAACAATGGAAAGCTTTCTATTGCAAAGGAAATCTCTTACAAAAGCTCTATTCTCTAACAATGTCACCCCAAAAATGAGCTCTCTAGCTCTTTTTATTTCTGGACTAGTTTTGGCCCTGTCTAGACCTAGTGTCCGGTCTAGTTAAAAATTAGGTTCCAGGGCTTATTTGAGGGCTCAAACGGAGTCTAAAAAACATGAAAATTGGTAGGATAATACATCTAATACTCCTCAAGCTTGAGGACTCCTCGACTTAAACAAAATGGAGTTAGAAAAATATGAAATGATATTACAATGGTTTGAGTGATCAAAATCACTATTTTTGTAGGGGATTCTTCTGAAAATTTGACATACACTTCTTGGAGCTACCTACTTGCTCCTTCTTCTTGAGTGTGTCCACCTTTCTGATGTGCTTCCATGCTTGTGCTTGACCTTGAGTTCCAACAAGGTGGATAGTCTAGTGCTAGTCCTAATGAGGCAACTTCTCAGCCTTTAAAGGTTTCATGTGATGATGCAGATCATTCCATTTTGATGCAAATTTACATGATGCACTTGTTGATGATAGAATTGATATTGAGGAGGCAAAAACTATGCCAAAATGGTTGGTGTGGACTTTGCATGGTAGCAAATTGGATGCACCTCTATCATATCGTACTTGTTCTGGCTCTCATAGTGCTTCTTTTGCATTAGATTTCTATGCTATAGCTGCCTCTAGTTTCTATGATGAGAATGAGCCTGTTTCGTTTGATGAAGCACAAATTTCAAAAAATTGGATGGCTGCTATGCAATCTGAATATGATGTTATAATGAAGAATGATAGTTGGTCTTCATGTGACTTGCCTCCTAGCAAGAAGGCCATTGGCACTAAGTGGGTATACAAGCTGAAGTGTAAGCTTGATGGAACAATTGATAGGTACAAGGCTAGGCTTGTTGCAAAGGGTTATGCTTAAGAAAGAGGCATTTATTTTGATGAGACCTTTGCTCCTACTTATGGAATGACTACTGTTCATAGCATCTATGCACTTGCAACTCATCATGGTTGGAATGTACATCATTTGGACATTAAAAATACATTTTTGAATGGTGACTTTCATGAAGAAGTGTATGTTTTTTAACCATGTGGCTTTGTGCAAAAAGGGCATGAAAACCAAGTATGCAAGTGGAAAAGGGCATAATATGGTTTGAAGCAAGCACCATGTGCTTGGTATAAAAAGATACATGCCCACCTTATTGCACATGCTTTTGAGAACAGTCCAACTGAGAGCACCTTATATGTTAAGCATGCAAATGATGTGCTTCTGAACATTGTTGTGTATGTTGATGACATGCTGCTCACTAGTCCTCATGAGAAGCATGTTGCTAATTTTAAGGCTGATTTGCATGCCTCATTTGATATGTCAGATTTGGGGCATTTGAATCATTATTTGGGCATTCAGTTTATGCAAGTCGATGGTGGAATAGCTGTGTCAAAAAATTGTATTGACACATTATTGGAGTGTTTTGGCCTTGAATACTATAAACCCATTGCCATTCCTATGGAGACAGGTTTATAATTGAGTCTTCATGATGCTAGAGATACATTTGATATTGTTCTATATCAAGAGGTTGTTGGATGCTTGATTTACTTATGCATTACTTGGCCAGATATTCAGTTTGTTGTTTCATAGATGAGCATGTTTATGCATTTCCCAGGTGTCAAGCATTGGCAAGCAGTTAAGCGCATCTTTCACTACTTGAGTGGTACCTGATTGCTTGACTTGTTTTATCCCAAGGGGGGATCATTACCACTAGATTTACATGCTTTTTTTTTACTCTAACTAGGCTGGTTGAAGCTTTTCACAAAGCTTTGGGCTTACTTTTGTGGATTGATTCCACAGCTTGGCACTTCCTTATACATGAGTGCCAACTCCTTGTTCATCGCATCACTCCCACGGGGATTTGTTGATATATTCACGTAGTGATATCCGTGAACACATTAGGACCACCGAGGAACTTTTTTCCCTCTTTAGGATGTTTTTTCTTTTGGCTCATATATACGCCTATTACCCCAATAAGTGGCACTAATCTTTGTACATTCTCTTGGTAATACATTTAGTATTGTGTGTTGTGCTTCAAGCTTCTTCTTCTTCTTCATTGTGATGTTGGTGTGCTTTCGCATTTCTCAAACTAACATTTTTCACTTCTTTTTTGTTGATCTTTCAACTCTTCTCGAATCCACTTTGTTCTTTTCTTTGTTCTTTTATCACTTTATTTCCCTTGATGAATTTTGACTCAACAACTATTCCTTACATGATTATATTTGTGCTTGATGTTATGAAATCTTCAATATGGCTGATAATAATTTGACAAGCACCTCTGATGTCTCTAGGGATCCTGCCCATTCCCCATGTTGCCCTTGCTTCTTTACCTCTATCTATGTTTCTTCTCTTTCTTCTTCTTCTTCTGACTATTGCTCGTCTTCCTGGTCATCATTGTCTTCTTGTTTCTGATTTTCTTCAATTTCTTCATGGTATTGTTCTATTCCTTGTTCTTTTTCTAGTTCTTCTTGTTCTCAACTTGATGCTTATTTCACTTCTACATCTTGAATTCTCTCATCATCTTGAATGCCATTCAAAACATTCTAGATTTCTTCGATTATGTTTTGTACTTGTTCTTCTTTTTCTAGAAAATGAAGGTGTGATTCTCTTGAAAAAAGCATTGTATGTGCCCGGTATAAAGAAGAAATTAATTTTAGTTCCATTGATTGCCAAGGCGGAACTTCATGTACACTTTGTTGATGATAAATGTATGCTTCATGATTTCAGCAATGCCGATGTTATCGTGATGTCTGGCACATTATGTAATGGCTTGTATCGCATGGATACATACAAGAGGGCTCCCTCGAATGCCTTAGTTGCTCATACCTCTTCTGTGGCTGAAATGGAGCTTTGGCATGCTTGTTTTGGTCACTTAAACTTCAATAGTTTGCTTTACTTACCTCTTCATCTTTGCAACACTTGATGACTCACAATAATTTTGAAGAAGTATGTGTTACCATCAACTTGGAAGATCTAGCAAGGTCCAAAACCCTAATGTTTAAAAGCTTTTCTTACTTCCCCAACAACAATGCCAAAAATGTTTGTTGTAATGCTTTGGATTTGTCCTCTCCAACCATCATAGTATAAAGGAAAAACAACCTTAAACACTTTAAATTGTCAATCACGGAAGTATACTAAGACCACAACCCTTTGTCCATCAATGGACTCCAAGGTTCATCAAATAAGATTAGTTTCAATAGAGATTTTCACAAAAGTTATGGAGAATTCTATGATTTCTTGTAGATTGATCTAGGAATAAGCTTTTTCATTTATTTTTGTGCTTGAAGTTTGTTATTTTTCACGACAAAGAGATCAGAAGCACATCATTAGCACGCTTAACATATAAGGTGCTTTCAGTTGGACTATTCTCAAAACCATGTGCAATGAGATAGGCATGTATCTTTTCATACCAAGCACTGCTTTAAACCATATAATGCCTTCTTTAACCTCCATACCTGGTTTTCATGCCCTTTCTTCACAAAGCCATGGGGTTGGAAAACATACACTTCTTCATGCAAGTCACCATTCAGAAAAGTTGTTTTAAAAACCAACTGATGTACATTGCAACCATGATAAGCTGCAAGTGCACAGATTCTCTGAACAGTAGTCATACAACATGTAGGTGCAAAGGTCTCATCAAAGTCAATGCCTCTTTCCTGTGCATAACCCTTTGCAACAAGCCTAGCCTTATACTTGTCAACTGTTCCATCAGGCTTACGCTTCAGCTTGTATACTTAGATTGCATAGCAGCCGTCCAATTTTCTGAATTTTATGCTTCATCAAATGAAACAGGCTCATTCTTATCATAGAGACTAGATGTAGCCATAGCATAGCAATCTGATGCAAAAGAGGCACTATGAGAGCCTGAACGAGTACGATATGACAGAGCTGCATCTAGTTTGCTATCCCGCAAAGTTTGCACTAGTCATTTTGGCATATTTTTTGCCTACTCAATATCACCTCTCTCATCAACAAGTGCATCATGTAAGTCTGCATCAGAAATGGAATGATCTGCATCATCACATGAGACCTGTAAAGTCTAAGAAATTGCCTCATTAGGACTAGCACTAGACTGTCCACCTATAAAAAGAGGCACCAAAGTATCATACATGTCTTTGGAGCTAACAAATGTCTCCTTAGTACATGAAAGCAATGGTTAAATAACATCTTCCACAAAAACAACATCACGGCTAACCAGAATGTGTTTAGTCTGTGGATGATACAAACGATGACCTTTACTTTCAGAATTGTACCCAACAAATATACATTTTACTGCTTTATCATCCAATTTTCTGTGATGTTGTTCATGCACTAATGCAAATGCCATATAACCAAAAACATGCAAATGAGCAACAGATGGCTTCCGATCATGCCAAGCCTCATATGGAGTGATAGACTACAACTATTTAGTGGGACACCAGTTAAGTACATATGCTGCACACATAATAGCCTGAAGCCAGAAACTAGCTCTTGACCATACACCTCGCCATCGCCATGAGTGACCTGTTCTTTTGTTTAGAAACTCCATTTTGTTGAGGTGTATATGGCACAATACACTGGTGTTTTATCCCACGCTCAGCCAGAAATGCATTAAAGTCAGAAGACATATATTCCCCCCCTCGAACAGAATGGAGGGTACCCATTTTACATGATGACAGATTTTCAACCAGAACAAAAAATTGTTTGAAGCACATAAACACTTCGGACTTTTCTTTCAATGGATATACCCATGCATGCGTGGAAAAGCCATCAATGAAAGTCACAAAGTAGAGATAATTTCCAAAAGAGGGTGTCTGCATAGGACCGCAGACATCACTATGTACAAGCTGCGATTTCTAAGTAGCCTGAATCGAACCCTCCTTTGGAAAGGAAGAACGCTGCATTCTTCCCAAAATACAACCTTCAGCTACATGTTTAACACATGCCTCAAGTTTGGGCAAAGAGGACACCATTTCAAATTTCTATAGGCATAGCAAACTAGCAAAATTTGGATGACCAAAGTGTGCATGCCAAAGCTTTGCATCTCACATAGCCTAAGAATCATGTACTGCACATGCCAAATCATTTACAGATCTTTCATAGTCTATGAGCTTATACAACCCATGACATAAAATGCCAGAAGCAATAATCACGTCAAAATTTGACAGATCATGAACTATACATCTGTCATCAACCGATTTCACAACCAAGCCAATCTTGGCTAATGCAGAAACTGATAACAGATTCTTCTTGATCCCTGGCACAAATAAAGAATCTGACAAACTGAAAGAACTACCATCAGCAGTAGTCAGAATGATCTTACCAACTCCCATGATAGGATAAGAGGAGTTGTCGATGCATGTGATAGTATTCCCTATAGGGGTACGCTCGAGTGAAGTGAAGAAATTGCACTACAAGGTAATATGTTTGGTCACCCCACTATCAAAGTACGAAACATCTGAGTCTACTACAAACATGCACTCCTCATGAGAAGATGTGTGAAAACTGCAAATAGTAGTACACACCCATTCTTCTTCCTGCACAAGATTAGTAGCCTCTGTTTTTGGTGTAGAGGCCTCTGCAACAACCATTCTAGCCTCTTTCTTCTTTGCCTCTTTAGCAGCCAATTTTGGAAAGTTCTTTATGATATGATCATTTCCTTTACAGTACTTGCAAAACAATTTTTGCTTTTCTAATTTCTTTCCATCTTTGTCTTCCCTCTTTGATTGTGCAAAATTACCAGATTTCTACTTACTAATTGAAGAGCTCCATTTTCCTTTGCCCTTCTGACTAGCCAGGAAAGCTTCATCTCCAACATGCATAATGGACTTGTTCTACCTGCTCTGATCTTCCTGCAACAGAACAGAGACAAACTCCTCAAATGAAAAGGCATTTGGATTGCCTTTCATCATCAAATGAAGAGTAGAAGCAAAACTCTGATATGAACCAGGAAGACCATTCAGAACGGTCTGCACAAGTGAGCTATCTGGTATAACCTCATTAGCAAAAATCAATTGTTCCTTCAAGTCTTTGATCTTTGTTAGAAAATTATCCATGGAATCACCTTCATTCATGTGCTCACTCTCCAACTGTTTTTGGAGGTAAACAACACAAGCCTCATTCCTAGCTTGGTACAATGTGGTAAGTGTATCCCTAGCATCCTTAGCTATTCTACAAGAGCGAATGTGAGAAATAATGGAATGTTTGACAGACAAAGCTATCAATGCTTGTGCCTAGGCATCTCTACTATCCCAACAAATTTGCTATGTAGTAGGTGCAGTAGAAACCGCAACACGAATAGGAATTTCTAGAATATCATCTTTGACACCTTCTACATCAGCTTCAGCACCTGCAGTTGTAACAGTTGCAGGTGTGATGGGACATTTTTCAACACCCTGCACAATGTTCCATAGTCCTTTTGCAACCAATACATGTCGCATCATATAAGCCCACAACGGGTAGTTGGTACCATCCAACTTATCCTCAATAGCCAACATACGGAATACATCACTGCTTTCAGCCATGGCCGGTGACTAAAATACCTTGATGCAAAAAATTGATTGTATCTCAAAAAGTTGAACAGAACTACCTAGAGGAATTCTACTAAACATGTAGCAGACTTCGAGACATACACACACGTACACATGCATATGCACAAACATTTCTACAACCACATAAAAAGACTTGCATGCATGCATTATTGCATATAACAGCGAGTCGTAACAAACAAGAACTATGTCGTAAAAAGAGAACACTCTCGTCAAAAATCAAGCAAATGGCAGCTTATGTTTGAGATTCCTTTATACCAGTATACATATATTACAAAAATGAGGTGAAAACATGTGATTTTTGACATTTTTTGTCATTTTCTCATAAAAAAAGAGCTCAAAATGTAGTCAAAATTTCACTATATAAGGCATTGACATGTCCCAAAATGTATATGATAAGACATTGACATGTCCAAAATCTATATGATAGGACATTGACATGTCTAAAATCTATATAAAGAATGTAGAACTGAATAGTTCTTATACAAAAATAACATTTTAGACATATTTTTAATGGGTGGATATCTGATTGTTAGTCAAAATTGCTACAAAACATGGTTTCATTAACCAAACTACTTCGAGGCATTTACAAAAGCACTAAAAATGTTTGAGAGCTTCAATGCATCTCACAACTTTGTCGATCTATGTCTACACCCTCATCATCTGATGCACTTGATTCAGTCTCATACTGTTGAGAGCTCTCTTCTTCTTCTTCTATATCCACAAGAGCTCTGTCTTCATCCACGTACATACCAAATTCTGCAGGATCATGCACAACTCTTCTTGTTTGCCTATGATTTCCTGTACCACATACATCTGGAAGCTTTTGTTTTATCATGTTGATGGTTGCTTTCCTCAAGTGACCTGTTTTTGTCAAGGAAAAATCATAAACAAGAATATCTACATCATCCATTTTAAGAGTGGATGTGCTTCGAATATTCTTTTTCTTTTTTGAACCTGTTTGTTTAGTATCACACACCATTTCTAAGTTATATTTACCTGTGAATGCATTACTACTTTTAGTGTAATACCAATGCACCATCAAAGCCTCTATTCTTCTCTGATCAATATCTTTAGTTATCTCTAAAACCTTTGCAATCCAAAATGGTCTGGTAGCCTCATCACCATCAGCAAGAACTGCAATAAGTGTTCCAACATTTATCTCTATTAAATTTCCTTGCCATCTTGCTTCTGCCTGTTTTGTCATCCTTGGGCCTACATAAATATTTCTTTCTGGTGGATGTATAAAACTTTGAAGTGCATCTGCATTACATGCTTGGGCCACATTCACGGATCTTTGTGTACAAAAATCCCATGTGAATGGAACATCAACTGGCCAGTGACCTGCAATTGTATACTGTATAATCTCTTCTTGATGATTGAAAAAGTCCTCCCACCAAGATACATCTTGATCTCCAGCATATTTTTTTGCACGCTCAATATGTCTCTTCTTTTCAATGAGTGCATGCATCCAGCTTTTACTTTGATCAACCACATTTCCACATCTTTCTGTATTGTTTTTATCTTCATATGGTGATTGTTCTGCACCATACACTGTTACAGTAGACAAATTAGGCACCTGCAATAAGAATCTGCATCCCTCTTTAGGCTCCCACCCAAGAGAAGATGAATACTGCTTTGCAAATAAAAGGGTTATTTCATCAACCCTCCTCATCAAGAATACATGGTTGAAACTAATATTGTGCAATGGAGCCAAAACCTTAGCACTGTTATCAATGCCCATTGAGCAAAAGTGCTTAAAGTCATAAATCTGTGTGAGGTGTTGAACTTCTGGTTTTGGAGTATATGCTTCTGAAATTAGCTCAGATAAAATCGGAAGAGTAAAAGCATTGTTACGTGCCAACTTCTTAGAGAAAGTACTGAACATTTGATCAATGTGATCATGAGTGTGGCCAACCAGAAGGAAATTTACCTTAACCTTCTGAAATACTTGTTTTTCAATAAGCATGCTTAAATATCCAAAGACTGTAGAATTTTTATTCTCTCTTGCAGTATTATCTAGTTGCAAATATAGAGTTGGTGGCAAAAGACCCTTCCATGATTGCAAAACACGATGAATGACAGTAACTGTAAGGTTTGGATCATTATGCACATTCGGATATGTGAAGAAAACCTTGGACATTGCAGTTCCATTGTATACCAAAGCACCAACCAAATGCATTTGCACAAGGACTTCATCTCCAATGTCCTTAGGGATGCGATAAAAATATGGTAAACAAGTTTTTTTTTATCCATACCATCGATCAACAAACACATATAACGCTCCGGATTTCTGAGTGCTTTACTTCGATGATGAATTGCTTTCTTTCTCTCTAAAGATTGACTCTCACGATGGTTGTTAAGAAGGTTTTTAAAATTATTCTTTTCCTGTGGTGTTGTAGCTCCTTTTGCCATGTTTTTCAAAGTGGCGCAAACTGAACATTCACCCATTCTAACTTTACGAGGAATAGAAACATTGTTAAACTCTTCCTTCCATAATCGAGTAAAGTGACGATACAACACATACTTCTCATTTCTATTTTCCATGTCTTCTCTATATATTTGAAATACCTCTCGACGAGTAAAGTTATCTGACAAGTGCAACCTTCCAGCTGTAGGCATAACCTCACAATGCAAGCTAAAATAGTTCATCATCCAATTCATTGCATGACGTCCAACAGATCCTTTGGTCCCAACATGGAACGTATCCAAAATGAGATCCCCATTCAAAAGCCCTTGTTGAACCCTATGTATTCTAAAATTTCCCACACCCATTGCAATTTTAAATGCAGCCCTACAACATCGCATCCCTTGACTAAAGAAATATTCAAAACCAACACGTGTTACTGGCATGTTATCCTCAATCATTTGCATGCGAGAAACAAGGTATATATCCTGCCTTTCACTATGTAAATGGAGGAATTTTTCTCTTAGGTGCTTTAATTTCTTCATTCCTAAATTGTACAAACATTTCAAACCACAACAATGCTTCACAATATCCAATGCAATCTGTCTATCTGAAGTAAGAAATTTAAATCTTTTTTGACTTACTTCACGAGGCCTTCTTTTAAATTGTAGATTGAGTTTGCTTTGCTTTTTCGTTGCTCCACATGCACTTGAGTCAGAAGGGAGATCAATGGTTGGATTAGATGGGAGATCAAGAGGTGCATTTGGTTGAGCAGCATTGCACTGTGAATTGGATAACTTAAATGACTCAACAGAAAACATGGAACCATCAGCACGTCCTAAATCATAGGGATCATCACTTCTGTGGAAAGGATCAACTAAGAACAATGAATCCGAAACTGTATCAATATGAGCAGAAGAAGCTGATGCCCAAGCATCCACTGAAAAGATTGAGCTCATCTTCACTGAGTTCACAGAAGACTGAAGATGAATGACCTTTTTAAATAAGTAGAAATCCGAGATCAAGTGAAGATGTCACATCAAATGTCACATCAAGAAGATATGAAATCAAAAGTTTATTAAAGTACATTAAATAAATAACATTAAACATCAAATTACATCAAATAACTTAATTACTCAAATATACACTAATAAGGGAACCAAAGATTTGATTCACTTTTGAAATGAGAAACACAATTGATTTCTAACTAGATATGAGTCATTGAGTCTTAGCATTGTGAGTGAATCAAAATATATCCAAGTTGAGTTCCAACTAGATTATATATTAAAATTGTTTGTAGTAGTGCCATTGAAGACTATACAAGAAGAAATTTTACCTTTGGTACTAAATAAGATTTCAAGGATTAGGTTTCATTGTAGTCTTGGCTAGATCTCAAAGAGGTAGATGAAAGTATATTAAAAAAGAATTATGTGTAAAAGAGGTACATGGAATGTTTATTCATACATTGATTTTCCATTTCAGCAATGTGGTACAAGATAAAAATGAATATGAACTAAAGTGAGGAGGATAACACTATAAAGCTGTCATTAATCTCCCATATTCAACACAACTTAGACTTGAAGTGTAATTTCCATGCAAATGTACATAAATAGTTGCAAGGTTCTTTACTTGAATGTTTATTCATACATTGATTTTCCATTTCAACAATGTGTTACAAGATAAATGTGAATATGAACTAAAGTGAAGAGGATAACACTATAAAGATGTCATTAATCTCCCATATTCAACACAACTTAGACTTGATTTTCTCCCAAGCAAGAGATTCTAAGAAAAAATTTCTACATGAGATTAGACATCCTCATGTACATACCATACTCTTGCCATTGAAGTGTAATTTCCATGCAAATGTATATAAATAGTTGCAAGGTTCTATGAATATTTCATTAAAGTGGCTCTGAAACAGCCTATTTGTGTGAGTGGTATTCCCTGGTTAGATTGGTTGACAGATATAGTTAGCAACTGGACTCATTCAGTTAGATCCAGTCAGTCTCTGGTTCAAGTTACCCAATTGCCTATAAATAGCAGAGGAGGAGATCATTCTCATTTTCAAAATCCACGAGCAACAGAGAGCAACAGAGCACAGACAGCTATGGAGCACAGAGCTCAGCATACAAGCAAGGCAACTCTGATGGAGAAGAAGAATGTTGGCAAGAGTACCAAGAGGTAGAAAAAATCATACCATAAAAAAAGATTCCTAAAAGATTCCCTTTGTATGTTTGTGTAAAGAGTCTGCTTTCTAGGTTTTTATTTTTCTTAGCTCTAAAAATATAGATCCAATGAGGGTACAGCTCGATGCCTGGCATCGACTTTTAGGTGTAAGTCGATGCCAGGCATCGACTTGAGGCTGCAAGTCGATGCCAGGCATCGACTTGAGGCCTCAAGTCGATGCCTGGCATCGACTTGCACCTGAAAGTCGATGCCAGGCATCGACTTGCAGGTGCAAATCGATGCCAGGCATCGACTTGAGGCTTCAAGTCGATGCCTGGCATCGACTTGCACCTGCAAGTCGATGCCTGGCATTGACTTGCAGCCTCAAGTCAATGCAAGGCATCGACTTGCAGCCTCAAGTCGATGCAAGGCATCGACTTGCCTGGCAGAAGTTGGCCTTAAAGTCGATGCCAGGCATCGACTTTAGGGTGCAAAGTCGATGCCAGGCATCGACTTTTGGGTGGAAGTCAATGCTAGGCATCGACTTTTAGGTTCAAGTCAATGCCAGGCATCGACTTTTAAGTGCAAGTTGATGCCAGGCATCGACTTTGTGTGCAAGTCGATGCCGGGCATCGACTTGCACACAAGGTCGATGCCTGGCATCGACTTGCACTTAAAAGTTGATGCTTGGGATCGACTTGAACCTAAAAGTTGATACCTAGCATCGACTTGGGCCTTTGAAAACCACATTTACGTATGAGCTGATTATTCCAAGCGCCTTCAGGGATGCGGAGTCCAAGAGTGAGAGGCCCTTCAAGAAGCTGAGAGTCACCATGGGCTCTGGTGATCAGCAACGTGACAAAGGCATTGGTCACCAAGCGAAACCAAAGAAAATTATTGTATCCTTATCCTCTGAGAAGGCCAGCAACCCGCTAGGAATATCCTCAGGTGGACAGAGTAGCATCAAAATTCCTGAGGATGATACAACTATGAAGGATAGGTCGAGGGACGCTGAGGTCTTAAGGACAGATCGTCCACTACGGGACATGACAAATCTGGAGTGGTGCCTTCAGTATGTTGAAGAGAAGAATGCAGTCCTTCTTGTGTTCGCAGGGGCATATGGGAGAGGAAAGATCATGACAACACAAGGTTTTCAGTATGGCCTTGTGTACAAACTGGATTATGAAGATGAGGATTCTGACAACCTCCTTTTCTTGGTAGAGACATCGAAAGGTTTGAGAAATGTTATATGCAAGATGGATTTCTTGTACCCAGAGTGCTGTGTTCCAGATGGTCTAGCTGAGATATGCAGGGACTCAGTCAATCTTATCAAGGACTTGATGCCATGGATCTAGGGCAACATCATGCCAACACAATAGAAGATGACAACCCCTGTAAAGGCAAGGGGTAAGCAGAGCGTGCAGAAAAAGCTTCAAAAGAAAAAGAAGAGAATTTCAGAAGAGGAGTCTTCTGACTTAAGCTCTAGCTCTGAGGATATAATTGTTGCACCTGGTGGAGAGCTTGCCTCGGGTGTTCTTGGTACTGAGCAGAACAAGATGAGGGAGGACATAGCTAAAAGAAAAGTTGTGAAGAAGGGGCAGTTGTTCCACCTGCCAATCAATATCATCCACAGGCCACCAATAGATCCAGTCACAGGGAGGAGGCCCCTTGAGATCAGGGAGCCACACAATTTGCATGTGCAGAATCTTAAGAAGAAAATGAAAATAAATCCTCATGCTACTGTTGTGCCATTCCTTGTCATGGTGGATCCGAATGAGTGAAGCTCTGTGGACGAGTTCAATGAGGGTTTGTTTGAGGATTATACTTATTATGTGATTGGAGGTTCACACTCTGCAGAGGCCCGTAGATAGCTAGTGAAGGAGCACCCTACCACATTTTTCTTTAGGTATGCAGAGTGTAAGATATATGTTGGTCTTACAACTGAGGAAGCCAAGCTTCTTGCTTGGGATCACAACAATGACAATGACTACAGGCAAATAATGTCCTCCATAGAGAGAATTCGGTTCTTCCACCATGAATATGAAGATTGTCTTGTGAAGGAAGCTGGAAGAATACATCCCAATCTACGAAAGCAATGCCTTATTGAGGTTGGAATTGCACTGGATGAGAATAGAAAGTCTGATGCCTTGAGGAAATATGATCCATGGTTTCAACTGGCATTCAGATCAGGTGAGATTTGGGATCTACAGGATAAAATTTTCACAATGTGGGAGAACAAGGAGGTCAAGGGCCAGAAGCAACGAAAGTCGAGGCCAGACCCATAGGTTGATCTGAAGGGAAAGGGAAGGAAAGCTGACCTCTCAATTGAAGAGGCTCTTGAGGACATGAAGCTGACACCATGGAGGGCCCTTCAAGGAATCAAGGATGATACATTGATTATATCAACTTTGTCAAGGGTAATCTCCAAGGACTTAAGCCTGGAGGAGATGGTGACTGAGCTCAATAAGTATGTATGTTATTCTCAGATCCTTTTTCCCTCCTCCCATGTTTTTGGTCTAACCTAGTCTCTTTTTTATTTCTGTGACTGTAGTCATAAAGTTTACATGAAGATTCAGGAGGTCATGATGAAGAGGCTGGGTTGCTTTTCTTGGATAGAGGTCCAAGCAGACTATCCAACCACATCATCCTACAAAGCTTTATCAGAATATTTCATCCTTTTTCGTGATTGGGTAGGTTCTCTTTCTGAGGTTGTGCCTGGTTTGCCATTAGGTTAGATGCCTTGATTCACCAAACCAATTTGATGCCAGGATTTTAGTACGAATTCGATGCCTGGCATCGACTTACGGCTAAAGTCGATGCCTGGCATCGACGTGCAGCCAAAAGTCGATGCCTGGCATCGACTTGGGGGCATAAGTCGATGCCTGGCATCGACCTGCAGCATAAGTCGATGCCTGGCATCGACCTCGTGGCATAGGTCGATGCCAGGCATCGACTTCTGTCCCAAAGTCGATGCCAGGCATCGACTTTCAGTAGAAAGTCGATGCCTGGCATCTACCCCCACATGAAATCGATGCCATGCATCGCTTCCTTATGTTCTGTTTGCTGTATTGAAGAGCTCATTTAGTTGTCTTTCCACTTTTTTCTGCAGAAACCAAAGAAAAGTAAGTCTGCGGAGCTACTAGATGATTGCCCCCCTGCATTCCTGGCTCACATTCAAAGAGCAAGGCATGAGAAATCTAGGCTGAAAGCCAAGGAGATGGATTTTGATGATGAACCTGATCTGAAATGTTTCTCCAATCCCCTAGACCCCCTTAGGCCTGTATATTACAATGTATTCTGTAGTGATGTAAATAATATTTGTTCTGTTGTGCCTAGAAAACATTTCTCCCTTCTCATAGCGGACATACCCTATGGATTTAGGATGTTGGGATCAGTTAATGATGATGAACCCTTCAAACACCCTCAGATTCGGAAGATGGTCACTGATTTTGCAGAGTTGACTATGTCTCCTCTTTGGAGGATAGTAATTTTCCATAGCAGAGACCAGTCCTTCTCTGTTTCAACTGCTCTGAAGGCAAGATGTCATGCTGTGGAGTGCCTCACGTGGTAAGTAATCCTCTTTCTATCTCCGTGGCTTTAATGATGCTCTCTGTGACTCATAGTTCTTGTTTGCAGGGTGAAGACAAACGTAAATCACACTCCTTTGCATAGGTTTGTGAGCTCCACTGAATGCATTACAGTTGGCTATTATGATGAAGTAAGCAAAAGGAGAGTCAGGGAGCATTGCAATGAGAATGGGATCTCAAATGTGCTCATGTTCCCAGCCGTTACCAAGAAACTTCGTCATGTAGCTGGGGACATGACATTGGTTAACCCCTATCAGAAGCCACAAAAACTCATAATGAGATTGCTTCAGCTATTCTCCAATGATGATGACTGGGTCTTAGACCTTTTTTCGGGCACAGGTAATTTCAATTTTCACAATTTTCATTAGTCATGGTTGATTGACGCCTCTAAGTGGTCTTTTGCTCTTTCAGGAACGACTCTTGCTTGCTCCTTAAAGATGTTCAAGCACTGCATAGCTGTGGAGAAGGATGATGCTCAAGTGAGCTTCATTAGAATGAGAATCAATGGGCTGAATGAATGCCCAGATGAAGACCAAGAGGTTGGAAGGAAGCACATTGCAGACATGGAGAGATTCCAACCGGCTTCAAGGGAGCCTGTTCCCCCACTTGCAGATGAACCGGGGGACATGGCTGACCTTGAAGAGCCAATCTTGGAGCAAGAGAGGCAGGATATGTGTTCTAATGTTCCAGAGGATCCCAATATCCTTGAGCCTGAGGAAAGCTATGATCAGCTTCTATTGTAGATTCATATTACTCTTGTACTTACACAGGAAATGTAAAAAATCATTTTAATAGAAATATAATGTCGAGTTCTGCTTCCACTTTGTGTTCAGCTTGATTTATCTTGAGCATTTCTCTGATCATGTGTGAATGTTTCTTAGTATAATTTTGTTGATTATTATCTTCTCTTGGGAATGCTTTTGTGAAATGTATTTCATATTCTGTGAATATGGCCATGCATTCAATGAGGATCTTAACCATACAAAGGGGATGATCTTAATTGCCTTGTTAAAATGTTCCGATTTTTGCAACACATGTACTCTAATTTTTGAGTAACTTTTAATCAGCTATAATCTGTGCTTGTTCAGGTTATGGATGTAAGGAAGGAGCTTCCCGAACTCTTACTTCTACCTTCAACACTAATCTATTGTCAAAGATCATGATGTGGGATTCTTGATCGGCTGCACAACTAGTTTTCATGGCAACAAGAATTTTATTATATCTATCTTGACTACTTGGGATATGAGATCAAGGTTCTAGTGACAATATTTACAAGCAAGAACAAGTGATGCTTTCTAGATATTGTAAAATGCTCACTTTATTGCTTGATATAATGGTCTTTAGGTAAAAAGGAAAAGAGAACATGTCTTTGTTCTCCTTTGTTGTGACTTAGTGTTATATATATATATATATATATATATATATATATATATATATATATATATATATATATATATATATATATATATATATATATATATATATATATATATATATATATATATATATATATATATACATATACACATTAACATATACTTAAATACATGTATATGCACATCCACATGCATACACATGCATGCAAATGGAAATGCATCCACACACACATGCAGGTTTCATACATATACACATGCATATACATACACTTGTATATGTTTATACACATACACATACATATGCACATATATATATATATATACACACACATACACATATATACACATATATATGCACATACATACACACACATATACACATACACACACATGCACATACATACATATACACATATACATGCACATACACACATATACACATACACACATATACACATACACTTACACATAACATGCACATACATATACACACACATACACATGCACATGCACATACTCATATACACACATATACACTTACACATGCACATGCACATACATACATATACACACACATACACTTGCACATGCAGATACACATACATACACATATAAACTTCCACATGCACATGCACATACATGCATATACACATATACATATGTACATACATTCATATACACACACATATACATGCACATACGTACACACATATGAATGAATTATATAATTAAAGTTCTAAAACACATGCTTAATATGAACAATAATAACAATCAATAGAACAAAACTTTTCATTACTTAATACCATACACACAATTCAAAACATAACTAAAATGAACAATATATAGATTATATATATATATATATATATATATATATATATATATATATATATCAATGTAAATACATATCCAATGTCATAATCAAGAATCCTAATCATCATCATCATCATCAGCATCATGATCATCCTCATCCTCATCCCCATCATCATGATCATCCTCATGATCTGATGTATTTGTGTGAGCACCATGTGACAATCGAGATCATCCCTCTTGTGTTTGTCTCTCCACCTCATCCATATCTACCTCTCCATAATACTCTTGTATTACATATAACAAACATAAATAAGTAAAACAATTAAAACATCCATAATAATAAAATAATTATATAAAATTTAATAATACTCACAAAGGCATCCTGATGATCTCGCATATACTTGCTTAAATGGTGATATCCAAAATGTGTAGCATACTCGATCTCATGTTTCATAGGATATCCGCCATAATCCTTTCGCTGCATTGAAAAAAAAAAAAGATTAATTTCTTGCATTTTAACTAAAATAAAAAATATACTCACAATAACACATATACTTACAAATGAAGCTACAAAACCATGATGGCCCATTTGGCCTAGGTGTGATGTGTGGCCCGAGTCAACTCTCTTCTTTGCAACAGCCTGTTTATTGAAAGAAAAAAGAAATACATAAATTAAATGTAAAAAATTAATAAAATATATGAGAATTATAAATATAAACTATTAATTTGTATACCTTCTATTGAGGAAATGACTCTCGAAGACATAGCTCTCTATGAAAAAACTGGCACGTCTCAGGTGGTATGTTAGGTCGCCTCTTATTTTTTTTTCCACCATACAATATCTCATGTTAATTTAATCTCAAACAGAAAAAAAGAATCAAAATACATACACATAGATACACAAACATACACATAGACATACCCACATACACATATGCATGCAAACATATACACATACATATATGCATACATATACACATATACATATATATATAAATATATATATATATATATATATATATATATATATATATATATATATATATATATATATATATATATATATATATATATATATATATATATATATATATATATATAACATAAACACACATATACATATCCACAAATATACGTACACACATACACATGCATGCATATACACTCATTCATACAAAATACATGCATTTATCCCACAGTAATGTGTATTTGTGTATATGTGAATATGTGTGTATGTGTAAGTGTGTATATCTGAATATGTGTGTATGTATAAATATGTATATGTATGTAAATAATCCGATCATTAATATCAAATACCATTATTTGTAGATTCCGATCAATCAGATGGAACTCCACCACCGTCTCCTAATCCTGCAAGGACTATATACTGTAAGTATATCAAACATTTAATTTTAAATATATTTGATAGATATATAACTGATATATTTTTTTGTTTCTTGTTATAATCAGATTTTGATCAATCAAAGGGAACTCCACCACCTCCTACCCATGCAACAACTTCACATGTGTCCTCCGATAGGAATTAATGTGAATTTTACTATCAAGAGCATATTATATGTTGGTGTAACTGTTGCTACGGCACGTATCAAAGACCACAATTGGAATGTATTGAACATGAGGCAGAGTATGGTACTTTTGAGCATGCACCATCACTTGGTCAACGTGATAATGCTTGGGTATGTATTTTTTCTATAAATTAATGTCAGTATTTTATTTAAAAACCATATACAAAATCAAATTACTATTGATATAGAGGAATACTTGCTCGATGATGATGATGATGATAATTTTTCTCATAGCGTTAATATACCTCGTACATGTCATGGACTTGCTTTTCATCAATTAGAAGCAGAGGTTTCTAGAAATCCTCTACCTCCTAGTTTAGAGACTGAAGCGATTGGAGATTATCCATTGCCAGCTCGTCATCGTTCTCAAGTACAAACATATGATAGAAGAAGATATGGAGGATGGAAAAGAGGACCACTTCCTTTAGATAGAGAGGTTTTCAACTTTTGGGGTAACGACTATATGATTAGTCCATCCACTATTACAAATGTTGGTCAGGGTCTCTTTATTGTAGAGGATTTGTATGTGCCTCCGAACTCTGAAGTCACTCTTATGTCATTGTGTGGTCCTATATATGGATGGGGAGATTGACATCGACTTGCACGTTATGTTCAAAGCATGAGTACTTATGGAATATGCTTGAATGCAGCATCCCTTACTAGTAGAAGGATTTCACATGCAGAAAATGAAAGATGATATATTGATGGAAGACCTTACATGCATGGAAATATAACAGGTTTAATAAATAGTAGTTGACGTTTACATAATAGTTCAAGGACTAATTGCACATTTGAGTAGCGTGAAAATAGTGATGAATCACCATACATGAGTAGAGATGTATCAAGATACATAGTTTTCAATGCTATTACTACATTACATGCTGATGATGAATTATTAGTGAATTGATGATATGTACACACACATAGACTCACATAGTCATATTTACAAACATATATACACATACACATGCATACACACACACACACAACACATGCATACACACATATAGATACACATACATACAAACCATGCATACGCACATATAGATACACATACATACTCACACATGCATACACACATATAGATACACATACATACACACACATGCATATATATATATATATATATATATATATATATATATATATATATATATATATATATATATATATATATATATATATATACATACATATATATATATATATATATATATATATATATATATATATATATATATACATATATATATATATATATATATATATATATATATATATATATATATATATATATATATATACATACATATATATATATATATATATATATATATATATATATATATATATATATATATATATATATATATATATATATATATATATATATATATATATATATATATATGTATGTACATATCCTAATTCAAAAACCCTATTATAAATATTATAATTTGGAAATACTATTTCAAAAATCCTAATTTGGAAACACTAGTTTTGATAGTAGGGTTTTACAAACCCTAATTTAGAAACTCTAATTCAGCCTTTTAGCCATATGATTGAAGTATATGTACACATTGCATCTATTCCTCCGACGTCCTACTAGAAAGATGTCTCTCCTCCCAACCTTATGCCTCTATATATAGTGACTCGAATGAACGAGGATCATAATATATATATATATATATATATATATATATATATATATATGCAAAAATATTTGCTTGTACGGTTAGACTTACTTAGTTGGAGTCACCCAATCAGGGTGATGATTCATCAACCTGCTAGTTCATATTATGACGGACAAGCCGGAGATATATATATATATATATATATATATATATATATATATATATATATATATATATATATATATATATATATATATATATATATATATATATATATATATATATATATATATATATATATATATATATATATATATATATATATATATATAAAGATATATACATATCATGTAGATACATCTACATAAATATAAAGTGGAGTAGATACATTATGCATCACATATACATGCCTATATGCACACATGTATATATATACATGCATACATATTTACATGTACACATTTACACATAGAAACATATACATATATACATGTACACTAATGGAGAATGTTAATCTCCAAAAGAACAACCTACCCTTGAAATTAGAGCACCTCTATATCAAGAGTAAGTCAAAACCTTCATCAATTTAGAAGATCAATGATCAATTATCAAAAGTTTAAAAATTCTGTGAAGAAGATGACTACACAGAAAGTCTGGTGCACATATCTCTCACATTGACTTATCAAATGTGTAAAGTTTTTTATAAAACTCTGCACGAGGTGTCGCCTAAAGATTGCGCACCTCCTCCAAGGTTAATTACTCCAAAAGATTTAGTATAACTTGAGAAATCAACTCAGCAAGTTACCTATGTCTAAAACTGTCACTCTGTAGAATCAATTTTGACACCTACAACTTCTAAGACATGCTTCTCCAAGAATAGAACCCGTTTAAGCAAATTCTTTTAGTCACAAGTAGCTTACCTTCCAACTTAAAGATTGAGTGCTTGCCTCGCTCAAAACTTTAAACTGTGGAGTGAGAAATGATCAAATCATTGACCATCGAAAATGCGCCTTCTGCAGTTTCTCTTCTTTCATTAACACATGTAAATGTTCCTACACTCAATTCTCTCAGCTTGATTACAATTAGAAGCTGAAAACTTATACAGAATTCTATCACCTATAGACTTAGACTTGTACAAAAGCATTTCACAAAAGATCTAACACAGAAGGAGAAAACTCAGAAACTTCGGGCGCAAAATTTCTGTCATTTCTGAAGGAGACTACAACTGAATGATGAGAGAGAATTCAACTAACTTCTCATGTGTCTAATGACTCTTACAACTTCTCATTTCTCTATTCTCATGCTCTCTCATACTTGCCCCGACATATTCCATAGTATTTATAGGCAAATATTTACAAACTTATGACTAATCAAAAGTATAAGTGATCTATATCTGAATTAATGTACATATGTGTACACATCTTCCAAATTCTGAATGTATCCTTCCTTCATGCTTCACAACTTGTTCTCTTCTCAAATCCTTGACTTCATTTTCATGTCAAAACATCAATTGGTGATTGTCCTGCACCAACAGCTCCCCCTCAATCATCAATTGAGGTTTTCTCTATCTTCTTTATACCTACCATGTCTTTAAACTTCTGTAGCTTTGGTCCATCCAAGCTTTTTGTAAGCATATCAGCTATTTGATCTTTTGTTGAAGTATGTATTACTTCAATCTCTTTATCCATCACCTTCTCTCTTAGAAAGTGATTCTGAATCTCAATGTGTTTGGTCCTGGCATGAAAAACAGGGTTAGTAGCTAGATACAATGAACTCATGTTATCACCATATATGATAGGTGTACTCTGAATAGTGTCAAAACTCTTCATCAAAGTCTTAAGCCATATAACTTCCTTTGCAGCTTCAGCCATGCCTTTGTACTCAGCTTCTATAGATGATAAAGCAACTGTGTGTTGCTTCTTTGAACACCAAGAGATTAACTTATCTCCCACATAACACATATATCCATAGGTTGACCTTCTATCATCAGGATTACCTGCCCAATCTGCATCACTATATATTTTGATATTTGTATCTGATGTAAAACCATAATACAAACCTTCTTTGAGTGTACCCTTAATGTACCTCAACACTCTTTGTCCTGCAATCCAAAGTTCTTTCCTTGGGCAATGCATGAATTGAGATAATACCCCTACTGCATATGACAAGTCAGGTCTAGTTAATGTATCATAAATAAGACTACCAACCAAACTCTGATATTGTTTCATATCCTTGAATTCTTCTCCACCATATCTGCTCAATTTGTGATTCACCTCCATTGGAGTAGGTGCTATCCTGCAATCATTCATTTTAAACTTGATTAACAAGTTCTTCAAATACCTTTCTTGAGTCACATACACTCCATGTTGAGTGTATGAAATCTCCATGCCCAAGAAGTATGACAAGTCTCCCAAATCACTGATTTTAAACTCCTTCTCCATTTGCTTCTTTAGGCTTTGTATGCCTTTCTCATCTGTACCTGTAAGAATTATATCATCAACCTATATGCACATGTATATGAACCCATCATCACTTGCTTTGACAAGCAAGCTACGATCTGCTTTAGATACTTGAAATCCAAGCTCTTTCAAGAACTTTACAAGTCTATAGTTCCATGCCCTTGGGGCCTGCTTCAAGCCATACAAAGCTCTCTTGAGCTTACACACATGATCTGGATACCTTTTATCTCTGAATCCTTGAGGTTGCTCCATGAAAACATCATCTGAAATATAACCATTCAAGAAAGCATTCTTCACATCTAATTGACATAATTTCCAACCTTTACATGCAGCAATAGCTATGAGTGTTCTGATAGTTGTCATCTTTGCCAGAGGACTATAGGTCTCATCATAATCAATACCATATGTTTGAGCAAACCCTTTGACAACAAGTCTAGCTTTGTACCTAGACACACTTCCATCTGCAAACCTCTTAGTCTTGTTGACCCACTTGCATCCAATAATCTTCTGACTATTTGGTTTAGGAACCAAATCCCATGTCTGATTCTCCATTAATGCATCATATTCTTCCTGCATAGCTTTCTCCCAATTTTCCTTACCTTTTGCCTCTTCATATGTAGAAGGATCTTCATCTGCTTTTATCATATAAGCATAATCTTTGGTAGCCAAAAAAGAAGTATCATAGCTATACCTTGTAGGTTGCCACTTGTGTCTTGATGACCTTCTGAGTTCTCCACTCCTTGAGGTTTCTGGTTCTTCACACTCAGGATCAAATCTTGGCATTTCTTCAACTTCAACCTGCACTTCATTATTCTCTTCTTCATTAAGTATTTGAATCTTTGATTTACCTTTCTTTTGACTCACTACTTCTTCATCACCTGTATTAATATTGATTGTACCTGCATACCAAGTACCTTGCTCATCAAATGTAACATCCTTAGACACAATGAATTGCTTTGTGGATGGACTCCACAACCTATAACCCATCTGCTTGTCATCATAACCAATGAACACATACTTTTCAGCTTTAGGTTCCAATTTGTGCCTTAATTGTGATGGCACATATGCATATGCCAAACACCCAAATACTTTGCAATGATCCAAGGTAGGTCTCTTACCCCGCCAAGCTTCATAAGGTGTCATACCCTGCAAGGCTTTACATGGTAAAGCCTTGCAGGGTAGCTGTATTTACAGCCTCAGCCCACAAATAATTTGGGCAATTTTTCTCCTTCATCATGGATCTTGCAAACTCAACAAGAGTTCTATTCCTTCTTTCTGCTACACCATTTTGTTGAGGGGAGTACCTACAAGTGATTTCCCTTTTTATACCTGCATTCCATAAGTAATCACTGAATTCATTAGAGAAATACTCTCCCCCTCCATCTGACCTTAGTCTCTTCAACTTATGACCTGTAATTCTCTCTGCATATGCATGATAGTGTTTAAATGTATTAAACACTTCTGACTTATCTTTGATCACATAAATAGTGATCCATCTAGTAGCATCATCAACATAAACCACATAATATCTTGATCCATTTATACTGAAATCCTTTGATGGTCCCCACACATCTGTGTGTACCAACTCAAGCTTCTGTGAATACATAAAACCATGCTTGGAATAGGATTGCTTATGAGCCTTACCTAATTGACATGCCTCACATCTGTATATCATATGTTGTCCTGCAACATTAGGCAATCCAAGCACTGAACCATTGTTAATCATGTCTTTGATACCTCTTTCATTGAAATGTCCAAGCCTCTTGTGCCAAAGATCTAACTCAGAGATCTTATGTCCTCCATATGTGAACAAGGCATGACCAACATTGCCTTGAATCTTCAATGTGAACAATCTTCCTTCTTTCTTCCCTGAAACAATCTGTTTATACCCATTACTAGGGTCTTCCACAAACACTCCTTCATTAGTGAATCTCACTTCATAACCTTTTTCAACAATTTGTCCTACACTTATCAGATTCTTAGGAATTGTAGGAACATACAAGACCTTACTCAATAAGGTGCTACCATCCTTAGCCTTCACTGATCCAATTGACTTCACATTATGCTTTGTATTGTCACCTGTTTGAACAACATGATTAGATACCTTATTTTCTAAATCAGTCATCAATGCTATATTACCACTCAAGTGATTGCTACACCCTGAGTCAATGTAGAAGACTCTTTGGTCTTCACTTTGCCTTTCACAAGTTGCATTCATTATCAATGTTGAATCCTCCTTCTGATCTGAAGCATAATTGTAGTAGGTATTGTTGTAATGTTGACTTTGGAATCCTCTACCTGCATTTCTTCCAAAGTAACCCCTACTACCTCTACCTCTGAAATTACCTCTTTGATTTCTGCCACCTCTTCCTCTTGAATTAAAATTCTGATTATATCCACCACTACTCTGATTGTTATGCCAACAATCATTAGCTAAATGATTTGTCTTACCACAAATCCAGCAAGCTTTGACTCCATCTTTGTTATTCCTGCCTCTTCCTCTACCTTTGCCACCTCCTCTTCCTCTTAGGAAGTTGGCTTGACTAGTTGTGCCTTCATCTTCATTTTCTTGTTGTTTCCCTTTGCTATTTTTCTTCTTATCCTTTGAGTACATTGCATGACCTGTACTCTTGTCACCTTCTCCTTTAACATCCTGCTCAAATGTTAGCATATGACCTAGCAACTGATTTAAATCAGGAGTGAAATGATCAAGTGATAATTCTGTAGACAAAATGAATGGCTTCCATTTGTCATCACCTCTCAAACCTGTGCATATTTGCCTTACCAATTTATCCTCCTCAATGTCTTCATAAATAGCTCCTAATGCATCTGCAATGTCTTTCATCCTTGTTACATAATCTGAGATGGATTGAGAGGCCTTCTTCTTGAAAGTGGTAAATTCTGCCCACAAGGATGCCTTCCTTGACTTTGTAGTATTTTGGAAATGCTCCTCCAAATCATTCCATATATCACTTGCACTTTCAAGACCTCTAATATGAGGTAGCAAATAATCATTGACTTCCATATAGATAATGCTCCTAGCTTGAGCATCCTTTTTCATCCAATTCTTCAAATCTGATAATTCCTCCCTAGTTGGAACACTAGGATCTCTGAATTGTGGCTTTTCTTCTTCTTCTCCTGTAATGTAAGCTATCAAGTCTTTGCTCATAAGATGAGCTTCCATCCTCATTGACCATGCATGATAGTTTTCTCTATCCAATTTCTCTATTTGAAGAGAATCTCCCATCTTTTCTTCACCTGTGTATTGAATTCTTCAAACTTTATGAGTAATAGATGTACCTTTACTTCGAATAATACTCCTTCTATCTTTCTTGATGTCGTATGATCTCCTCCTCAAGCTTTGCCTTCAAGCTTTCATCTTTTAATCCTTCAGATGTTGAATTCTTTGCAACTGCAGCAGTCGGGATCCTCCTTTTCTCAATTTTGATGTTTCTTGCTCTGATACCACTGATGGAGAATGTTAATCTCCAAAAGAACAACCTACTCTTGAAATTAGAGCACCTCTATATCAAGAGTAAGTCAAAACCTTCATCAACTTAGAAGATCAATGATCAATTATCAAAAGTTTAAAAATTCTGTGAAGATGATGACTACACAGAAAGTCTGCTGCACATATCTCTCACATTGACTTATCAAATGTGTAAAGTTTTTTATAAAGCTTTGCAGGAGGTGTCCCCTAAAGATTGCGCACCTCCTCCAAGTTGAATTACTCCAAAAGATTTAGTGTAACTTGAGAAATCAACTCAACAAGTTACCTATGTCTAAAACTATCACTCTATAGAGTCAATTTTGACACCTACAACTTCTAAGACATGGTTCTCCAAGAATAGAACCCGTTTAAGCAAATTCTTTTAGTCACAAGTAGCTTACCTTCCAACTTAAAGATTGAGTGCTTGCTTGCTCAAAACTTTAAACTGTGGAGTGAGAAATGATCAAATCATTGACCATCAAAAATGCGCCTTCTGCAGTTTCTCTTCTTTCATTAACAGATGTAAATGTTCCTACACTCAATTCTCTCAACCTGATTACAATTAGAAGCTGAAAACTTATACAGAAGTCTATCACCTATAGACTTAGACTTGTACAAAAGCATTTCACAAAAGATCTAACACAGAAGGAGAAAACTCAGAAACTTCGGGCGCAAAATTTTTGTCATTTCTGAAGGAGACTACAACTGAATGATGAGAGAGAATTCAACTAACTTCTCATGTGTCTAATGACTCTTACAACTTCTCATTTCTCTATTGTCATGCTCTCTCATACTTGCCCCGACATTTTCCATAGTATTTATAGGCAAATATTTACAAACTTATGACTAATCAAAAGTATAAGTGATCTATATCTGAACTAATGTACATATGTGTACACATCTTCCAAATTCTGAATGTATCCTTCCTTCATGCTTCACAACTTGTTCTCTTCTCAAATCCTTGACTTCATTTTCATGTCAAAACATCAATTGGTGATTGTCCTGCACCAACATACACATCACATATACATGCCTACATGCACACATGTATACTTATACAAGCATACACAATTATAAACACTTGCATATATTACACAAATGCATATACACGTGTGCATACTAACACATATATACATATAATATACATGAATACACACACATATGCATACATACATGAGAAAAATTTGCTCCTCAAAGATAAAGCTATATATAAAATAATTAGGCATACCCCCGAGCTTCATGTTCTAACTTAAAAGAACATGATTTCATCTCTCTAGTAGGATTCATTGATATTCTAGTTGAATAAAGAAGAATCTATTATCTAATATCCATTCAAATGATTCAAGTTATTAATCGATAACTAGAGTAGCTTACTATCTAATCTGCTCATACGTTTTCATTATTGCCATCATTCTGGTAAGACATCAATATAGTGTCATCTTCATTATCCTTATTGATTTCATTTATTTCTTCTATTGTTAAATCTATGTTCTCATGAATCACATCATCCATTGATAGATTAATATCAATTTCTGGTAATTCCTCTTCATCATCAATAGAGTCAGCATGTAGAGTAGTATCCTCTTCATCAACAAGATTAGTATGATTCTAGTTTCTCTTTCAGATGTTGATCTATCAGTATCTGATGGTGAATCATCAAGAGGACTTTCTTTGATCTCTCTAACAATAAAATGTTCAAACAATGACGTACCTCTAGATTGAACATGAATGACTTGCCACCAAGGATGAGCATTTGGGTTTTTATACAAAATATGCTTTTTTAATATGCCTAGGAAGAATATATGGTTCTTTACTAGATCACATTACCTTGGAAGAATCAATTGCCCAAAACCTAGATAATTCCTTTCTTAATGTGGAATTACTACCTTTATAGTCGGCTCGAAACCAGCCAACCTTCAAAATGACCTATCAAAATATATAAAAACAGAAAACCATTATTAGGTGCTTAAAAAAATAATAAACTCTATCATAAAAAATATGAACTTTTTTTTACCTATTTGAATGCATGAAATGATATTTCGTAGATACCAACAAAAGTTCCCATGTAACCAAGTTCGCCATCTATAAGGTTCGTGTCTTTTGAGCTAGCACATGATAGTTGCTTGAAAGAAGCAACAATACTAGAATCCTCTGTTTTACGTAAAGAATCAATGGCTTTGATTCTAATATGCTGTGCAAAAACCCACATATTAGTGAACATTCGAGCTTGCAAAAAAAATTAAATTGGTATATAGAAACTAATATACATATATGAAAAAAGCAAAATATTATTAAAATAAAATTACCTTTCGTTCACAACCTATCATTAACTCTCTCTGCTCATCTGAGATTTCTTCATTATTTGCATTGGCATGTTGCAAATGACTATATAGCCAATCCGTGAAAGAAGATATATTTGTAATCTCATTATTATCGAGATTACGTCTATATCTTTTGTTTCTTCGCCTTTTACTTTAGAGATTTTGAAGTTCTTGTTCGTACTCGCTAAGGAATTCTTGCATGCATTCGCTATTATATGCTACAAAAGTAGAAACATCATTTTTTCTTGAAATGTAAATAAAAATGGAACTCCCTTACCTGATCATACCTCATTTGTTATTTTTGAAGAAGACTCGTTGGTCCATGCACGTGGAGCTTCTTCATGAACTCTTTCAAGGTACTCACTAACATAATACATGCACTCTTCAAGCATCCAACCCTTTGCCATGGATCCTTCTGGTTTCACTCTTTGTCACACATAACCTTTTAATATTTCCATAAATCACTCGACCCAAAACATCCATCGAGTGTTGACAACACGTGCAATCTCTATTTCATCTACAAGATGGACTAATAAATGAACTTGAATATCAAAAAATGAAGTAGGAAGCTCTTTCTCCATCAAACATAGTAGCTCTTTGCATTCACGTTTTTTTTGTGGGATCGCGTTTTGTCAATCTCTTTTGATGTAATCCACCTATATATATCATTAAAAAATTATAAAGAAGTTAATTCAAAAATAAAATATATTAAATTTTCATATATATTAAATATAAAAGTATCATAATTACCTTATAAGCGATCCAAGACGATAGATCACATCTTGTACTCCTTTGGTTCTACATCCATCGATAACCAAAGGTAAAACATGTTTCAAAAAGTTATGGCAATCACGGGTCTTTAACCTAGATAAGCTCTTATCATCCTGTAATCGGGCAAGATTTCATCTGATTGTATGCCAGCCCAAAAAAAAAATCGTCTTAGCACCACTTCTTTTCGTCCTTGAGAGTTCATCGCTCCAGATTCTCCCTCATTTCATCTTTGTCGGTCAGAAAAAAATTTATCCCTCAAATTTGTCCCTCAAAATTCATCCTCGGCATCATTTTTCATCCCTCTCAAAATTCATCCCTCAAAATTCAGCCCTCAAAATTTGTCCCTCAAAATTCATCCTCGGCATCATTTTTCATCCCTCTCAAAATTCATCCCTCAAAATTCAGCCCTCAAAATTTCTCCCTCAAAATTCATCCTCGGCATCATTTTTCATCCCTCTCAAAATCCATCCCTCAAAATTCAGCCCTCAAAATTTGTCCCTCAAAATTCAGCCCTCCAAAATTCAGCCTTCAAAATTCAGCCCTCCAAATTCAGCCCTCCAAATTCAGCCTTCAAAATTCAGCCCTCCAAAATTCAGCCCTCCAAAATTCAGCCTTCAAAATTCAGCCCTCTAAATTCAGCCTTCAAAATTCAGCCCTCCAAATTCAGCCTTCAAAATTCAGCCCTCCAAATTCAGCCTTCAAAATTCAGCCCTCCAAAACTCAGCCTTCAAAATTCAACCCTCTAAAATTCAGCCTTCAAAATTCAGCCCTTCAAATTCAGCCTTCAAAATTCAGCTCTCTAAAATTCAGCCTTCAAAATTAAGCCCTCCAAATTCAGCCTTCAAAATTCAGCCCTCCAAAATTCAGCCTTCAAAATTCAGCCCTCTAAAATTCAGCCTTCAAAATTCAGTCCTCCAAAATTTAGCCTTCAAAATTCAGTTCTCTAAAATTCAGCCTTCAAAATTCAGCCCTCCAAATTCAGCCTTCAAAATTTAGCACTCCAAATTTAGCCTTCAAAATTCAGCCCTCCAAAATTCAGCCTTCAAAATTCAGCCCTCCAAATTCAGCCTTCAAATTCAGCACTCCAAATTAAGCCTTCAAAATTCAGCCCTCTTAAATTCAGCCTTCAAAATTCAGCCCTCCAAATTCAGCCTTTCAAAATTCAGCCCTCAAAAATTTTTCCCCGGAAAGCCTTCAAAATTTATCCCTCAAAATTTATCCTTCAAAATTCGTCCTCGGCGCCAGGATCAAGCCGGCTATCAGATTTGTGATGAAGTGTTGATAAGAAAGAGTCTCGCATTCAAGGCCATATTCCGAAGTCTTCAGGCGCTTTTTTTGAGATAGTTGGCTGTCAATACCAGAATTAGACAACCTACCCAAAATTAGCCAACTCTCCCTCCACTTTTGTCAGATCGACGAAACAGTGATGGTGCACTAAATGATGGGATCCAATGATGGTGCAGTAAATGATGGGATCTGGTGGAAGCCACTCTCTGGGCCGCGCGTGTGCAGTGAACAGTGATGGTGCAGTTAATGATGGAATCCTGCGGAAGTCACTCTCTTGGCCTCGAGATCTATATAAGAAGCAATTTGCACTCGTTTGGGATATGTTTGGGGTACGTACATACAGAGAGTCAGAGTTATATGTTAGTGAAGGGTCCATTCGGAAGGATATACAAAGATTTAGGAAGCTGAGGGATACATTCACTGTGGTCTCTATAATAGGCCTCTTTTCTAGTGAAATAATTCTTTTTGAACTTTCTGAATTTCATTGTGGGGATAATGCTTAGAATGAATAATTTTTGGTAGGAAAAATTTTTGGTTGGCAAGTTTCATATTCTCTCTCTAGACCTTATTCACATCATGTTTTCTAGTGGAATTTTGAAGGTGAAATGAAAGAATTAAGGAAAACTCTGTATGAGGGAAAGATAGAGCAAGTATAAGAGAATAAAAGTGTCGGTGTGAAATTTTTGTGAATCATGTTTTAAGTACCTCGTTCAGGGTCCTACGTTTAGTTCATTGTAAGAAAATGCCTTGATTTTACTCTCTCTCTCTCTAGAATTTTGAAACTTGCAGGGCTCAAAAGTGGCATTTGGAGGTGGATTTGGATCTCAGACATCTCTAACACTATTGTGCAGATCAAAAAATTGAATAAAAGTGTCTCTCACAAGCTTAAGCTAATTCCTCATTATTTTTGAGTTATAAGGCTTTGAAAAGTGCCATTTTTCCAACACAAAAAAAAACGAGGCCTTATCTAATTCTATTCGAATCCGTGATTCTCATGCTGATGTGTCACCATGTCTAATTATGGATATTTTCGGATATGTCTTTTTTTTTGGTGTTTTTCTCCTATTTTTGACAAGTATGCTAAAGAAAGGAAGTACACTACGATCACATGGCTTTTTGTGAAAGTTTTGTAGAAACTCGACTTTTTCTAAATTTGGTGGATCGCACACTTCTTTGGGCGGCACGGCTCCGATCAAACGAGAATATAGGGAGACCTGCGCATCAACACGGAGGACACACAGAAATTTGAGAATTACCTTGTGATTGAGAGTGTGATTGAGAGTGAGAGTGAGAGTGAGAGTGTGATTGAGAGTGCAAGTGAGAATGCGATTGTGATAGCTCGGGGGTGGTCGGGAGGTAGAGGCTTCGTCAAGAAGCTATTGTCCAAACATTAGGGCGAAAAACAGCCGAAAAGGGGCTGTTTGCTAATGAGAGACTAAGGAAATTGACAAATAGAGTCTTTCCACGTGTACAAGAATATAACATTGTTGTCTCCTTTAACCATATGAAGAAATTCTTTTTTTAAGAGAATATGATCTAAAAGCGCCGCGAAAGTGATGAAGATTCTTGTATACAGTGTACAATTTCTTGGTTTGATGCAAAAAAAAATATTTTTGCACACCACACAATGCATATTTTTAAAGTTCCAAGAAGGAAATGATTTTTGAAGATACGAAATATTTTTGGGTTCACGAAATTCCATGGTCATTCGGCGACCGGGTTTATATCAAATGAAAAGTTTCCACATGTACAAAGCCTTTTTATCTATAAATGTTGGCAAAGTTTGTGAATGTTGGTTTCTTGCTTTGAGCATTCTTCTTCTTCTCGATTCTAATGGCTTCTTCTTCTTGTCGTCCTTCCAATCGTGTAACCTCATGTGAGGTTTACAACAGAAGAGAGGATTCTCTATGGAAACCTCTTTCTGTGAAGTTAAATGAATGAGTAACTATGCTTCCTAGCTATAGAGGTGCCCATAAATTCAAGCATGCTAAAACAGATGACACAAGAAACCATTGCAGGGGACGTATTCTTAGTTTCAAATTGAAGAGATGCGGTTGGTTTGCAAGAGTACAACATGTGTACAACGCTAAGGATCTTGTTCTGGAAAATCATATGCAATTCCCTTTGTACTGTAAGTGAAGTTTTACAATGCTCTTCAATCATTTCAGTTGTTTTTGTATAACAACATATATGTTTTTGTATTGCAGATAGTTTTCCTTCCAATATTTTAGAGTGGCAACCTCTTGAATGTTTAACACGAACATTCAGAGTTCTTCGTAAGGAGTATGCAGAGCTTATGTATGCAGACAAATCCGCTCAAGTTTTCAATAGCATAGAGTTATTTGTCCATTTTGCATATTATCAGGTGCCATTAGGGAGGAGCTCTTATGGAAATCTTACACATTTGTCTGGTCCTTGCACCTCTTCATTAGATTGGGATGCTCCTGATCATTCAACAAAAGGTGGAAAAGAAAGCTTGGACTTTGGATAGCCTTGGACTCAGAGGAGAGCTGTCCAGAAGTACTAATTCATCCAGATTTTCAATCTAGAAAGATAATTGTCACTGCAAATTGGAAATTCAAAAATGTAAGGGAGCTCTAGAATACCTTGATGAGGCATCATCACAATTCAAATTCTCAATTGATGATGCAATAGTTAACATTAGATTAGAGAAAACATTATCTTGCATAACTTGCCTGCCACCCAGGGTGATCAAGTTGCAACCCTTTAGATTGTAACAAGTCTCCTTCTTTAAGAAGCTTTTTTTCAAACTTCCATTGATTTTCTTTGCAGAATGGTGACTAAGAATGTGACTGATTGCATCACTTCAATTATGTCTTTTTATGGACTATATTCATATTGGCATTTTTTTGTTTAATTTCAAGATTCTGAGGAGGTTTCAATGGTGCAATGATTATACAGGAACTTGCATATGACAAAATGGAAAAGATTGGATGACACGACCGATACAAGCGATATGGGCCATCCAAAATTCTCCGATTGCCCATATCGCTTGCATCGGTCGTGTCATAAAAACTTCTCTATCCTCGTCACATTTAACTTTTCTATAGGATGGTGACTAAGAATGTGACTGATTACATCACTTCAATTATGTCTTTTTATGGACAAGATTCATATTGGCATTTTTTGTTTAATTTCAAGATTGATGAGGTTTCTATTGTGCAATGATTATAAAGGAACTTGCATGAGTAAATTCTAGGTGATTCAAGAATATAAACCAAGAAATTCTTACATAATATATCTCCCCTTTTAGAACCTTTTTCCATACTTCCATCGATTTTCCTTTGCAGGATGGTAACTAAGAATGTGACACATTACATCACTTCAATTATGGCTTTTTATGGACTATATTCTGATTGGCAATTTTTTTGTTTAATTTCAACATTTTGATGAGGTCTCAATGGTGCAATGATTATACAGGAACTTGCATATGAAAAAATGGATGGTATGAAAAAATGGAAAAGATTGGATGACACGACCGATACAAGCGATATGAGCCATCCGAAATTCTCCGATTGCCCCTATCGCTTGCATCGATCGTGTCATAAAAACTTCTCTATCCTCTTCACATTTAACTTTTCAACAAGAATAAAGCAAAAAGCACACAAAATAGACATTTTGATGATAGGAACAATTCAATTTTGCTTGAACCATGCAATGAAGTCACTTTTGCTTAGTTCTCAAGAGGATCAATTCAACATTACATTACTCAAGGCATATAAATATATTACAATGTATCTATGTACATTTCATGAGTAATAAGCTTTGAAAAGAAATATATTAAATCCTTCTTGAGTCTTTTGAATGAACTTGGCTCTAGCAAATCTCCTCTATATCTGAGGTACTCTTTTCTCCTGTAGCCAACAATACTTTGAACATATGACACCACTACAACCATTGCATAGCTTGAGTAATAAAGGAAGTAGCCTGCCCTTGAAGCATTGAATCCTGGGGCATATCCAAAAATTCTTAATGCACCTGTTCTTTCAAGTAGAAAAACTCTGTATGCATTAAAGGGTATTGAAGTAAAACCCATGTATCTTGAAAGAGTCCTCAAGGAGAATAGTGAAAAATCTGCCTCTTCACTATACTGTTTATGAATAACACAAAATAATTTTGGATTCAGTTTTGGAAGATAGTGGATCACGGAATGAATATCCATCTTTGTCTTTCCTTTCTTCTCTATGGTTTTCCTTGTTCCCTTCCCCCTCCCAATGTAGTTGTCTTCATCCAATATAGATATCTGTGGAAAAAATTGAAAATCTAGGTCAGAAAAAGTCCAAGGACTTTTAAAGTCATAGAAATAACTGGAAACAGAAGTAGAAACAAAGCATGAGATATGACCGATCCAAGTGATTAGGGTCATCAGAGAATATCCGATGGGCATAATCGCTTGCATCGGTCATGTTTGATTTATCATCCTTAACTTTATAGAAACATATAATTAATGTTGAAAATAATATTTATACACACATTAAGTTGTTCTATATGGAGCATTCATTCATATAGCTATAAATATGATACTTGATTGGACACAACCAAGTGAAGCGACACGCCCATCAAGGAAGCTTGGATGGTCCTAATCGCTTGAATTGGTCGTCTCCAAAGGAGCTCATCTTGAAGCTTAGATTGCATGTGAACTTTTGTATCTTATTATTGGTTAAGAATTTGGAGAAAATCATGCTACCATTGCGTCCGGAACGTGTCAAAACCCTAAGATTGACTGTCTATTTGCATGATTTCGATACCCAGAGGTCTTGATAAGCCATTTTGTATTGATTTCCAAACACGACCGATGCAAGCGATTAGGCCCATCCAACATTTCCAGATGAGCTTAATCTCTTGCATTGGTCATGTCCTAGATTCATGCACAAATAGGCTCATCAAAACCTTTCCATATCAGAATCATACAAATAGAGAGTCAATCTTAGGGTTTTGGCATGTTCCGGATGCAATGGTATTGATTTCCAAACACGACCGATGCAAGCGATTAAGCCCATCCAACATTTCCAGATGAGCTTAATCTCTTGCATTGGTCATGTCCTAGATTCATGCACAAATAGGCTCATCAAAACCTTTCCATATCAGAATCATACAAATAGAGAGTCAATCTTAGGGTTTTGGCATGTTCCGGATGCAATGGTAGCATTAGGTTCTTGATTCCGAGCCAATAGTAAGATAGGGAAGTTCATGACCGATGCAAGCGAAATAAGCTAGTCAAAGGTGGGTCAAACGCGTGTAATCGCTTGTATCAGTCGTATCGGGTATGAAGCACAAGTATGCATGGGTGATGAAGAGAGAAATTCTATGAAGGTTGAAAATGTGAAATGGTGAACGGGACTCGTATTTATAGTCGAGAAGGACCGGGTAACGGTCACATGATGTGGACCAATAAGTGAGTGCCACGTGGCAAAAGGACATTGGGAATCACAACGGCTAGATGACGTGGCCTACCCAAATGATGCCATGTGGCATTGTAACGTTGGCATTCACAACGGCTAGATGACATGGACCAATCACACATTGCCATGTGTCACCAACGGTCAAATCATCCCAGAGACCTATTTAAGCTCCTCTATTCACTTTTTTCATTTTTTTGTGAACTCCTTGCTACCATCAACTTGCCATTGTCTTCGCATTTTTACATGCTTTTCAAAACTTTCCGTAGACCACATTTTGTGTGAGGGTTTAGGGTCATCATGATCAATTATTTTACAACACGACCGATACAAGCGATTAAGGACATTCGAGGATTTCCCGATGACCCTAATCACTTGTATCGGTCATGTTTCTTGAGTGCTTTGTGAAAGCTTTTTTAATTAGTTTTTTTGCTTTTAAAATTTGTTCCAAGCTTTTAAACTCTTTTTTGTGCAAGTTAGCTTATTTCGCTTGCATTGGTCATGAACTTCCCTATCTTACTATTGGCTCAGAATTTCAAGAAACTAATGATACCATTGCATCTGAAACGTGCCAAAACCCTAAGATTGACTGTCTATTTGCATGATTCTGATATCGAGAGGTCTTGATGAGCCTATTTGTGCATGAATCTAGGACACGACCAATGCAAGCGATTAGGCTCATCTGAAAATGTTGGATGGGCCTAATCGCATGCATCGGTCGTGTCTGGAAATCAATACAAAAAGGCTTATCAAGACCTCTGGGTATCAAAATCATGCAAATAGACAGTCAATCTTAGGGTTTTGGCACGTTCCGGACGCAATGGTTGGATTATTTTCTTCAAATTCTTAACCAATAATAAGATACAAAAGTTCACATGCAATCTAAGCTTCAAGATGACCTCCTTTGGACATGACCAATTCAAGCAATTAGGACCAATGCAAGCGATTAGACCCATCCGATATTCTTTGATGACCCTAATCGCTTGGATTGGTCGTATCTCATGCTTTGTTTCTGCTTGTGTTTCAAGTTATTTCTATGAAATATATTTCTTTTCAAAGCTTATTACTCATGAAATGTACATAGATACACATATTTATTGCCCAAAGGGATACAAGACATTGCAAATATGAAGGATGTAATCTTTTTTTGTGTAATTGATCCATGTCCTAATATTAATCCTTATTGATCCATGATCTGTTTTTCTCTAGTAAAAGTCATATTTATCTAATGATAATAATCTTTTTTTTGTAGGTTATGGCTAGCACAAAGAAGACAGCAAGGAATTCTCTCCAATCTATCTTAGGGTTTTGGCACGTTCCGGACGCAATGGTTGCATTATTTTCTTCAAATTCTTAACCAATAATAAGATACAAAAGTTCACATGCAATCTAAGCTTCAAGATGACCTCCTTTGGACATGACCAATTCAAGCAATTAGGACCAATTCAAGCGATTAGACCCATCCGATATTCTTTGATGACCCTAATTGCTTGGATTGGTCGTACCTCATGCTTTGTTTCTGCTTGTGTTTCCAGTTATTTCTATGAAATATATTTCTTTTCAAAGCTTATTACTCATGAAATGTACATAGATACACATATTTATTGCCCAAAGGGATACAAGACATTGCAAATATGAAGGATGTAATCTTTTTTTGTGTAATTGATCCATGTCCTAATATTAATCCTTATTGATCCATGATCTGTTTTTCTCTAGTAAAAGTCCTATTTATCTAATGATAATAATCTTTTTTTTGTAGGTTATGTCTAGCACAAAGAAGACAACAAGGAATTCTCTCCAATCTATCTTAGGGTTTTGGCACGTTCCGGACGCAATGGTTGCATTATTTTCTTCAAATTCTTAACCAATAATAAGATACAAAAGTTCACATGCAATCTAAGCTTCAAGATGACCTCCTTTGGACATGACCAATTCAAGCAATTAGGACCAATGCTGTTGATATATTTAGGTAGTGATGTGTGTGAACACTCTAGGACCGCCGGGGCACTTTTTTCCCTCTTTAGGAGGTTTTCTTCCCCCGGCTTGTATATACGCCTATTGCCCTAATGGGCTACTTATCTTTGTACATTCTCTAGTAATACATTCAGTCTTGTGTGTTGTGCTCCAAGCTTCTTCTTCTTCCTTGTGCTGTTCGCGTGCTTCCGCAGACGTCTAACTCCAACAATTGGTATCAGAGCAGGTCGTTGCTTCTTCTAGGGCGCCGTCGACACTCCTCCGTTTGCAGTCTCAGATTCGCATGAAATTTGGTGAGCATACTCAGGGTGTTTCCTAGATCAAAACAGCTTTGCTGTGTGGTGCCGAAATCGCGATCTGAGCTCGTTTCGGCCTCCGAACGCACTATCGCAGCGCTTGTGCAGGCTATTTCGTCCTTTTGTGCCAAAGGTATATACCAGTTTCTGTTCACCAGTTTAAGCGTCTCGAAGTCTGCTACAGGTCTAGCAGAACTCGTCTGGGCAGTTCCGTTCAACTTTTTGAGATACAGTCAATTTTCTGCATCAAGGTATATTAGTCACCGGCCATGGCTGAAAGCAGTGATGTATTCCGTATGTTGGCTGTTGAGGATAAGTTGGATGGTACCAACTACCCATTATGGGCTTATATGATGCGACATGTACTGGTTGCAAAAGGATTGTGGAACATTGTGTAGGGTGTTGAAAGACGTCCTGTTACACCTGTAACGACAGGTACTGCAAATACAGGTGTTGGAGCTGATGAAGATGGTGTCGAAGATGATATTCCGCAGATTCCTGTTCGTGCTGCTGTTTCTGTTGCACCTACTGCAGAGCAGATTCGTTGGGATGGCAGAGATGCCCAGGCACATGCATTGATAGCTTTGTCTGTCAAACGTGCCATTATCCCTCACATTCGCTCTTGCAGAACAGCAAAGGATGCTTGGGATACACTTACCACTTTGTACCAGGCTAGGAATGAGGCTCGTGTTGCTTACCTCCGAAAACAGTTGGAGAGTGAGCACATGAATGAAGGTGATTCTATGGACAGTTTTCTTACAAAGATAAAAGACCTGAAGGAACAATTGATTTCTGCTGATGAGGTTATACCAGATAGCTCACTTGTGCAGACCGTTCTGAATGGCCTTCCTGATTCATATCAGAGTTTTGCCTCTACTCTTCGATTGATGATGAAAGGCAATCCGAATGCCTTGTCATTTGAGGAATTAGTCTCTGTTCTGTTGCAAGAAGATCAGTCCAGGCAGAACAGGTCCATTATGCGTGTTGCAGATCAAGCTTTCCTGGCTAGTCAGAAGGGCAAAGGAAAATGGAGCTCTTCTACTAGTAAGCAGAAATCTGCAAATGCTGCACAATCGAAGAACCAGGATAAAGATGAGAAGAAATCAGAAAAGCAGAAATTGTTCTGCAAGTACTGTAAAGGAAATGATCATATTATAAAGAACTGTCCAAAACTGGCTGCTAAAGAGGCAAAGAAGAAAGAGGCTGGAATGGTTGTTGCAGAGGCCTCAACACCAAAAACAGAGTCTGCAAATCTTGTGCAGGAAGAAGAATGGGCGTTTACTACTGTCTGCAGTTTTGACCCATCTTCTCATGATCAGTGCATGTCTGCAGTAGACTCAGATGTTTGGTACTTTGACAGTGGGGCGACCAAACATATTACCTCGCAGCGCAGTTTCTTCTCTTCACTCGAGCCTGCCCCTACAGGGAATACTGTCACATGCGCCAATAACTCCTCTTATCCTGTTATGGGAGTTGGTAAGATCATTTTGACTACTGCTGATGGTAGTTCTTTCACTTTGTCAGATGCTTTATTTGTGCCAGGGATAAAAAAGAACCTGTTATCAGTTTCTGCATTAGCCAAGATTGGCTTGGTTGTGAAATTCGTTGATGACAGGTGTACAGTCCATGATCTCTCAAATGGCGATGTGATTATTGCTTCTGGCATTTTATGTCGTGGGCTGTATAAGCTCATAGACTATGAAAGATCTGTGAATGATTCGGCATGTGCAGTTCATGATTCTCAGGCTATGTCAGATGCAAAGCTTTGGCATGCACGCTTTGGTCATCTGAATTTTGCTAGTTTGTTACGCCTGCAGAAATCTGAAATGGTGTCTTCTTTGCCCAAACTTGAGGCACCTGGAAAACATGTTTGTGAAGGCTGTATTTTGGGCAAAATGCAGCGTTCTTCCTTTCCAAAAGATGGTTCAGTTCGGGCTATGCAGAAATTGCAGCTTGTACATAGTGATGTCTGTGGTCCTATGCAGACACCCTCTTTTGGAAATTACCTTTACTTCGTGACTTTCATTGATGATTTTTCCAGGCATGCATGGGTATACCCACTCAAAGCAAAGTCCGAAGTGTTCATGTGCTTCAAACAGTTTTTGGTTTTGGCTGAAAATCTGTCAGCATGTAAAATGGGCACCCTCCGTTCTGATCGAGGGGGGGAATATATGTCTTCAGATTTTAATGCATTTCTGGCTGAACGTGGGATAAAACACCAGTGTACAGTGCCGTATACACCTCAACAGAATGGAGTTGCTGAACGAAAGAACAGGTCACTCATGGAGATGGCGAGGTGCATGGTCAAAAGTCAGGCTTTACCACATAGTTTCTGGCTTGAGGCTGTCATGTGTGCAGCATATGTACTGAACAGGTGTCCCACCAAAGCGTTGCAGTCTATCACTCCATATGAGGCTTGGCATGACCGCAAGCCATCTGTTGCTCATCTGCGTGTTTTTGGTTGTTTGGCATATGCATTAGTGCCTGAACAACATCGCAGAAAATTGGATGATAAGGCAGTAAAATGTATTTTTGTTGGGTACAGTTCTGAAAGTAAAGGCTATCGTCTGTATCATCCACAGACTAAACGCATTCTGGTTAGCCGTGATGTTGTCTTTGTGGAAGATGCTATTCAGCCATTGCTTTCATGTACTAAGGAGACATCTGTTAGCTCCAAAGACATGTATGATACTTTGATGCCTCTTTTTACAGGTGGACAGGCTAGTGCTGGTCCTAATGAGGCAACTTCTCAGCCTTTGCAGGTTTCATATGATGATGCAGATCATTCCATTTCTGATGCAGATTTACATGATGCACTTGTTGATGAGAGAGCTGATATTGAGCAGGCAAAAACTATGCCAAAATGGCTGGTGCAGACTTTGCGTGACAGCAAATTAGATGCACCTTTGTCATATCGTACTCGTTCAGGCTCTCATAGTACCTCCTTTGCATCAGATTGCTATGCTATGGCTGCATCTAGTCTCTCTGATGAGAATGAGCCTGTTTCTTTTGATGAAGCACAAAATTCAGAAAATTGGATGGCTGCTATGCAATCTGAATATGATGCTATAATGAAGAATGGTACATGGTCTTTATGTGACCTGCCTCCTGGCAAGAAGGCCATTGGCACTAAGTGGGTATACAAGCTGAAGCGTAAACCTGATGGTACAGCTGACAGGTATAAGGCTAGGCTTGTTGCAAAGGGTTATGCGCAGGAAAGAGGCATTGATTTTGATGAGACCTTTGCACCTACATGCCGTATGACTACTGTTCGGAGCATTTGTGCACTTGCAGCCCATCATGGTTGGAATGTACATCAGTTGGACATTAAAACAGCATTTCTGAATGGTGACTTGCATGAAGAAGTGTATGTTTTTCAGCCCCGTGGCTTTGTGCAGAAAGGGCATGAAAACCAGGTGTGCAAATTAAAGAAGGCGTTATATGGTTTAAAGCAAGCACCACGTGCTTGGTATGAGAAGATACATGCCTATCTGATTGCACATGGTTTTGAGAACAGTCCAACTGAAAGCACCTTATATGTTAAGCGTGCTAATGATGTGCTTCTGATCATTGTTGTCTATGTAGACGACATGCTGCTCACTGGTCCTCTTGAGAAGCATATTGCTGATTTCAAGGCTGATTTGCATGCCTCATTTGAGATGTCTGATTTGGGGCATTTGCATCACTATTTGGGCATTCAGTTTATGCAAGTTGATGGTGGAATGGCTTTGTGTCAAACGAAATATATTGACACATTATTGCAGCGTTTTGGCCTTGAAGACTGTAAGCCTATTGCCACTCCTATGGAGACAGGTTTATGATTGAGTCTTCATGATGCTGGAGATGCATTTGATGCTGTTCTCTATCAGCAGGCTGTTGGATGCTTGATTTACTTATGCATTACTCGGCCAGATATTCAGTTTGCTGTCTCACAGATGAGCAGGTTTATGCATTGCCCAGGAGTCACGCATTGGAAAGCGGTTAAGCGCATCTTTCGCTACTTGAGTGGTACTCGGCTACTTGTGTTGTTTTATCCCAAGGGGGGATCACCACCGCCAGATTTGCATGCTTTTTCTGACTCAGATTGGGCTGGTTGCTATGACACTCGTGTGTCCACCAGTGGTTTTTGCTTCATGCTTGGTAGCTCATGTATATCTTGGTTGAGCAAGAAGCAGCCTACTGTGGCCACTTCCAGTTGTGAGGCTGAGTATAGGGCAGCTTTCACAGCGACTGTTGAGTGTGTGTGGCTCAGACGCCTTATGGCTGATTTGGGTGTTGGCCAGTCTTCTGCCACCACCATCTTCACTGACAGTCAGAGCGCATTGGCAGTTGCGAGGAACCCTGTGTTCCATGCTCGCACTAAGCACATTGAGGTGCATTATCACTATGTCAGGGAGAGGTTCTCTACTGGGGAGATCAGCTTGGCATATGTGCCCACGCAGGAAAACATTGCAGACCTTTTCACGAAGGCTCTGCCTAGGGAGAAGTTTGAAGCTTTCCGCAAAGCTTTGGGCTTACTTCCTTTTGTGGAGTGATTTCCACATAGCTCGGCACTTCCTTATACATGAGTGCCAGCTCCTTGTTCACCGCATCACTCCCAGGGGGGATTTGTTGATATATTTAGGTAGTGATGTGTGTGAACACTCTAGGACCGCCGGGGCACTTTTTTCCCTCTTTAGGAGGTTTTTTTCCCCCGGCTTGTATATACGCCTATTGCCCTAATGGGCTACTTATCTTTGTACATTCTCTAGTAATACATTCAGTCTTGTGTGTTGTGCTCCAAGCTTCTTCTTCTTCCTTGTGCTGTTCGCGTGCTTCCGCAGACGTCTAACTCCAACAAATGCAAGCGATTAGACCCATCCGATATTCTTTGATGAACCTAATCGCTTGGATTGGTCGTATCTCATGCTTTTTTTTTGCTTGTGTTTCCAGTTATTTCTATTAAATATATTTCTTTTCAAAGCTTATTACTCATGAAATGTACATAGATACACACATTTATTGCCCAAAGGGATACAAGACATTGCAAATATGAAGGATGTAATATTTTTTTGTGTAATTGATCCATGTCCTAATAGTAATCCTTATTGATCCATGATCTGTTTTTCTCTAGTAAAAGTCCTATTTATCTGATGATAATAATCTTTTTTTTGTAGGTTATGGCTAGGACAAAGAAGACAACAAGGAATTCTCTCCAATCACAGCATGGAAACTCCAAAGTGTAAGCCTCGCCATACATTTTGTTGTGTTCTATTTTAAAGCCTTGCCATCCATTCTAAATTTAAGTTTACCTTGCAGTGCTACTAAGCTTCTCAAAATGCATATTGATCAAAACATTCCAGGAATTCCTTCATTGAAAGAAGAAAAAAGGTTTGGATACATTCAAATACATGTGCCATTACAGAAATACAACACCTCATGTGACTGGAGAGTGATTGCAAATGCAGTAAGGTTCTTGGAAAGTAGGTTTTACAACCCTGAGTTAAACTTGTCAGACTATCCATATGCTTGGGTCATCTTGATCAAGGAGAGAGCAATAAATGCCATTATGGAACATGCAATATGCCCTTATGATCCAAACTCACCTTCACCACCACACCACATAAAAATAAGTCTAAAGAAAAGAAGAAAGGGTTTCCTATTCACTCCCCATTGAAGCATGGACCAAAGAATAAGAGTAGAGGTGAGGGCTCCAAAAAGGACAAAAAAGAAGGGTGAAACATTATATTTTTGGAATGTAAGACTGTAATCTAATGTGTAACCAACATATGTTGGAAGATTTATTGATGTACAAATTGTATGTAATTATGCCAGTCTTCATCTGGAAGATGGTCATTGTAACTATATTTATATGCCTTGAGTAATGTAATGTTGAATTTATCCTCTTGAGAACTAAGTAAAAGTGACTTCATTGCATGGTTCAAGAAAAATTGAATTGGTTCTATCATCAAAATTTCTATTTTGGGTGCTTTTTGCTTTATTCATGTTGAAAAGTTAAATGTGAAGACGATAGAGAAGTTTTTATGACACGACCGATGCAAGCGATACGGGTAATCAGAGAATTTTGGATGGCTCGTATAGCTTGTATCGGTCATGTCATCCAATCTTTTCCATTTTTTCATACCATCCATTTTGTCATATGCAAGTTCCTGTATAATCATTGCACCATTGAAACCTCATCAAAATGTTGAAATTTAAAAAAAAATTGCCAATATGAATATAGTCCATAAAAAGCCATAATTGAAGTGATGTAATGAGTCACATTCTTAGTTACAATCCTGCAAAAGCAAAATCAATGGAAGTATGGAAAAAGGTTCTAAAAGGGGAGATATATTATGTAAGAATTTCTTGGTTTATATTCTTGAATCACCTAGAATTTACTCATGCAAGTTCCTTTATAATCATTGCACAATAGAAACCTCATTAGAATCTTGAAATTAAACAAAAAAATGCCAATATGAATGTAGTCCATAAAAAGACATAATTGAAGTGATGTAATTAGTCACATTCTTAGTCACCATCCTACAGAAAAGTTAAATGTGAAGAGGATAGAGAAGTTTTTATGACACGACCGATGCAAGCGATACGGGCAATCAAATAATTTTGGATGGTCCATATCGCTTGTATCGGTCGTGTCATCCAATCTTTTCCATTTTTTCATACCATCCATTTTGTCATATGCAAGTTCCTGTATAATCATTGCACCATTGAAACCTCCTCACAATCTTGAAATTAAACAAAAAAATGCCAAGATGAATATAGTCCATAAAAAGACATAATTGAAGTGATGTAATCAGTCACATTCTTAGTCACCATCTTGCAAAGAAAAATCAATGGAAGTTTGAAAAAAATCTTCTTAAAGAAGGAGACTTGTTACAATCTAAAGGGTTGGAACTTGATCACCCTGGGTGGCAGGCAAGTTATGCAAGATAATGTTTTCTCTAATCCAATGTTAACTATTGCATCATCAATTGAGAATATGAACTATGATGATGCCTCATTAAGGTATTCTAGGAGCTCCCTTACATTTCTAAATTTCCAATTTGCAGTGACAATTATTTTCCTAGATTGAAAATCTGGATGAATCAGTACTTCTGGATAGATCTCCTCTGAGTCCAAGCTATCCAAAGTCCAAGATCTTTTGTACATTACCTGTATTTTGTAGAAGCTTTGGATCTTTTCTTAGATGAACATCACCACCAAGAAATCCCATTTCTGAAAGTAGAGATTCACATTTTTTAATGAAAAGGTGAACGATAGCCTTGTGAACGTAGACTTGCATGCACTTGATTGTAGTGCTACCCTTGTAGACGACATTGGTCACTTCCTGCACGGTGCCGTAGTGCTCCTGCACATACATAGATAGATGGGCACTACTTCAACGGATGCCGCTATCATCATCACGGGAGTGGACGAAGTAGAGGAAGTGTGATTACCTGATTGATGGAGTCCCGGCCCATGATAGTTCCGGTGTTATGAAACAAAATGGTCGCTTGTGCAGCTCTCCACATAAGGGCTCCAGAAAAAAGTGGTAGGAGCAGTGTACGCAAGTCAGTCGCCATCCTGAAGTATGGTTGCTTGCCGAAATGTAGCTTCCACTGCCTGTGATATTTCTTCTACATAAGAAGGGATGCCTGCTATCGAAAGTAGAGTAAAAAAAGTGCAAAACGGCATAAGCACACATTATATAGGTCCGTGAACAAGAGGAAAATTCAAATTTTCATGAACGCCCGATGAGCACAAACTTTGAGGCATAAGATATCACACATACTTTTCATGATTATCACACGAGTTTCTCTCTCTTCAAAATTTGCACAAGATACATTTTAAATGCACTTACACGGATTTTTTTAAAATGAGTTGACAACTTTAATCCAGATTAAGCACAACTAATTGAAATCCTTACACGGCCCTTTTTTAGCCGTTTTTCGCCCTAATGAGCTATTGTAACCATTCATTCGCATCTATAATATCATAATTCTTCCTTCTCTGCGTCATATTTGTTCTACTCTTCCGCATCAGATTTTCTTTTACCTTGTGCAATCTCTGCGTTCTTCTCTCCACTGTTATTTTTGAGTGGTCGAAAGATTGTGATTGGGGATGGATTGTGATTGAGGAAGCGCTACAGTCTCTCTGTGATTCTTCTCTGCTCACTGATGTGATTTTGCCCACTGTAGAAGAGGCTTCTCTGTTAGAGAATTTACAGAGTGAGAGCTTCAGTGTTGGGGACAGTTGACATGACAGTGAGATTGGATATATTGGGATAGTCACTTGTAAGCTAGAGTTCATAGCATTGTATACCACACTTGTATACCTTCTCTGCGTTTGTATACTTTCTCTGTGTTGAGATGTCCTAGTTCATCTTTCGAGTGATCAAACCTTTTGTACTGTTAACAATTTTATCTTTTGTGAACTAGCGCAATTTTTCAATCTTGGTCGAAGTGGCCTTTTCAACATCTTTGTAATACTCTGACTGTTTCTTGGTTTATCTTCTCAAGTAGTACCTCACACAATGATGTTACAGGGTATACTTCCCTAAGGAGAACCTCCCTTGAGTAGAAGGAGTACTGGAAGTATAGACCCGATTACCCCCTCTACAGTTTGGCACGCCCGGTGGGACACTTGCATTTTTTGTGTGAGGTAATTAGTGCAGTATAGAGTGTGTCACACTCTTTCTTGGTTTTTTTTGCATCATGTGAGTGGGTACATGACCCACACTTGAGTAGACAGAGAATCTCTTCGTGTAGAAAGAAGCATCAAGAAGTCAACTCTACCTTCGGCGAGTACCCCACTGCCTTTAAATTTGTCCATTGAATTGGCTTCAACCCCACTCTCAAAAGAGAACCTTAGGAGGACATTAGATTTTTCCTCAGATACTTCAGAAGAAGCACCAGTGCCAATGGAGGATCTTTCTCATTTACTCTCTAGGTTGAATATCAAGCTCCCTACTTTTAAGGGGTTGGCTTATGAGGATGCAGATGATCACGTGAGGAGATTCATTTCCTTATGCCACGGACGAGGTCTGCAGAATCGAGAGGATGCAATGCTGGTACTCTTCCCATCTACATTGAATGGTCTTGCTGACAAATGGTATAGTCAATATGCAGATGGCCACTTCACTACGTGGGAGGTACTGAAGACGACATTTTCGCAGACATTCAGACCAAGGGACTCCTCGGAAAGAGCTCTAGATCAGCTAGAGAATTTAAAACTAAGACCAGGTGAATCCTTTCATGAACTTCACACTAGGACAAAAGCACTTGTTTCACGTCTGCCACATGCTCCAGGTGATTTCCTGGTTAAAAAATGGATAGAGAAAGCTTTGCCCAAGTCATCTCAACAAAAGCTTCGCGAATCTCTTAGACTGGATGCAATGCTAGATGATTTTGTTGTAGCTGCATCACGCATTGAGGAAGCTAGGCTACATTTCAAAGGAGATACTCAACCAAATTATGCATCACACTTAGATCCTATGGAGCAACTCAGGAAGGAGTTGGAAGCCTTAAGAATGCAGCACAATCAACAAGAAGAGAAGGTCATACCACCACCACCACGCCACAATGTTGATGAAGTAGATCAACTTCGTCGCGAATTAGAAGATTTGTGCACTACACAAGACATACGAAGGCAGGTTTGGTGTACAATATGTAGCAAAAATGGACATTCAAATGTTAATTGTCCTAACAAGGTGAGCTGTCAATTCTATGGCAAGGATGGTCATGAAGCAAGAGACTGCTACTACCTCAAGGGAGTACAACAACATGGTAACCCTCCTGCTCTTGATTCGTATTATGCTAGTACTTCAAATGCACCTAATAGAGAAGAGACCCATCTAACTCGGCCTAGATATAATAGGCCACTCATGTGTTATTGCTGTGGTGAGTATGGCCATATGCAGAACAGGTGTTCTCTACCAGAAGGTGCAGCTCCCTGTCAGCATTGTCCAGATGCCAAGGATCACTATACCAGATATTGCCCAAGAAGCCGCCCTGCTCCAATTCACATGATTGCAGTCTCCCCACAAGTAGAAGGTATGGCCACGCAGTCTTATGCGGTTTCATCTTCTTCAGTTCCCATGATGACTAGAGCCGGACAAGCGACAACTTGTAGAGAGGAACAACACGGACTCAAACATAGAGACTACTTCCCTTAAGGACCAACCTACAAGCTCTCAGGAAGACACACAAGAGGTTAAGATTGAGGAAATCTTGAAAGGTATTCATCACAAGGTTAGTTTGTACCAACTCATAAAAATGGATTCAAAAGTAAGAAGTGATTTATTGAAAGTTATACACTTGGCCTACTTGAGCCCACCACCGAGTGTAGATGGTTTCATGGTTGACTTTCCGCGCACACCCTTGGTAGACCATCAAAGCTCAAGGCTATCTCTGTTCATAAACGATGAAGGTCTGACTGGTGTCATTATAGATGGAGGCTCTGGCATCAATTTGATGCCTGATTTTACAATGAAGAAACTCAAACTGAACCTAACCAAGGCGGCACCCTTCACTGTCACATTAGCACATTAGCATCGTGTTATGCTCCTTGGCATCATTGAGAAGGTACACATGTCAGTACAAGCTTGTCAATTCCTCCTAGATTTTTTTGTGATTGCCCTGCCACAAGAAAGCTCTTATCCTCTGCTTTTGGGAAGGCCTTGGTTAAGGCAAGCAAAAGCACTACAAGATTGGGGAAGAAACCAGATGTGGATCTCCTCGAAGACCAATAACCACTTGCACGTACACTTAGAAGAAGGATGTGACTCCAACAAGACAACTGAATATGTAGATACTCAGGTAATGCCTTCTATACCCCAAGAAGAAGAAAATTTGTTAAATTGGATGATGGGTGGTGCAGAGTGTTGCACTGTTGAGATTACTGAAATAAATGAAGAACTTGCAAAAGAAGCCCAGGGAAAGGAAAAAGAGTCAAAAAATGAAAATTTAGGCTCAATCACTCACAAAGGAGAAAAAGTGAGTCCTTGCAGGAAAACAGAGACCGAGGTCAAGAAAGAGCCTTTGGAGATCAAATTTGGCCATTTTTCACAAAATAGTCTTGGTGGTCAAAAAGTAGGAGAAAGTGAGTTAGTATCTTCGGGGGCCCCAAATGGTCAAATTGGGCCATCGGACCAAATCAAAGAACCTTTGGAGATCAAATTTGGGCATTTTTCAGAAAATGGTCTTGATGGTAAAAAATTAGCAGAAAGCGAGCAAAAAGTAGCAAGAAGTGAGTTAGTCTCTTCAGAGGGCCCTTGGGCCATCGGACCAAATTAGTCCATTGGATCAAAATGGGCCAATTTTGCAAGGATGCACCACTACAGAGTTCTATAAAAGGGCAGAAAAGCCTAAAATTGACAAAATTGAAGAAGCCTTGGAGGAGGCTACTTTTGATCTCAAAGGCCTATTTTGAGCCTGAGAGCAGAGAAGACCTTTCGTTTTCAGAAATTCCTCAAGGATGGATCAAGCAACATATTGTGGAACATAAGGTGAATTCCACCCCTGCTCACAGTGCAGATGCTTTTTCAAGAGAGACGAGTCCTGAAATGCTAGTTCAAGAAGTGAACCTGGGAGATGAAGGAAATCCTCAAATAGTCCACTTAGCCTCCTGGTTGTGGCACTATCCTTTTTTACAATAGAGGGTAACTTCTCTCCTTTTCTCCTATAAAAATGTTGCATGGTCCTACAAGGATTTAACAGGGATTCCAGAGGAGCTTGGATTACATCGAATACCCCTAGTAGAGGGAGTTGCACCTGCAAGAAGTAGGCCATATCGACTCAATCCAAAATATGCAGAGGTAGTAAAACTTGACATCACAAAACTTGAGGAAGCAGGTATTATTGTTCCAGTAGAACATTCAAGGTGGCTTTCATCTATGGTTATTGTACCCAAGAAAAATAGCAAAAAAATAAGCATATGCGTTGATTTTCGTGCTTTAAATAAGGTAACTGTTCAAGATGGCTTCCCTCAACCTTTCATAGAACAAGTATTAGAAGAAGTAGCCAATCACACTTTGTACAGTTTTGTTGGCTTTTGGGCTACAAAATGCACCTGCTTCATTTAATAGAACAATGTATCTGATACTGGGGAAATGGTTGACAACTTTTCTACGCATTTTTATGGATGACTTTTGAGTGTTCTCAAGCATAGATAGAAGAGCAGTAGTCCAAGATTTTCACGATCACTTGGAAAATCTGAAGGAAATCTTTGAGCAGTGTCTCAAAACAGGTTTGAAGTTGAATCCTGCTAAAGGTCATTTTTTGGTCACTAAAGGCACTCTCCTTGGTCACATCATGTCTGCAAATGGGATAACTGTAGATCTAGAAAAGGTCACTGCTATCCTTTCCATGCTCATTCCACGGACTTATAAGGAAGTACAAAGCTTTTTAGGCCATGCCGGCTACCATAGGAGATTTATACGGACGTATTCAGAAATAGCTAAGCTTTGTCAAGGCTTACAAGTAAGAAGATTCCTTTCTCATGGAGTCCTGAGGCTGAAAAGGCATTTTTTAAACTAAAATTGAGGCTATGTAGTGCTCCACTCTTAACTGTTCCTAACTGGTCAGTAGAGTTTCATGTGCATACAGATGCTAGTCTTCATGCAGTAGGAGTAGTTTTGGCTCAACCCTCCATGCCCAAGGTGCCCAAGGTGGATCAACCTATAGCTTACGCTAGCAGACTACTTACCAGAGTAGAAAGAAATTACAGCACTACGGAAAGGGAAGGTTTGGCTATTGTTATCGCAATCCAAAAGTTTAGGCACTACCTTCTAGCTGTGCATTTCATTGTCATATCTGACCATCAGCCCCTCAAATACTTAATTAATAAGCCTAGAGTAGTTGGAAGGATTTGGCGTTGGCTACTACTGTTTCAAGAGTATGATTTTGAGATTCATATTAGGCCAGGGAAAGAACACTACATGGCGGATCAGGTGTCAAGGACGGCTATGAGTGAAAAGGCAACTGGTATCAATGATGAACTTGTAGATAGTAGTCTCTTCGTGATAGAGACTCAAACTCAGTGGTATGATGAAATTCTGCATTTTCTCACTTCTGGAAGATTCCCTGAGAGCATAAAACCATTAGAGAAGAGGAGATTACTCTTTAAAGCCAAAGCATATTCGCTTATAAATGGCCATTTGTATAAATATTGTCATGATGGTATCTTGAGAAAATGTGTTTATCCAGGGGAGGTGAATTCTCTGCTTGAAGCAACACACAATGAAGGGCATCTCAAAGGAGAGGAGTTGACTCACAAAATTATCCACCGGGGTTTATGGTGGCCTCATGTTTACAAAGATGCTATCAAGTTTGCCAAAGGATGTGATATCTGCCGAAGATAAGCCCCCAAGCCTAGTAGACTGAATTTTCAACCATTAGTAATCTCCACTGGATGGCTACCTTTCGAGCGATGGGGTCTTGATTTCATTGGACCAATCAGCCCAACTGGTCAACCTAGTGGTAAGAAGTATATCTTGATGGCCACATGTTATTCTACTAAGTGGGTAGAAGCTAAGGCTACTGCTGATTGTACTTCCACTATAGTAGCCAAGTTTATGTATAAAATAATATTCTCAAGATTTGGCTGCCCACTTGAAGTCACTAGTGATAGAGGCACGCACTTTGTAAACCAGTTGTTGCAAATAACCTTTGACAGGTACAAGATCTTCCATAAGAAATCATGTGCATACTACCCGAGAGCAAATGGGCAGGCAGAAAGTTCTAACAAAATTTTGATTGGATTACTACGATAATTTTGACCATCACAGTTCGTGGCCACAAGCCCTCATTGGTGCAATATGGGCTTTTTGAACAACCAGAAGGGGCACCACTAGAGAGAGCCCATTTCTTCTAGTCTATGGGAAAGAGGCATTAGCCCCTTTCGAATTCATCATCAGAAAGGAAATTGAAGCAAAAAGAATTGATGTTGACCCTCACATTAGAAGATTGGTAGCATTGGAGGAATATAGGGAAACAGCTATGAAGAGGCTGCAGGAAAAGCAGAAGAAAGGAAACACATTCATGACAGACACTTAAGGACCAATAAGGTGGAAGAGGGAGCTCTAGTGCTGATATATCAGATTCCAGTTGTACCAACTAAATTGGCACCAAAATGGTTAGGACCCTACAAAGTGCTGAGGATATTTCAACAAGGAGCAGTACAAGTAGAGGACCTAGAGGGTGAGAAATTACCTCTAGTCAATATTTCCAGAGTGAAGGCTTATCTAGGGTGAACGCTTATCTAACTTGCAACATTTCGAGAAAAATCAATCATTGTATATACCCTAGTTCTCATTTCAGCTTGTTTTGCCCATAGACAGTTCTAATTTGTTTTTAGAAATTTTTTAGCCAATATTGAAGAATTGCACCAAGACGGTGCAACGTTTTGATGAGGGGGACTATAATCGGGCAAGATTTCATCTAATTGTATGCCAGGCCAAAAAAAAAATCATCTTAGCACCACTTCTTTTCATCCTTGAGAGTTCACCACTCCAGATTCTCCCTCATTTCATCTTTCTCGGTCGGAAAAAAAATCATCCCTCAAATTTGTCCCTCAAAATTCATCCTCGGCATCATTTTTCATCCCTCTCAAAATTCATCCCTCAAAATTCAGCCCCCAAAATTTGTCCCTCAAAATTCATCCTCGGCATCATTTTTCATCCCTCTCAAAATTCATCCCTCAAAATTCAGCCCTCAAAATTTGTCCCTCAAAATTCATCCTCGGCATCATTTTTCATCCCTCTCAAAATTCATCCCTCAAAATTCAGCCCTCAAAATTTGTCCCTTAAAATTCATCCTCAGCATCATTTTTCATCCCTCTCAAAATTCATCCCTCAAAATTCAGCCCTCAAAATTTGTCCCTCAAAATTCATCCTCGGCATCATTTTTCATCCCTCAAAATTCAGCTCTCCAAAATTCAGCCTTCAAAATTTAGTCCTCCAAATTCAACCCTCCAAACTCAGCCTTCAAAATTCAACCCTCCAAAATTCAGCCTTCAAAATTCAATCCTCTAAAATTCAGCCTTCAAAATTCAGCCCTCCAAATTCAGCCTTCAAAATCCAGCCCTCCAAAATTCAGCCTTCAAAATTCTGCCCTCTAAAATTCAGCCTTCAAAATTCAGCCCTTTAAATTCAGCCTTCAAAATTCAGCCCTCTAAAATTCAGCCATCAAAATTCAGCCCTCCAAATTCAGCCTTCAAAATTCAGCCCTCCAAAATTCAACCTTCAAAATTCAGCCCTCTAAAATTCAGCCTTCAAAATTCAGCCCTCCAAAATCCACCCTTCAAAATTCAGCTCTCTAAAATTTAGCCTTCAAAATTCAGCCCTCAAAATTTGCACCTCGAAAGCCTTCAAAATTTGTCCCTCTAAATTTATCCTTCAAAATTTGTCCTCGGTGCCAGAATCAAGTCGGCTATCAGATTTATGATGAAGTGTTGATAAGAAAGAGTCTCGCATTCAAGGCCATATTCCGAAGTCTTCAGGCGCTTTTTGAGACAGTTGGCTGTCAATACCAAAATTAGACCACCTACCCAAAATTAGCCAACTCTCCCTCCACTTCTGTCAGATCGGCGGAACAGTGAGGGTGCAGTAAATGATGGGATCCAGTGATGGTGCAGTAAATGATGGGATCCGGTGGAAGCCACTCTCTGGGCCGCACGTGTGCAGTGAACAGTGATGGTGCAGTAAATGATGGAATCTTGCGGAAGTCACTCTCTTGGCCTCGAGATCTATATAAGAAGCAATTTGCACTCGTTTGGGGTACATTTGGGGTACGTACGTACAGACAGCCAGAGTTATGTTGGAGCAGAGCAATCATCAATAGGTGATTACATGAAGTCCAAAAGTGAAAAGATATGTGGAAGGATGAAGATTACTTTCAAAGGAAGAAAATAGAATTAGTAATGTTTCTTTTGTATATTACTCTTGTAAATAGTTCAATGTATTTTTGGAAAAGATGACGAGTTAGACTCGTATATATATCTACAGATATGTATTCGTGAAGAGAGAGTGATATAGATCAGATAGAGAAGAATAGGTGAATAGGTGATGAACATTGTGTGTATCATCAACCATATGCATGAAAAGTAATGAAGAAGAAAATGTTGTAGATTTCTGCGCGTCGATCTTCTCTCCCATTCTCCTTCTGTGCTTAATCTTTTGAGAAATCCTTCTGCACGTATCTAAGTTCATAGCTAATCTATCTATGGCTAGAATTTGAGAGGTCAATTGCAATCAGGTTGAGAGAATTTTGTTTAGGAACATTCATATGTGAAGATGTTCTGAGAGTCAACAAAACTGGCGCAGATTTCATGTTCAGAGAAATGAAGATTTCTCAGTGTGTGATGTAAAGTTTTACACAAGTGAGGGCTTAAAATCTAAGTTAGAAGGTGAGCCATCTATGGCTAAAAGATCTTGATCAAACGGGTTCGACATTGTGAGAACCAGTGCTAAGAAGTTGCAGGTGTCAAAGTCGCTACTGCAGAGAAGGTGTTTTACACATAGGTAACTTGTTTGTATGATTTCTCAAAGTGTACTCAATCATTTTGAGAAATTTAACTTGGTAAAGTTGCGCAATCTCAAGGCGAAGTGTTGTACAAAGTTTTGTCAAAAACTTTACAGAATTGATTAGTCAATGAGTGATTAATCTGCAGCAGACTTTTCTGAAGAAGCTGAATTTTTCAGAATAATCAATTTTCTGATAATTTGGTGAATGATCTCTAAGTTTGGTGGAGTCTAAGGTTAATCTTGATATAGAGGTGATCTAAATTCAAGGTTAACTTGTTCTTTTGGAGATTAACACTCTCCATCAGTGGTATCAGAGCAGGTTGTGTCAAAATTGAAGTGAAGAAGACTCCGACTATTGCAGAAGTACAAATCTTTACATTTTGAAGGTGCAGAAGGGTAAAGGTTGAAGAAAACTTGAAGGAAGACATACAAAGAGTATCAAAAGGATCAGAAGGAGCATTATTCGAAGTAAAGGTACATTCATTATCTGTAAAGGTTAAAGTTTTAAGACTACAGGTGAAGCAAGGATGGGAGATAGTCTCCAAATTGAAAAGTTGGATAGAGAGAACTATCCTGCATGGTCTATGAGGATGGAAGCTCATCTTATGAGCAAAGATCTGATAGGATACATCACAGGAGATGAAGAAAAGCCAGAATTCAGAGATCCTAGTGTTCCAACTAGGGAGGAGCTTGCAGACTTAAAGAATTGGATGAAGAAGGATGCTCAAGCAAGAAGCATCATCTACATGGCAGTCAATGACTATTTGCTTCCTCACATTAGAGGACTTGAAAGTGCATGTGACATTTGGAATGCTTTGGAGGAGCATTTCCAAAATACAACCAAATCAAGGAAGGCTTCACTATGGGCAGAATTTACTACTTTCAAGAAGAAGGCTTCACAATCAATCTCTGATTATGTGACAAAGATGAAGGACATTGCAGATTCTTTAGGTGCAGTGGATGAAGATATTGAAGAAGACAAATTGGTAAGACAAATACTCACAGGGCTAAGAGGAGATGAGAAATGGAAGCCTTTCATTTTATCTACAGAACTTTCATTAGATCACTTTACTCCTGATTTGAATCAATTGTTAGGTCATATGCTAACTTTTGAGAATGATGTCAAAGGAGATGTTGATAAGAGTGCAGGTCATGCAATGTATTCTAAAGACAAGAAGAAAGCCAACAAAGGAAAGCAACAATCAGGTGAAGAAGAAGGTACTTCAAACCAAGCAAACTTCATAAGAGGAAGAGGAAATGGCAGAAGTAGACGAAGAGGCAGAAACAACAAAGAGAATGCAAGAGCTTGTTGGATATGTGGTAAGACCAATCATCTATCTCATGATTGTTGGCATAATAATCAAAACAATGGTAATTATCAGAACTTTAATCAAAGAGCAAGAGGTGGTAGATTTCAGAGAGGAAACTTTAGAAGTAGAGGTGGTAGGAATTCTTTTGGAAGAGGTGGTGGAAGAAACTTCCAAAGTCAATCCTATAATAACACCTACTACAACTATGCATCAGATCAAAAGGAGGACTCGACTCTCATTATGAATACATGTGAAACTTCACATGAGGACATGAGAGTGTTTTATATTGATTCAGGATGTAGTAATCATTTGAGTGGAAATATTGCTTTGATGACTGATCTAGATCATAATGCAATTAATCATACAGTTCAGACAGGTGATAATACAAAGCATAAGGTAAAGTCAATTGGTTCAGTCAAAGCTAAGGATGGGAGCACTCTTCTGAGTAAGGTACTTTATGTTCCCACAATTCCAAAGAATTTGATCAGTGTAGGTCAAATTGTGGAAAAAGGTTATGAGGTAAGGTTTACCAATGATGGAGTTTATGTGGAAGACCCTAGTCAAGGGTATAAACAAGTTATTGCAGGAAAGAAAGAAGGAAGGCTCTTCACATTGAAGGTACAAGGAAATGTTGGACATGCTATGTTCACATATGGAGAGCAGAAGGTGTCAGAATTGGATCTTTGGCACAAAAGACTTGGACACTTTAATGAAAGAGGTATCAAAGAAATGATTAACAATGATTCAGTGCTTGGAATGCCTAACATTGCAGGTCAACACATGACATACAGATGTGAGGCATGTCAATTAGGTAAGGCTCATAAGCAATCCTATTCCAAGCATGGGTTTATGTATTCAGAAAGACTTGAATTGGTGCATACAGATGTGTGGGGTCCTTCAAAGGACTTTAGTATAAATGGTTCAAGATATTATGTCATATATGTTGATGATGCTACCAGGTGGATCACAATTTATGTGATTAAAGAAAAGTCAGAAGTGTTTAATACATTTAAACACTATCATGCATATGCAGAAAGGATTACAGGTCAAAAATTGAAGAGACTAAGGTCAGATGGAGGGGGAGAGTATTTTTCAAATGAGTTCAATGATTATTTGTGGAATGCAGGTATAAAGAGAGAAGTCACTTGCAGGTACTCTCCTCAACAAAATGGGGTAGCAGAAAGAAGAAACAGGACACTTGTTGAATTTGCAAGGTCTATGATGAAAGAGAAGAATTGCCCAAATTATTTGTGGGCTGAGGCTGTTAATACAGCTACATATTTGGTTAATAGATTGCCTTGTAAAGCTTTGCAGGGTATGACACCATATGAAGCTTGGTGGGGTAAGAAACCTACCTTGGATCATTGCAGAATATTTGGATGTTTGGCATATGCATATGTGCCATCTCAATTGAGGCATAAGTTGGAGCCTAAGGCAGAAAAGTATGTGTTCATTGGTTATGATGATAAGCAAATGGGATACAGGTTGTGGAGTCCATCCACAAAGCAATTCCTTGTATCCAAGGATGTTACATTTGATGAACAAGGTACTTGGTATGCAGGTAAATATAATGTACATGCAGATGATGAAGAAGTAGTGGAACAAAGAAAAGGTAAAGCAAAGATTCAATTACTTGATGAAAGTGAGAACAATGAAGCACAGATTGAAGTTGAAGAGAGGCCAAGGTTTGATCCAGAATGTGATGAACCAGAGACCTCAAGAAGTGCAGAAGTTAGGAGGTCATCTAGGCACAAATGGCAACCTACAAGGTATAGCTATGACACTTCATTCTTGACTACTAAAGATTATGCTTATTTGGTAAAAGCAGATGAAGACCCTTCTACATATGAAGAGGCTAAAGGGAAGAAGAATTGGGAAGATGCTATGCAAGAGGAGTATGATGCATTAATAGAGAATCAGACTTGGGATTTGGTTCCTAAACCTAATAGCCAGAAAATCATTGGTTGTAAGTGGGTTTACAAGACTAAAAGATTTGCAGATGGAAGTGTGTCTAGGTACAAAGCTAGACTTGTTGTGAAAGGATATGCACAGACATATGGAGTGGATTATGATGAGACTTATAGTCCTGTGGCAAAGATGACAACCATCAGGACACTCATAGCAATTGCTGCTTGCAAAGGTTGGAAGCTATCTCAATTAGATGTAAAAAATGCTTTCTTGAATGGTTACATTTCAGATGAAGTCTACATGGAGCAACCAGATGGGTTCAAAGATCAAGTGAGTCCAAATTATGTGTGTAAGCTCAAGAGAGCTTTGTATGGGTTGAAGCAAGCCCCAAGGGCTTGGAATTATAGGCTTGTAAAATTCTTGAATGATCTTGGATTTCAAGCATCAAAGGCAGATAGTAGCTTGCTAGTTAAAGCAAGTGAAGATGGATTCATTTATGTGTGTATTTATGTTGATGACATAATACTTACAGGAACAGATGATAAGGGGATACAAATGATCAAGAAGCAGATGGAGAAAGAGTTCAAAATCAGTGATTTGGGGAACCTATCATTCTTCTTGGGAATGGAGATTTCTTATACTCAACATGGAGTATATGTGACCCAAGAAAGGTATCTTAAAAATTTGCTAACCAAATTTAAAATGGAAGATTGCAGGGTTGCACCTACACCCTTGGAAGTGAACCATAAATTGTCTAGGTTTGGAGGAGAAGAGTTCAGAGATATGAAACTCTATCAAAGTTTGGTTGGTAGCTTGATTTATGCTACATTAACAAGGCCTGACTTGTCATATGCAGTTGGTGTGCTTTCACAATTCATGCATTGTCCTAGAAAGGAACATTGGATTGCAGGACAAAGAGTACTTAGGTACATCAAGGGTACACTCAAAGAAGGGTTGTACTATGGGTTTACTTCAGATACAAGAATCAAGATATATAGTGATGCAGATTGGGCAGGTAATGTGGATGATAGAAGATCAACACATGGATACTTGTGCTATGTAGGAGACAAATTGATTTCATGGTGTTCTAAGAAGCAACATACAGTTGCTTTGTCATCCACAGAGACAGAATATAAAGGTATGGTGGAAGCTGCAAAGGAGGTAATATGGCTAAAGACACTTATGAAAGTTTTTGATGTGGTTCAAAGTACTCCTATTGTTTGTAGAGACAACATGAGTTCTTTATACTTGGCAGCTAATCCTGTGTTTCATGCTAGAACTAAGCATATTGAAATACAGTATCATTTCTTAAGAGAGAAGGTCATTGAGAAAGAGATTGAAGTTATACACACTCCTACAAAAGATCAACTTGCAGATATGATGACTAAAAGTCTGGATGGACCTAAATTGCAGAGGTTTAAAGATATGGCAGGAATAAAGAAAATGCAGGTAATCACAATTGAAGATTGAGGGGGAGCTGTTGGAGCAGAGCAATCATCAATAGGTGATTACATGAAGTCCAAAAGTGAAAAGATATGTGGAAGGATGAAGATTACTTTCAAAGGAAGAAAATAGAATTAGAAATGTTTCTTTTGTATATTACTCTTGTAAATAGTTCAATGTATTTTTGGAAAAGATGACGAGTTAGACTCGTATATATATCTACAGATATGTATTCGTGAAGAGAGAGTGATATAGATCAGATAGAGAAGAATAGGTGAATAGGTGATGAACATTGTGTGTATCATCAACCATATGCATGAAAAGTAATGAAGAAGAAAATGTTGTAGATTTCTGCGCGTCGATCTTCTCTCCCATTCTCCTTCTGTGCTTAATCTTTTGAGAAATCCTTCTGCACGTATCTAAGTTCATAGCTAATCTATCTATGGCTAGAATTTGAGAGGTCAATTGCAATCAGGTTGAGAGAATTTTGTTTAGGAACATTCATATGTGAAGATGTTCTGAGAGTCAACAAAACTGGCGTAGATTTCATGTTCAGAGAAATGAAGATTTCTCAGTGTGTGATGTAAAGTTTTACACAAGTGAGGGCTTAAAATCTAAGTTAGAAGGTGAGCCATCTATGGCTAAAAGATCTTGATCAAACGGGTTCGACATTGTGAGAACCAGTGCTAAGAAGTTGCAGGTGTCAAAGTCGCTACTGCAGAGAAGGTGTTTTACACATAGGTAACTTGTTTGTATGATTTCTCAAAGTGTACTCAATCATTTTGAGAAATTTAACTTGGTAAAGTTGCGCAATCTCAAGGCGAAGTGTTGTACAAAGTTTTGTCAAAAACTTTACAGAATTGATTAGTCAATGAGTGATTAATCTGCAGCAGACTTTTCTGAAGAAGCTGAATTTTTCAGAATAATCAATTTTCTGATAATTTGGTGAATGATCTCTAAGTTTGGTGGATTCTAAGGTTAATCTTGATATAGAGGTGATCTAAATTCAAGGTTAACTTGTTCTTTTGGAGATTAACACTCTCCATCAAGTTATATGTTAGTGAAGGGTCCATTCGGAAGGATATACAGAGATTTAGGAAGCTGAGGGATACATTCACTGTCATCTCTCTGTGATTCTAGCTTTTATCAATTTGGGTCTACTTGTATTACTGTGGTATTTTGAGAGTGTTCTAATCAGGCTTCTCCTTGATTATTTTCTGCTCACTGATGTGATTTTGCCCACTGTAGAAGAGGATTCTCTGTTAGAGAATATACAGAGTGAGAGCTTCAGTGTTGGGGGCAGTCGACATGACAATGAGATTGGATCACTTGTAAGCTGGAGTTCATAGCATTGTATACCACACTTGTATACCTTCTCTGCATTTGTATACTTTCTCTGTGTTGAGATGTCTTAGTTCATCTTTCGAGTGATCAGGCCTTTTGTACTGTTAACAATTTTATTTTTTGTGAACTAAAGCAATTTTTCAATCTTGGTCGAATTGGCCTTTCCAACATCTTTGTAATACTCTGACTGTTTGTTGGTTTATCTTCTCAAGTAGTACCTCACACAATGATGTTACAGGGTATACTTCCCTAAGGAGAACCTCCCTTGAGTAGAAGGAGTACTAGAAGTATAGACCCGGTTACCCCCTCTACACATCCATAGTAAACATGTTCTGGAAAGATGATGCATATCCTATAGGAGTCTGAATCAATTCAATCCTATTAGTGATAGTCTGTATCCCTTTTGTCCTAAGTACCCAAGGAGTAGGTGCATAAGTCATTTCCTGTCGATGTCTATCAAAAACTGGCCATAACTTTGGTTTTGAGTTTTGATCTTTCAAAATCATTCCTTGATGCTATGGTATCTTTTAGTGCAAGAAGATGTTGCCATAATGAATAACCAATATTCTTGAATATATGCATAGGATCAAGAAGATGACATAATTTTAACTCTTTCCAATACTCCAAAGAATACTGTATTGATGTAATTCTTTTATTCAATATGCATACAAATAAATGTGTGTTAATCTAACTATATTTTTATTATTTTCATGATGCAAGAATATCTACTAAGGGTTATAAAGCTTGTCCATATTGTGGTAATTGGTTGAGATCAATCTATAGTAAGAATCTCAACAAAAATATTTATCTTCGACATCGACGATTCTTGCTTGATGATCATCCAGTAAGATCTAAAAGAGAAGCAATACATTTTAATGGAAAGCTTGAAATAGGTCAGTATCCAAAACCTATGATGCCTATGGATCCTAGAATCGTGAATAGTCCAAGCCACAATACCACGAACCATAATATATCTTTCATTGATGCTTTTTGATACATCAATGACATTAATACCTCTTCATAACTCTTGGATATCGTCAATGAGAGGAGCAAGATATATATTCATATCTTTAACTTGTCTTTTTCCTGGGATTAAAATTGAAAGCATTAAATGTTCCTTTTTAATGCTAAGATATGGCAGAAGATTGTAGTTTAGGACTACCAGTGGCCATGTTGACCACTTACTGGATTTCATGGAGAATGGATTAACCCCATCTAATGCAACTCCTAACTTTAGATTCTATGGATTTTATGCAAAATCAGGCCATGTAGAATCAATATGCTAAAAAGCAACACTATCATGAGGAATTCTAATTATTCCATCAGTACTTTTATGATCATGTTCCCATGTCAAAATAATTTATAATTCAGGGCTTTGAAACATATGTCTAATCCATGGAGCCAATGGAAAATGTCTCAATACCTTTTTTGGGATTTTACCTTCTTCGTCCTTATATCGAGGAGATTGACATTTTGGACATGTTAAAGAGTCTGCATATTCACCTCTATATAAAATACAATCGTTAGGACATGCATGTATACATTGATAATCTATACCATGATTGTTGATTATCTTCTTCATTTCATCATGTGAGATAGGAAGAATATTTTGATTTGGTAAAAACTTTTCAGATAACCTATACGTTCATTAAAAAAGACATATTAATAAAAATAAATATACATATATATGTATATATGCATATTATTTTATATATGTGTATGCTTATGTGTATGTGGATGTGGATGTATATATGCATGTACATGCATATGTGTATATGTATGTATGTGTGTATGTGTTTTATATGTGTATATGTATGTATATATACGTATGTGTATGTGTATGCATATATGTATGTGTATGTGTGTATATGTGTATGTATGTATGTATGTGTATGTATGTATGAATGTGTATGTATGTATGTATATGTATGTATGTATATGTATGTATGCATGTGCAGTTGTGTATATTTGATTTTGTTTTTTTTTGTATATTGTGGTTTGCAGACTTTCATATCTAGACCATTGAATCGTTTGGATGTCTCCCATTTTATAGTCAATCTATTACCGGCCTTGATAACTAAGACTTACATATTTGTTTACAAGGATTAAGTATCAATTAACTATGGAGGTATTAGTTTGTTTGAAAATAAGACAAGCAAATTTCTCTCGATGATTTGGAAAATGGATGAATAATTTTTAAGTATGGGTGGACATGAAGTGTTCATTCAATGCAAGCTCTTGTTCTTACGGTATCTAATGTAAAAACAAAAACCTGGACTGAATGAACACTTTGTGTCCGCCCATCCTTTAAAATTATTCTTCCATCCTTCAAATTCTTTGAGGTAAATTTATTTCTCCTTTTTTTCAAACGACTTAATACCTCCATATCTAACTCGTACTTAATATTTGTATGCAAAGTTCATAAAAGAGTTAGCAGCACACGTATTAGGTCGACTAGAATAGGAGAAGCAGATGTGTCAAGAAGATTCTAAAGGTTGGGCAGACAATTCCAAAGGTTAGATGAAACAAAACATCAACATTCGATACAGGTATGTATAATTTGACTTTACTCTCATAACATGTGTATATGTATGTTTATGTGTGTATATATGTGTATGTATGTATGTGTATGTATGCATGTGTAGATGTGTATATTTGATTTCATTTCTAATTCTCTTTTTTTTATTATGGTTTGTAGACTTTTATATAGATATCTAGACCACTGAATCATCTAGTTGTCTCCCATTTTATAATCAATCTATTACTTGCCTTGCTAACTAAGGCTTACATATTTGTTTACAAATATAGAGTATCAGTTAGCTATGGAGGTATTAGGTCATATGGAAAATAGGAGAACCAAATTTATCTCAAAGATTTTGAAAGATGCATGAATATTTTTAAAGGATGGGCAGACAGAAAGTGTCCATTCAATGCAAGTTCTTGTTCTTACCTTAGCTAAAGTAAGAACAAAAACCTGTATTAAATGGATGCTTTCTTTCCGCCCATCCATTAAAATTATTTTTCCATCCTTCAAAATCTTCGAGATAGATTTGGTTCTCCCATTTTCTAAATGACCTAATACCTCCATAGCTAACTGATACTTAATATTTGTATGCAAAGTTCATAGCATAGATATTAGGTTGACTAAAATAGGAGAAACAAATGTGTCAGGAAGATTCTAAAGGTTGGGTGGATAATCATAAAGGCTAGATGGACAAAACATCTTCATTCGGTACGAGTATGTATAATTTGACCTTACTCTCACAACATGTGTATGTGTGTATATGTGTGTGTATGTTTATATGTGTGTATGCATTCATGTATAATTATGTGTATGTCTATATATGCATGTATTTATATGTATATATTTATGCATGTATATATATAAATAGATAGAAAATTGAAAATTATACCTTAATAGTGCCGAAACAGATACATTACTCCCTTTAGAAATATCAATGCTGTCACTGTCATTTTGATACCAATCCTCAATAAAATCTGCCATGCCATCATCTTCATCATTGTCGCACAAATCTTGTACTTTATCTTCTTTTGAATATAGATCTTTCAACCTTGCATATTCCACAGGATCACTTTTGTGTACCCTCCTCATAGAAGCTTTTGATAAATGAATTCTTACTGGCAATTGTGAATGGTGTGGATGAATATCATCAACATCATATGTTGGAATCTACACATGAATAAAAATATTAGTATTCGATAAATGAATAAAAAGTAAACTTTAAACATAAAATTAAATATATAAGTAATTAAATATGGGTAGAAAATTTTTATTCTCTATAGCTAAAAGGTGCTCTTGGAGGTCTACGCCATCCATAATTCACTAATAATTCATCACCAACATTTAATGTAGTAATAACATTGACAACTATGTATCTTGATACATCTCTACTCATGTATGGTGATTCATGACTATTTTCACAGTCCTTAAATGTGCAATTAGTCCTTGAACTATTATGTAACCCTCGAATACTATTTATTAAACCTACTATATTTCCATGCATGTAAGGTCTTCCATCAATATATAACCTTTCTTTTTTTGCATGTGAAATTCTTCTACTAGAAAGGGATGGTGCATTCAAGCGTATTCCATAAGTACTCATGCTTTGAACATAATGTGCAAGTCGATGCCAATCTCCCCATCCATATATAGGACCACAAAATGACGTAAGAGTGACTTTAGAGTTCAGAGGCACATACAAATCCTCTACAATAAAGAGATCACGACCAACATTAGTAATAGCGGATGGAGCAATCATATAGCGATTACCCCAAAAGTTAAAAACCTCTCGCAATGGATAATCTCTGGCCGTTTTAGTCTGTAAACCAGGAGGTAGAGGATTTCTTGAAACCTTTGCTTGTAATTGATGAACAACAAGTCCATGATGTGTACAAGGTATATTAACATTATGAGTATGAGAACTATTATCATCATCATCATCATCAAGCAAGTATTCCTGTATATCAACAGTAATTTGATTTTGTATATGGTTCTTAAATAAAATAATGACATTAATTAATAGAAAAAATGCATACCCAAGCATTATCACATTGATTAGGCGGTAGTGCATACTCAAAAGTACCATACTCTAACTCATGTTCAATACATTCTAGTCATGGTCTTCGATGCATGCCATAGCAAGAGTTACACCAACATATATATGCTCTTGATAGTAAATTTCATCATAATTCCTATCAAAGGACCCATGTGAAGTCGTTGCATGGGTAGGAGGTGGTGGAGTGCCCTCTGATTGATCAGAATCTTATTATAACAAGGAAGAAAAAAATATATCAGTTATGTATCTATCAAATATATTTAAAATTAAAAGTTTGATATACTTACAATATATAGTCCTTGCAAGATTAGGAGACGGTGGTGGAGTTCCATCTGATTGACCCAAACCTACAAATAATGGTATTTGATATTAATAATCTGATTATTTACATACAAAAACATTCGCATATACATATTTACACATACACACATATTCACATATACACATTTACAGATACACACATATTCACATATACACAAATACACATTATTGTGGGATAAATGCATGTATTTTGTGTCAATGAGTGTATATGCATGCATGTGTATGCGTGTATGTATATATGTGGATATGTATATGTGTGTTTATGTTATATGTATGTATATGTGTATATGTATGCATATATGTATGTGTATATGTTTGCATGTATATGTGTATGTGGGTATGTGTATGTGTATGTGTGTGTATATATGTGTATGTATTCTGATTCTTTTTTTCTGTTTGAGATTAAATTAACAGGAGATATTGTATGGTGGAAAAAAATAAGAGGCGACCTAACATACCACCTAAGACATGGTAGTTTTTTTGTAGATAGCTACATCTTCATGAGTCCTTTCCTCAGCAGAACGTATATAAATTAATAGTTTATATTTTTATTAATTTTTTACATTTAATTTATGTATTTCTTTTCTCTTTCACTAAGAGTCTGCTGCAAAGAAGAGAGTTGAGTCAGGCCACACATTGCACCTAGACCAAATGGGCCATCATAGTTTTGTAGCTACATTTGTAAGCATATGTGTTATTGTGAGTATATTTTTTATTTTAGTTAAAATGCAAGAAACTAATCTTTTTTATTTGTTTCAATGTAGCAAAAGAATCATGGTCGATATCCTATAAAACATGAGATCGAGTATGCTACACATTTTGGATATCGGCGTTTGAGTGAGTATATGCGAGATCATCTGGATGCATTTGTGGGTATTATTAAATTTAATATAATTATTTTATTTTTATGGATGTTTTAATTGTTTTACTTATTTATGTTTTTTATATGTAATATAGGAGTATTATGGAGAGGCAGATATGGATGAGGTGGAGAGACAGACACAGGAGGGACGATCTCGATCGTCATAGGGTGCTCACACAGATACATCAGATCATGTGGATGACCGTGATGATGAGGATGAGGATGAGGATGATCATGATGATGATGATTAGTATTCTTGATTATGACATTGGATATGTATTTACATTGATATATATATATATATATATATATATATATATATATATATATATATATATATATATATATATATATATATATATATATATATATATATATATATATATATATATATATATATATATTATCTATATATTGTTCATTATATGTATGTATGTATGTATGTGCATGTATATATGTGTAATATGTGTGTGTACATATGTGCATGTATATGTGTGTAATATATGTGTGTATATGAATGTATGTACATATGTATATGTGTATATGCATGTATGTGCATGTGCATGTATGTGCATGTGCATGTATGTGCATGTGCATGTATGTGCATGTGCATGTGTAAGTGTATATGTTTATGTATGTGTATGTGCATGTGCATGTGTATGTGTGTGTATATGTATATGTATGTATGTGCATGTGCATGTGTAAGTGTATATGTGTATGTGCATGTGCATGTGCATGTGTATGTGTGTGTATATGTGCATGTATATGTGTAAGTGTATGTGTATATGTGTATGCGCATGTATATGTGTATATGTATGTATGTATGTGCAAGTGTGTGTATGTGTATATGTGTGTGTACGTATGTGCATATATATGTGTATGTGTGTGTATATATACATATATGCATATGTATGTGTATGTGTATAAACATATACAAGTGTATGTATATGCATGTGTATATGTATGAAACATGCATGTGCATGTGGATGCATTTCCATTTGCATCCATGTGCATGCATGTGAATGTGCATGCATGTGGATGTGCATATACATGTATTTAAGTATATGTTAATGTGTGTATGTGTATGTATATATGCAATAATGCATGCATGCATGTCTTTTTATGTGGTTGTAGAAATATTTGTGCATATGCATGTGTATGTGTGTGTATGTGTAAGTGTATGTGCACATGTATGTGTGTGTATGTATGTGTGCGTATGTGCATGTGTATATGTCTATATGTGTATATGTGTGAATGTTTATCTTCATCATGTATAAGCGTATATGTGCATATCAATAAGTGTGAGTATGCTAATTAATGAAAATAACACAATTCAAATGATATACAAAGAGTGGAAATTGTACTTACAATAATTAGCCATATTTTTTGCTTGGTTAACGTCTTGAATAACCTACAATAGAGAGAGAGAGAGAGATAATTCAAAGAGAGAAAGAGGTAGAAAGAGAGAAATAGAGATAGAGAGAGACAATAAGAAAGAGATTAGACAAAACAACAAGCGATTGTTTCAGCTCGTAATCACAGTGCAAGTGCAAATGTTGGAGAGCTCTTTGATCAGATGCATGAAGATGCCGATCGAGGAGCCTCCAATGTTTTGATTTTTTTTCATCAGAAGCCCGTCATGTAAGCAATTTTAAGGCATCATAAAAGCCCCTCAAATTGGCATCACATAAGCGATGTAAATTATTGTCGGTTATGTGATGCAAATTAGCATCACTTATGTGACACTTTTCTAAGTCGTTGCTTTAGCAATGCTCAATGTGAGTGTCGCACATCCCGTCGCACCACACGTCGATAAAAACATCGTATTTCTTGTCGTTTAATTGGTGTTCTATGCTCGATGCTCCTTGCGATGCTTTATGCAATTCTATAGTGACAAAATTATGTCGTGTCAGCCGTGGCTATGCGCCCGTATTCATTTTAGTTCCATAGTACACTGCTTTTTGCTTAACCAAGATATACATGAGCTACCAAGCATGAAGCAAAAGCCACTAGTGGATACACAAGTGTCATAGCAACCAGTCCAATCAGAGTCAGAAAAGCCATATAAATCTGGCGGTAGTGATCGCCCTTGGAATAAAACAAGGTAAGTAGCCAAGTACCACTCAAGTAGCGAAAGATGCATTTAACTGCCTGCCAATGCTTGAGATAGAATGATCTACATCATCACATGAAACGTGTAGAGGCTAAGAAGTTGCCTCATTATGACTAGCGCTAGAGTATCCACCTATAAAAAGAGGAAGCAAAGTGTCCTACATGTCTCCTTAGTACATGAAAGTAATGGCTGAATAGCATCTTCCACAAAAACAACATCAAGACTAACCAAAATGTGTTTAGCATGTGGAGTATAGACGATGGTCTTTGCTTTTAGAATTGTACCCAACAAAAATACATTTCACTACTTTATCATCTAATTTTCTGCATTGTTGTTCAAGCACTAATGCATATGCCAAACAACCAAAAACTCATAGATGAGCAACACATGGCTTGCAACCATGCCAAGCCTCATATGGAGTGATAGGCTGCAATGCTTTAGTGGAACACCTATTAAGTACATATGCTGCACACATAACAACCTCAAGTTAGAAACTATGTCGTAAAGCCTCGCTCTTGACCATACACCTCTCCATCTCCATAAATGACATGTTCTTCCGTTCAGCAATTCCATTCTATTGATGTGTATATGACTCTATACATTGATGTTGTATCCACGTTCAGCTAAAAATGCATTAAAGTCAGAAGACACATATTCCCCCCCTTGATCAAAATCGAGGGTGCCCATTTTAGATGCTGACATATTTTCAGCCAAAACAAAAACTATTTGAAGCATATAAACACTTAGGACTTTGCTTTCAATAGATATACCCATGCATGCCTGGAAAGACCATCGATGAAAGTCATGAAGTAAAGATAGTTCCCAAAAGAGGGTGCTTACATAGGAGCACAGACGTCACTGTGAAGAAGCTACAATTTCGGAGTAGCTCGAACTGAACCATCTTTTGGGAAGGAGGAGCACTACATTTTGCCCAAAATATAGCCTTCACATACATTTTTACCAGTTGCCTCAAGTTTGGGCAGAGAGGACCCCATTTTGGATTTCTGCAGGTGTAGCAAACTAGAAAAATTTAAATGACCAAAGCGTGCATGCCAAAGCTTTGCATTTGACATAGCTTGAGAATCATGTATTGCACATGTTGAATCATTCACAAATTCTTCATAGTCTATGAGCTTATATAGCCCATGACATATGATGCCAGAAGCAATAATCACGTCTCCATTTGATAGATCATGAACTGTACATTTGTCATCAACAAATTTCACAACCAAGCCAATCTTGGCTAATGCAAAAATTCATAACACATTTTTCTTGATCCCTAGCACATGTAAAGCATCTCACAATGTAAAAGAACTACCATCAGTAGTAGTCAGAATGATCTTACCAACTTCCATAACACGATAAGAGGAGTTGTTGGCACATGTGATAGTATTCCCTGTAGGGGTAGGCTCAATTGAATTGACAAAACAACTTTGTAAGGTAATATGTTTGGTTGCCCCACTATCAAAGTACCAAACATTTGAGTCTAATGCAAACATACACTGCTCATGAAAAGATGGATCAAAACTGCAAACAATAGTAAATGCCCATTCTTCATTCTGCACAAGATTAGCAAACTCTATTTTCAGTGTAGAGGCCTTTGCAACAACCATTCCGGCCTCTTTCTTCTTTGCCTCTTTAGCAGCCAGTTTTGGACAGCTCTTAATGATATGATCATTTCCTGTATATTATTTGCAAAACAATTTCTACTTTTCAGTTTTCTTGTCGTCTCTATCATCCTTCTTTGATTGTGCAAAATTAATAGACTTCTGCTCACTAATAGAAGAGCTCCATTTACTTTTACCCTTCTAATTAGCGAGGAGAGCTTGACCTGCAACATGCATAATGGACTTGTTCTACCTAGATTGAACTTCGTGCAGGTAAACAAAGATTAACTCCTCAAATGTTAAGGCATTTGGATTTCCATTCATCATCAAACGAAGAGTAGAAGCAAAACTCTAGTATGAATTGGGAAGACTGGTCAAAATAGTCTGCACAAGTGAACTGTCAAGTAGGACTTCATTAGTAAAAATTAACTCTTTCTTCAAATCTTTGATTTTTGTTAGAAATTCTCCATAGAATCACCTTCATTCATATGCTCACTCTCCAACTATTTTTGGAGGTAAGCAATAGGAGCCTCAAATTGTTATGCATAACAATTCCCCCCTCAACACATACAAACTGGATGCCAAGATAGTAGTTCAAAAGGCCAAGATAAGTGACATCAAAAGTATGCTGCGAATCAGCCATAAGAATGTCAAGTTCTACATCACATGACCCAGTCAAGAGTATGTCACTAACATAAAGAATAAGCACTGGAAGATCAGCCCCATTTTTGCATACATAGAGTGTGCTTTCAATTGGATTACATGTGAAGCCAAGAGCAATCAAGTGCTTATGGATTTTCTCATACCATGCACACGGAGCTTGCTTGAGACCATACAAGGCTTTATGCAAGCGACAAACCATATGCTCTTTCCCTTTCATGGCAAATCCAGGGGGTTGCTTCACATAGACCTCTTCTTGCAAATCACCATTCAACAAGGCTGCTTTTATGTCCAAATGATGCACTTTCCAACCTCGATGGGCAGCCAATGCAACCACGGTATGAATGGTAGTCATGCGTGAAGTAGGTGCAAAAGTTCCCTCAAAGTCAATGCCATATTGTTACGCATATCATTTGGCAACCAATCTAGTTTTCTAGTGATCAATGCTACCATCAGACTTCCTCTTAATCTTGTAAACCCACTTTGTACCAATGGTATTCTTTCCTTTTGGCAATTCACATAACTCCCAAGTACCATTCCTATGTATGGAATCCATTTTTGATTGCATAGCACTCATCCATTGTGGATCCTCAAATGCATCTTCAAAAGAAAGTAGCTCTTCGTTACATGTTGCAATAAGAGAATAATCCACAAAATTACTTGATGCATGGTGAGAGCTTGATCTTGTTCTACCAAGTAAAGGTGCACTCAATTTGTTGTCCTGCAAAGTTTGTTTCAGCCACTTTGTGATAGTTTGCACACTCTTGATAGACATGCATTCATTATGTAATACATCATCAACATGTACATCATGTGTGAGCTGAATTTCATGCTCATTTTCAGCCATATTTTGATGCATATGTTCAGCCATATGTGGCTTGAAATTTCTAGTAGTTTTGATATTTTTTGGCTTAACAGCTTTAGCCATGTTTGGTTGGAAATGCTCTGCATTTTCATCTCTATTTTTCTAGAATTTTTCAGCCCTTTGAGCCTCAGTTGACTGGTCTACATGGCCATAATCAAGTGCACCATTTTAGAACAAAGGCATCAGTGTATCGAACACATCTTGTGAGCTAACTGTTGGCTGTTTTTTGCATTCAAGTAGAGGGAAAACTGAATTTTCAGCAAATACCACATCTCAACTCACAATAATTGTGTTTGTGAATGGATGATATAAACAATATCCCTTACTTTCAGCACTATAACCAACAAATATACATTTCTTTACCTTGTCATCAAGTTTGTGACGTTGTTGTGATGACACAAGAGCATATGCCAAACAACCAAACACACGCATATGACTAACCATAGGGTTATGACCATCCCAAGCCTCATAAGGAGTGATGACTCTCAATGCTTTTGTAGGGCAGTGATTCAACACATAGATTGCACACATGATGGCTTTCATCCAAAAATTATCAGGAAGATGCTTTCCTTTAACCATACATCATGCCATTTCAAGTAGAGTTCTATTTTTATGCTCAGCAACACTATTTTGTTGAGGTATATATGCCACTGTACATTGGTGTGAAATACCTCTTTCATGAATAAAAGCATTAAACTCATGTGACATGTATTCACCACCATGATCCGTCTGTAGAGTCAAAAAGTTTTGTGAAGAAAAATGATAATATGATCATGACAGGTCCCAAGGATTCAGATGTTCAGTACTTTAAATCACAACTTAAGCATACATTTGATGAAAATGATTTAGGTATTTTGCATTATTATCTTGGGATTGAATTCAAATATAGAAATGAGTGTATCTACATGACACAACATAAATACATTGAGAAATTATTGGAAAGGTTTGAGATGATAGATTCTAGGCCTATGCAAACACCTATGGATGATAATGTGTCATTATAGTTAGAAGCAGATTCAGAACCATTTGATGCTACATATATATTCAAGTAGTTGGTTGCTTGATATATCTATGTAATACATGTCCACAAATTTTCTTTATAGTTTCTCAAGTATCGAGGTTCATGAACAGTCCACTCAAGATTCATTGAAAAGTTGTTAAGAGCTATTGTTTCTCTCTAGGAGATTCTCTTGGTTATCAAAGAAAGAGTCTACAATTGCTACATCTTCAAGTGAAGCAGAGTATAGGGCTACCTTTACAGTTACACTTGAATTAGTTTGGTTACAAAAGATTTTGAGTTAACTTGATATTCAAGTTCATCTTCCAATTCATATATTTTCAAACAGTCAGAGTGTTATTGTTATTGCAAAGAATCCTATTCATCATGCTAGGACAAAGCATATAGAAGTACATTACCATTATATTAGGGAACATGTATCTAAGAAGCACATTGAGCTAGTCTACATACCTACAAGTAAAAATGTTGCATATATTTTTACCAAAGCATTCACCAGAGAGAGTCATAAGAAGTTTTGTAGGTTGTTAAACCTTTTATTATTATGGCATTGAAGGGGGGATTGTTGGAAACAATGTCAAAATAAACCATCATCCTAAACTTGAAGCCATATTATGAGTATTATGTAGAGTATTATACAACAAGAAGCATGGGAAATCATGGTTTATAGCAAATGACTCATGATCATTTCACTCAGGTTCAAGTCTCATTAATGGAAGTGCACATCAAAATAAAAACGCAAATTTGTTTGAAAAAACCCATATGCCATTTTTTCAAATAGAAATCATAGATTTTTGCTTTAAGCTCATTATGGGTGATCATGAAAACTATATAAGGAGAGGCCATGGGGTCATATCAAGCATCAGTCAAGGACTACAATCGATCATTGGTGGTCAAGTCTACAAGGAGGATTTTGACGGAGGTGTGCTCTACATCTGGAGCTACTGGAGGAGTTACTATTAGTCAACCATCAGTATCTTACCAATATACTATGAGCCACAAGTCTATTTATGTCCTTACTTGTTATTTCACTAGTTTTTGATTTAGATTAATCAAAATTAGGGTTTGCTGTAAAATAGTTCTAAACTATTCATATTCTCCATATTCTCACATGCACTCTTCCTACCCCTTAAGCACTTTGAACACAATTTCTTGTATCTACTTCCTATATTTGCCTAGATTAAGATATTATTCGTTTGTATCATATTCACACATTGTAATTTGACATTGGAATACAAGAAAATGTAGGTGAGCATCCAAGCTTAATGTACCCTTTGAAAAATTGTTTAGTCTCTCTCTATCTCTCACTCATATTCCTTTTGAGTATTAAGGTGTATATGCTAAGGTTGGTGTGTTGAAAGATCCTGTGAACTTGTGACTAATATTGTTATTGAGGCCCACCCCACTTCCAACATGGCTAGTGTACTCAACACTCGAGTTAACTCTCCCTAGACTCAAGTTAACTCATCTTAACCTGTGTTAGAAAGCTCTAGGACTCTTTGGGTGAAACTCTCTCCCCATAGGGGTGATAAGGAGATCACAAGGAGCACATAGAATTAAAAAAATAATAATTTTGACTTAGAAAAGTCCAAGTATCATGGTCGTTTAAGTTTAGTATCATGATACCAAATTCTCATGTGTCGGGATACTTGACAGGTATTGTGCATCACAAATACCTTACTCCTAGTGTATCGTGACACCTAGATATCATGTATCATCTGGTTGAGTATCACAATGGGCTGATATCATGTATCATTGATACTCCCAAGTATCATGTACTGCAAGTAGGGCTTGTACTGCAAGAAGTCTGTCCTATTATGGCAAATTCTCCACCGTGGAATTTGGACCAATCATAAGGCTAGCAAGCTTTGTGGGACCCTGCCTTGGTGCAAACGCTACCACCGTGCTATCGAAGATGTCCCACACATCTTCCTTACTTGCCCCAACTCCTTCAGAATCTGGCAGACGGTTGGAATGAAAATCAGAATTCAAAAACAGCTTAGTTGGAAACAAGTCCTTTTGGGAGAAGCGATCGGCTGCTCTGCGACTCTCTGGAACGCCATCAGAGGGGAAGCCCTGTGGAAAATTTGGCGGGAGAGGTGTGCTATCAACTTCGGCGATCCCCCCAGGGAGTGGTCGATTGAGAGATCCCTATTCCTCCTAGGTAAAAGGATTGTTAACAGTAGGAAGTCCCCCCCCTTCAGGCACCATCAAGTCCTCCTTCTGATCAACAACAAGCTCAAACCCAAGTGGGCCCCGCATGAGGGCGATGAGAGGGTGATTAACCTTCTCTGTAATGCAACCTAGGACTCAATCAAGCTTCCCATGCTTTGTGGGATTTGGGGGGTCCCGTGGGCACTAGTCCCCTTCTTTTGTATCTTTGTTTCTTAATTTAATTCAAGCCCGGGAGAGTAGGCCATTGCCGAACTTCCTTTATTTAAAAAAAAAAAAGTAGGGCTTGTATTGTGTACCGTTTGCGCTTATATTGTGTATCATGTATCATCATATTTGTATATCGTGTATCATGAAGACTTAAGTGTCATGTATTGTGGACTTATTGTGTATCATGTATCATCCTTAATTCAAGTATGATATTGTGAGAATCCAAGTATCGTGTATCATGGAGGAAAGTATTGAGTATCATGGTCCCTCAAGTATCATGTATCATGACATAATACAAGTATTGTATCGTCTAAGTTAGTATCATGTATCATCAAACCTCAAGTATCATGTGTCATGGCAACTTGGAAACAAGCCCTAATTATATTAGAACTAAAATTTTGTGAAGACATCTAGCACCCAAACATTAGTATTAACAATCTCAAGACTTGAGAAGATACTGTAGAGGTAAATTTGAGAAACTACACTCATGAGAAACCATTGAAGACCCTAGACTCTAAATGAACTTCAGATTTGGACGTGTCCTAGGAAGTAGACAAAGTGTGATATCCTCATCAAGGAGTGTCACCCAAAAGAGTGTTCACTCAATTTACTCGGACACCTCTAGTGAATCAGAAGGATAGTCAATCACGACCTTAGAAGATATGCATAGCTTAGTGCATTTTCACAATGATAGAAGGTGAGTATATGACTTCCTTGCAGTATGTTTCTACAAACATGCATAGAATCCCTATCTACCTAGATGATCTTAATCGATCAGTGGCAAGACTTAAAAAGTCCAGAGATTTTGAAATAATACTACGATGACTAGTGAAATTCAAAGGAGGAGTTTATCTAGATAAATGAGGATAGCTATATGTAGCTATCCAATATGCAGATAAAATCAATGAAAGAGGAGAGAGTGAGGAACCCATTGAAACCACAAGGACTAATAATGGAGAAACAATGGAAACTCCTAGAGGAAGGTATGTGGTAACAAATGTATAGAAAGGATATCAGACTCTTCAAGATGATGACTTGATGGACTTTTATATGGATTAGAAAAATTATACAAGACACTTTACGTTTAACGAGAGAAGGCATCAACCTTGCTACCATCTCTGAGCTGCATGACTTAGAAGAATCCTCGAGAGTTACTTATTTGGATCATAACAAAAGAAGGTACTAGATATTTGATGACATGGAGAAATCTAGATTAAGATACTTAGGTTTTGTAGTGTTTCCTCCAAGGGATCGGGCAACCACCTCTCACAATCCTCTAGGACAACAACAAAATTATGGAAACCTGTTTATAGGACAAACTAGTCAACAAAGCATGTCAATCATGCCACATGTGCAATTTTCTATGCCTAAGACCAGTACCATGCATAATCTCAATGGAGGAAGTGAGGCTTTGAACCGATCACCTTTTCCTCTAAGACCCCCATAAGGTAGAGGACTAGGGATGCGTCCAATGATTCTTGTAATTCCTTGACCTCCTGAGGTACGAAGAAGACTGAGACCTATTCAAGTAGCCAAGTGTGTAAGAAATCATTTTCATGGTTCAGGAGACCCTTATGACCATGTAACTAAGTTTAAGCAAGTGCTACATGCTGAGCTTGTTGAAGACTTCTTTTTCCAATATGAATCTTTTGGTCTCACTCTTACTAGAAGTGCTTTGACTTGGTTTGAACCCTTGGATCCGAATGGCTTTCTGAATGTAGAACAATTCTCTGAGGAGTTCATTGGTGAATTCACCAAGGGTATTAAACATAACTTATCTTCCCTAATCCATAGCTTCAAATAGGCCCCAAATTAATAGGTGAGGTTAGAGCTAGGAGATTCAATCAATACATTGATCGATGTCCTATGGCAGAGAGGCCTACCCAGCAAAAAATAATATCTTTGTTTCTAGATGGTCTAGCTAATCGAATTTTGAGAGCCCTAGTATATGCCAAATGATTACAGACTGGCAGTGAATGTTTATGCGAATGGATAGATTTAAAGGATAATCTATATAATGATATAAGGATCCCATAGACACCTGTCAAGTTTGAAGAAACATCTAGTAATGCAACTTCACAAACCAATAATGTAGAAGAACTAACAAACTTAGTGGCCGAAAAGCTAGGTGTCCAAGGACAAAAGAGCCATCAAAACCCTCCCTTAAGGATGCCAATGCTAAGAAGATGTGTGGATTGTGGAGGTGACCATCCATATCATGCATGTGCAAGAGGAGGACCGGTTTGCCCAAAGCCATATCAATACAATAGGCAATAGGCCCAATGACCTAGTCTATATTGTATTTATTGATATCTTTTGCTCTCTCATATTCTTTGTTTGCTTATATCAATTGTAATTGTGTGTCCATAGCACTATGAATCATGTGCTTGGTCATCAGTTTGAGTTGTGTTACATCCATGTTGAGCCACGTTTGTGGTATGATTGGAATCTCTCCTTTAAGAATGTTTTTACCCTTATTAGTGTGCACCATTTCATTAAATCGTTCTTAGATATGTAATTGAATGTGCAGCTCAACCTCTTTCTCTTGAGCTACTTTTGAACTGCTACCTTGATGAAGCACATCCGTAGGAGAGTGCTCTGCTATCACTTGTATTGGAATGGTGGGTACTTCATTTTGACCCTCTCCTTCATGCTGCTCTTCCTCTTTTGGGTGGACCAGGGTCTTGATACCTTGAATAGTTGCTTCTTTAAATTGTAGCTTTATCATATCATTGATTTGAAGTGTAAAAGTTTGGTCAAGCCTAGGAGCCCTTACGATTTCTTCTTCTACAACATGTTCTTCGCTATCTTTTGGCTCACCAGCCTATCTTGTTGATCCAACATTTGATCGAGTTCATTCCCTCATCCATCATTATTAACATCATTATTTCAAAGTGGTTTGATCATCTTTTTTGTTCAATCCTGAGCACGAGCTTGAGCTTTCTAGACCCAACTCCTTGTAACGATCCATTTTGGATAACCTTTTTCATGTTTTTATCTTTCCTTTGGTGATCTTTAACTGTGAGGTTCACCTATCCTTCAATATATGTGTGAGAAACCTGAAGGCTTCTTCCAATTGAGCTTCGATGATAGGGGCGGTTGAGCAAGGGTTGATTTTGGAATCGTGTGAGCTTATTTAGTTGATGGGGTTGTGTCACCTCATCAAGATCTCTCATTCTCTTTGAGCCTCTCATAGTAGGTTGAGTATTGGTATGAGCCTCCCCTATGATCACACACCATGCTTCTTTTTTGGTATAGTGGCTGACTTGACATATTTTGCCATATCCAATGCAGATGGCATTTCCCTTAGATAATCATGGATAGTCAATGCATGGTAGATCAATATCCTCAAGTGGTGCTATTGTTCAAGAATTTCCTGATGCCCCATAGATTTTTTGCTTCAAATAATCTTCCTTGGACATAAGGATTCAGGTTGATCTAGTTTCCAATCTGTTTTACCACATGAGAGAGTAGTTGAACCACTATTTTCTAAGGTGTTGTATACTTATGCATGTTCACAAAACAAAAGTGTTGATGCTCTAAGCGCACTTCCTCCTTGATGCCTGTTTGATTAATGTCCAAAAGGTTTCTCTTCTTTGCTTCATGACTTTCATCCTTGAGATCAGTAATACCATCTTTGATCCATCCAAATGTGTCTTTAATGAGTTCATGGCTAAAGTAGATGGTTTGCCAATCTCCTTGTAGGTCCATGACTCTAGCATTTGGTACTGAAGGCTTATTTGTAGTGGGATGTAGTGTGTTCATGACTTCTCTGCAGCATTCAAAATCTAACTTATAAATTGGAAATCTCAAATAGGCCTCAATTCTTGCTTTGGTCCATGTTTCCATCAGTTGAGGTAATTCATGAAGAACTTTAAAATACTGACTCATCACTGAAAATTGATGGTTGTGGTCCATGATTCCTATAGTTATTAAGAAAAATATGTTCTCTAGCTGGCTACTCATCCCGAAACCAATGACCTTTTTCTTTGATGGCACACCAATGGAAATTTGTTTATCTCCATTTGTTGGGTAGCTTCAAAATCCTCAGAATCCATATGCACTTGAATTAAAATGAGTGATCAATATGAGAATTTAGGAAATCTTTTGTTCTTCTAAAGTGATCAAGCATTCATAGTTTTCCTTTTAAACATGTTCCCCCCTCACAAAGGTGAGTGAATCATGATACCGAAATATATATTTTTTAATTTTTCTATTTATTGAAAAAGAAACACAAAATGGTTAGTCAAAGCTGAAGCAATTGTTAGTAATGGTTAGTAGAAGTCCTACATTAATAAAGTACAGGTGGTCCTATTCCGGTCGAAGTAAATGTGCACCACTAAATAGTTTAAAGAAGTTGTGTGCCAAATGCAAGGCCTAGTAGTGTGGCCCTATTGTGGATACTCTAGGTGCATTCAACTCATGCTATATGCAATTCTGACACTTCTCGATTCTTGAATTGTCTTCATCGCTTGATGTCAAGCTATCTTTAAAGCTGTTTGAGTCGATTCTAGTGCTGCTTCTTTTGTCTTGATCTATCATATGTATTTGCTTTGCTTTTGAAGTCCTCTTGGTTTTTGTGGTCTTCATTCTCTTTTATCTACTAGTAAAGCTTTAAATAGTCTTTGCTTGTATGATAATCCTTTGGGAAAATATTTCAATTTGTTCATTAGCTTGCTTGAATGACTTCTTTGAGATACATACTTGTCTTTGTGGTCTTTGAGCTTCCATGAGTCTTTTGGGTAGCCATACTTGTATTTTCCCTTGGCTTGATTGTTGTTTTGTACCTCTTTTAGACTGTCTTCTTCTTCTAGGGTTTGTCAGTCATGCTTGCATGTGGTTGTATTGGTGCTCTTGGAGCTGATCTTTGCAAATCCATATTTGTTTGAATTTCTTGCAAGATGATTGTTGAGTTCATTTTGATTTTAGGATTGTAGATCTTTTCACTTTCCTCTCTAGAATGAATGGCATTAATAGAACTCTTCGGGATAAAATCTTGAGAAGGAGGGTTTGGTTGATTACACATGGTAGGAGAAGAATCTTGTAGGAAAAACACAGTGGATTTTTGAAATCTTGAGATATGGAGTTTGATTGGGATTCCAATTCATAGAAACGTTGGTACATTAGGGTTTTTCATTTACATCATCTTTAGTGTTTTTTCATCTATTAAACTAAAGACTTCCCTATGTCCTACTTTGGATGATATGTATACCTGACCTAAATGTATTGTGACCTCATACTCATATATCCAATCTTGACCTAAGACCACCTCTTCTAGAAGATCATGTTGGAGTCAATGTCAAGTTGGTCCAACATTATCTTCATTAGAAGTGTTTTTGTCTTCAAATTCCACATGAGCTAATAGCATAGGTAAGTTTTTTCTATAGTCCTACTACAACAAAAGGCGTTGGGTGCCTTGAATAGCGCAACAGCCTCCAATAATTGCCACCAAGGTTCAAATCCCGTCAGCAGCAACACGAAAGATTTTTCTCTTGCATTGTTTTTTTCTCACAAAAGTGCCGACTGATGAGAGCTTTTTGATAAAGCTTTTGATGGTTGATCGCATAACAGCTGTACAATTTTGCTTTATTGAAGGTTCTTCGCTATTGCTTTTCAATTGGAGTGCACAACCTATATAAAGAAGCATAGTCTCATTGTTGAGACATCACTCATCAAGCAATCCTCTCAAGGAGATCAAGGAGGAGTCTCACACACTTGGAGGAGGTGATCAATCAAAGATCTCAAGCTAGAGTTTGAAGATTCTGAAGCTTTGGAGGTGAAGATTTGGTGAAGAAGAGGATACTCTCTTGCAGCAAGAAGTCTTCTACAAGGTGGTGGTAACTGTCTTTTGTGAGTTAACCTTATATTTTGTTTTTAGGGTTTCTCTACCCTAATCTTGTAATCTGGACATCTATTTTTTAGTGAGTAAGCATCCAGCTTACGTTCGGTATCCTTGTCTCAAGATCTCTTTCTTTCTATCTCTCACTTATCATCTTAATTAATTAAGTGTGTATGCTCAAAAGGTTTTAGTTTGGAACGATCCTGGGGCCCCAAATTCCAACACTTGGTATCAGAGCATAACTGACATACACACTTAGTTAAGATGAGTGATATTAGAATTGAGATTGAGGACAAGTTGGATGGATCTTCTAATTATCCCATGTGGAGTTTCATGATTATGAATATTTTAGTGACAATGGATTTATGGAGTATCATCAATGGATCCTTAACAAGAGCTAGATGAGAAGGCAAAGAAGGAGCCACAACAACTTCAAGAGGTACTAGAATTACTATTGCAGAACCAACTGAAGAAGAGGTAACCACTTCGACATCCAAAGTCACAGGTAGGTCTTTACCTACAGTTCCTCCTATTGAAGATCAGGCAAGGTGGGATGCTAGAGATGCTTTATCACTCTCATTCATAGCAATGAGTGTTAAAAAGCATATTCTACCACAGATCAGATCTTGCAGACATTCTAGACAAGCTTGGTTGAAGCTTGAGAATCTTTTTCAGAGCAGAAATCCTGCTAGGAAAGTTCACTTGAGGAGACAACTAGCAAATACAAGGATGAAGGTTGGTGAGTGAGTTCAAACCCACATTACAAGAATCGTTGACTTGAGAGATCAACTTCTAAATATAGGAGTTGAGATATGAGATGAAGAAATGGTAAATATGCTGATTAATTCACTTCCTATTTCATATCGATCTTTTATAACCACTCTTACCCTTACCACAAGAGATAGAGAGGTTACATTTGAAGAGCTAGAGTTCTTATTACTTCAAGATGAAGATCAATTGAAGGGAATGGAAGAGAATGAAGAAGCACTTTCATCTTCATCAAAGGGTGAAAAGAAGAAGAAGGATAAGAAGGAAAAGCAATCCAAGAAGGAAAGTAGGTCCCTCTCACCTTTTACCTCAGATTTTGTTTCTACTACATCGAAAGAGAAGTCTTCTCAGAAGAAGGAAGTAATATGTTATTATTGCAAGAAACCTGGACATTTTAAGTCAGCATGTTATTAAAGGATTGCAACAGAAAAGAAAAAGGAATTTCACAACATTCTAGAGAGTTAGTTCCACAAGAGACTTTGGTTCCAGAAATGGAAGAAGTTAAAGTTCTAGGAAGTCCTAGTACCTTGGCAGGACAAATTCCAGAACCTGTGGAAGCTGAAGGATCAGAAAGAGTTTCACCACTATTTAAAGATACACCTACAAGGTTATATCAGATTTGGAAAGATAGTGGTATAAAGACTTTACTGGAAGAACAAGGAGTCAAACTAGACAACAACAACAAGATCATATAAGAACAAGAAGTCAGACTATGCAACAACAACAAAAAGATCATGTAAGTTTTGCCGAAGACTTTGAGATTTATGATATTTTGGCACTTACGACTGTTGAAGATGAACCTACATGTGTTAAGATGCACCTAACATTCCGATTTGGAGAAAATCTATGCAAGAAGAGATTAATTCTATTCATAAGAATCAAACTTGGCAGCTATATGAGTTACCAGCGGGAAAGAAGGCTATAAGTGTAAAATGGATCTTCAAAATCAAAAGGAAAGTAGATGGTACTAATGATAGGTACAAAGCAAGATTGGTTGTCAAAGGATATGCACAACAAAAAGGTATTGATTATGATGAGACATTTGCTCCTACGTCTAGGATGACCGTTATTAGGTCAATACTTGCTTTAGCAGCACATTTTGGTTGTCATATATACCAACTTGACATTAATTTCTTAATGGTGATTTACATGAGGATGTGTATATTCAACACCTAGAAGGTTTTGAAGAGATAGGTAAAGAGCACTTAGTGTGTAAGATTATAAAAGCTTTGTATGGTTTAAAATAGGCACCTAGGCTCCAACTCTTTATGTCTAAGTTGAACCAGGTATGATGATTATAGAAATCATTTATGTGGATGATATTATAGTCACAGGTCCCAAAGATGAAGATTTGCACATGTTCAAAGAACAACTGAAGCAAACATTTGATGTGAATGATTTAGGCAGTTTCTATTTCAAGATGAGTGTATCTATATGACACAGTAGAAGTACATTGAGAAACTTTTGGAGAGGTTTCAGATGGGTAATTCTAAACCTATGCAAGCACCTATGGATCAGAACATGTCTTTACAAATGGTAGTAGATGCAGAGCCATTTGATGCTACTCTATATACTCAAGTAGTTGGTTACTTGATATATCTTTGTAATACATGTCCTGATATATAGTTTGCAGTTTCTCAAGTATCAAGGTTCATGCGTAATCGGATAGTGTTACATTGGAAAGCAGTAAAGCGAATCTTTCAATATTTGAAGGGAACTTCAAATTATGCCATGGTATTTTCAAAATCTACACATTTGTTACTAATAGGATTTTCAGATTCTGGTTGGGCAGGTGATAGAGACACAAGAAGAAGTACTAGTGGATTTTGTTTTTATCTTGGAGACTGTCTTATCTCATGGATTTCAAAGAGACAACCCACTATTGCCACTTCATCGTGTGAAGCTGCATATCGTGCAACATTTACAACTACTCTAGAGTCAGTATGGTTGCAGAAGATTTTCAGTTATCTTGATGTGAGAGTATATGAACCCATTCAGATATTTTTAGATAGCCAGAGTGCTATAGCTATAGCAAAGAATCTAGTGCATCATGCAAGGACAAAGCATATATAGGTACACTACCACTATATTCAAGAGCATATAACTAAGAAGCACATTGAGCTGGTTTATGTTCCTTCTAGTGAGAATGTTGCAGATGTATTTACCAAAGCATTGACTACATGAGAAGATTTGCAGGTTACTGAAGCTTGTACCATTATGACATTGAAGGAGGGATTGTTGGAGTCAATGTCAAGTTGGTCCAACATTATCTTCATTAGAAGTGTTTTTCTCTTCAAATTCCACATGAGCTAACAACATAGGTAAGTCTTTTCTGTAGTCCTACCACAACAAAATGTGTTGGGTGCCTTGGATAGCACAGCAGCCTCCAATACTTGCCACCAGGGTTCAAAAACCGTCGACAACAATGCGAAGGATTTTTCTCTTGCATTGTTTTTTTTCTCATTAAAATGCCGATTGACAAGAGCTTTTCGATAACGATTTTGATGGTTGATCATGTAACACCTGTACAATTTTTCTTTATTGAAGGTTCTTCACTATTGCTTTTCAATTGGAGTGCACAACCTATATAAAGAAGCAAAGTCTCATTGTTGAGACATCACTCATCAAGCAATTCTCTCAAGGAGATCAAGGAGGAGTCTCACACACTTGGAGGAGGTGATCACTCAAAGATCTCAAGCTAGAGTTTGAAGATCCTGAAGCTTTGGAGGTGAAGATTTGGTGAAGGAGAGGCTACTCTCTTGGAGCAAGAAATCTTCTACAAGGTGGTGGTAACTATCTTTTGTGAGTTAACCTTATATTTTGTTTTTAGGGTTTCTCCACCCTAATCTCAAAATTATGGTTGGTTGATTTACAATTTTTTTACACTATTTTGTGAGAATAAGGTTAGCTTCGTTGCTTGTTCACTTCACACACACTTAGACTATTTCAACATAATCTAAATTTTGTATCATCATCTTCTTGGATATTCTTCCATTAGTGATTGCACCACTTTATATGGTCGAGTAGTACTCCCATGTTGTAATTTGGACATCTATTTTTTAATGAGTAAGCATCCAGCTTAGGTTCCCTATCCTTGTCTCAAGATCTCTTTCTTTCTATCTCTCACTTGTCATCTTAATTAATTAAGTGTGTATGCTCAAAAGGTTTTAGTTTGGAATGATCCTAGGGCCCCAATTTCCAATAGATTAGAGTCTTTACAGACCAAAGTCTTTGTTGCATGGTGTTGTTTCCTAAGTGTAATGATAGGGTTACTTCTCCTAGGCATTCAATGGTATTACCTCCAATCCCTACCATGTAGGCTTTGGTTGGAGAGAGTGGCATTTTCAATTTCTCAATTAAAGAAGCATGTCCACTACTTATAGCTGCTCTAGTTTCAATTAAAGAGTTAACCAAATGATATTATTCATTTCCAATCCCTAGGTCCAAATAAGGTTGGTTAGGTATGTTTCCTAGGGTTTTGATGTTGGTGATGTGATAATTCGCCATGGGAATGGGTTCGTCGCATCGTATGTATCTTTCATCACATTCTTTGATCCATTCCTTATGTTTTCGTATTCTCTCTAGGGCTTCTAGTCTTGCTTCTTCTCTTATCATCTCTTCTTCTTTTTTCCCGTTATGTGCTCCTAGAAGTAAATTTATGGCTCCACTAGAGGAAATTCTATTTATGATCAAGGGACCATATGCTCTTTGTTGCAGTTTCTTTGCGTGCTATTTTAAAGTGTAAAAAAGCACCAAATCTCTGACTCTAAGACCTTATCTCTAGTGTGTGCATCATAGTAAGCTTTTTGCCTCCTTAGCAACATAGATGCCTGCAACCACTTGTAATCTAGTTTCATGCAACTTCTCTATTTGATCCAACTGCCTGGATAATTCATGTCCTATCGAGTCATATTTTTCAGCTACTCGAAGAGAAATAAATTAGTAAAACTGCATTTTGACCATAAACTAGATTAAATGGCATCCTCCCTATAGCTATCTTATACGCAACTTTGAATGGTGAAATTGCATGATGCAATTGTTTATCCCAATCAGATCTTCCATTATTGAATATCTTGATAAGTACCATGCACAACACTTTATTTGAACTTTTAGTTTGTCCATTAGCTTGTGGATGATTGGGTGCTGAATTTTTATGTATCAGTAGAAAATCATTCAAGAGTGACTAAATGACTTCGTTAATGAAGTGTATACCTCTATCACTTATAATCTATATAGGTTGTCCAAATCTAGTGAAGATTTTTTCAAAACTTTGTAGTGTCTTGGGCATCATTCTTCCTAGTGGCTTGAGCTTTTACCCAGCTAGTCAAGTACTTTGTGGCTACTATGATGTATTCGGCATCAGACCATATTTTGAGGGGATTAATGTATCCAATGAAGTCTATTCCCCATTTAGAGAGATCTCTTGCACTAACCATCGGTCTCAAAGGCATGTCATCTTGTTGTATTGGATACTTGGTTCATTGGCATAGTTCAAAACTTTGTACAGACATTTTGGCCACCATATGTTTGCAAAGAGAATCATTTTAGCAATCTTGTGAACTGAAAAATGTCCTCTTGTTGCTCGAGCATGGGCCATTTCCAATATGGGCAAATATTCTCCCTCGTGCACACATAGTTGTAGTTGATTGTTTTTTCCTCATTTGAATTGTTTTTTACCCATAATTTCATAATCCTTGCTATGCTCTTATGGGGCTCTTTTCCTTGCTAGACTCGCTACTTTTGGATAAGTTTGTGATTTCAAGTAATCTACAAGTGGCTTACTTGAGTCAAGTGCTATAGTCAAATAACTTAGGCATGGATATTCCTCAGGTGTAGATTCTTGACATAGCTCACAATTTTTCACATATTCATGTACATCTTTTTACATATTCATGTACATACTCGAACACACAAGGGAGTTATGGAACCACACTCGTGGGATTGTTTGATCAAGCTACTTCTCTCCTCATCCTCCATACATCTTAGAAGCATTCCATTGGAATCTTTCAGGTATAGAGTGCCTGCCACAATGTGGAGGTTTCTTATTTTCCAGAGTTCTTCACTTCCAATCAAATTGATCCTATGGTTTGGTCCATGTGTGATTATAGGTATCAATTTTTTAGCCAACTTGGATGCTAGAATATCATATGGAGAGAGAGAGAGAGAGAGAGAGAGAGAAAGTATCAAACAGAAAGTATAGCTCCAAATGTTAGAGCTCATCACATAAAACAATTTTAAAGTGATGAACAAATGCTTATATGACCCCTTGTTCAAAGTTCAAACCTTCTATTTGATGGAAATAAGCGAGTCGAGCCAAAGGGATAAAACGAGATGCATGCATTAATTCAATTTGATGGAAATAAGCTAAATTGAGCCAAAGGGATAAACTCATGATGCTTACTTGTTCAATCTAGAGGTAGTGCCTAAATGGGCCAAAACTATAGTGCCAATCCTCACCTTTGGACCTACACATCCTGTACTGAGAACTAAAAATAAGGAAGTATTCAGGTCTCAAAAGTACCACATAATAGCAGGCGGCATGTATAAACACACCAATCAAGGCATACTAGCTTGTTGTGTAGATGGAGATGAGCATGCAAAGTGGCTACAAATTGCACATGTAGGTGCGCTGCAACAACATCACTCCAAACATAGAAACCTACATACTCTACAAAGATTCAGGGTATATTCGCCAACCATGGAGGCAGATGTCCATAACTTATGCAAGGAATGCCCAAGATGTATTAATAGACCACCTATGGAACATGCTATGATATACCAGTTGTCTTTAGTACCAGATTGGAGTGAACCATTGGTAGGTTTTTTTAGGATGAAAACATTCCATCAGGAAATGACATTGGCTAGACAACGAAGTTTATAATAGGAAGCTCTACATTACACACTCATACGTGGTATTCTATACAAGGGAGGAAAAGATGGATACCTTAGCTTGTGTGTTCATGAGAGTGAATATCTCAAGATCTTAGAGACAACTCATTAAGGTGTAGCAGGAGGGCACTTTGGACCAGATAGGGTGATCAAAGCAATACTATTTGCAGGTCTTTGGTGGCCAACCCTTCACATGGATGTGCATACCTATGTGAAGAGGTGTGATATATGTCAATGAACTCAGTACCTGATATGTAAAGATGAGATGCCTTTGAAACCTATGACGGGAGGACGTGTATTCTCTAAGTGGAGAATAGACTTTTTCGGTCCTATTAATCCCCCAACTAAGAGTTCCCATGCTGAATATATCATAGTGGCAATTGATTATCTGACTAAATGGGTGGAAGTGAAGGCAACAAGAAAGAATGATGTGCTAACTACAACTAAGTCCTTATTTGAGAGCATATTCACCAAATATGGGTTACCAATAGAGTTAGTTAGTGATAGAGGCACACACTTCTTGAATGAAGTCATTGAACATCTTCTCTGAGAATTCTTGGTAGTACATACAAAGTTAGCCCCTTATCATCCACAAGCTAACGGACAGGCAGAGAGCACAAATAAGATTCTATGCAATGTGTTGACAAAGTTGGTGAATAATAAACACTCTGATTGGGACAAATAACTACACCATGCTATTTGGGCATATCCAATCACCTATAAAACAATACTCCAAGCCACATCCTTTCATATGGTTTTTGACCAAAATGCATTGCCACCATTAGATTTCTTGATACCCATACTAAGAGTAGCAGAAGAGCATCAATGGATCAGCCATGAGATTTCATCTAGAATCTTTGATCTAGCACGCTTAGGTGAAACAAGACTGAGAGCAATAGTAGGGATTTATGCAGCTAAGGAAAGACAAAAGGCATATTTTGATGCCTATGTGAAGGATAAAGTCTTGAAAGTAGGAGACTTAGTTTTGGTGTACACATTGAACCAAGACGCAAGAAAGCTAGAGAAGTGTGGCTATGGACCCATGATTATGAATAGAATATCAAAAAGTGGAGCAGTCCAATTCGCCACCCTAAAAGGTGACATCCTACCAAGTTACACCAGTGGATGCCAAGTCAAATTATATCAAGAACCCCTCACTAAGGAAATGCTTAATCAAAACAACACTCCCAAGAAACATAACGAAGAGGAAATATGAGTTGGAGAAGAATCATAGGCAGAAGCCTTAGAACGCATTCAGCAAATGAAATTGAGGAGACAGGGTAGAGATCAGCCTAGGTCGGATGATTATGAAGCTCCAAGTTATCACGTGGCCATGTGCAAAGCATCAGGTGTATGCTCCCACAGAATAGTTGACTAATGTTCTTTTGTGACCCTAGAGGTAGGACAAGGAAAGAGTGCAAGGAATGTAAGAGCCTTGATTGACTCAGGTGCAACCACTAGTGTAGTTAGACTTTCTTACTGTCAAGAATTGCAATTAAGCATCAATCCTATGGAAGCATATCTCATAGGATTGGGAGGTGTGGAAACCACTTGCATGGGCAAGGTGGAGCTTCCCATCTACATTCAAGATATTCTTATGATAGTGAAGGTGCTAGTGTGTCAAGATGAGGATCTCACTGAACCTCTTGTCTTGGGTCAAGATTGGATCTATGATCATGCAATCAACCTGAACCTAAGAAGTGGAATTATTCAGGTCTGGATGGATCAAGCCTACATCACCATTGAGCTAGAAAACAAAGCACTCAAGGAACTAAGAAAGGCATTAACTCCTCGTCCTTCTAGGAGTGCACATGAAGATAACAATTTTGTTCTTGTCCAAAACTCTATGATGCAGAATGATGAGGTTCTCAACAAAGGATTCAGGTACTTGGTGGAACTCCCTTCTTTTCCAAATATGATCGAGATAAAGCAACCAAAGGAATACAGCAAGTAGAGGAAGCATACGGCCTATGCTCATAGTCAATGGAGAGCACAAGGCAAAAAGACTCAAGTTGTGAAGCAGATTTGGGTACGCAAGGGTGAACAAGCCTCTACTCTAGTGTTAGATCCCCAATGATGCACCAAACCAATTGTTCGAATGATTACAATGAAAAAGTGTTTTAGAATTCACCCAAAATGGCCCTTTTCCATTTGGGTCCCAAAGCGTTCAAGGAAGGCTGACCCCAATACTAGACAAATTTGGGTGCCCAAAACCTGCTTACTAGCTCAAGTAGCTTCATATAAGCTTACAAGCCTAAATTGACACTCACAACCACTCACATCATACACTTCAGGGCACATATATGTAATCACTACCTCCACATATGAAATCACACCTAAGACTATCTGGAAATGGGTACTCAAAAAGTCCCAAATCCAAGAGGACGTATGCCAACAACATGTAAAGGTCATCACAAAAGATGTAACCCCACACAAAAAGTTTGGAGAATAAAACATTGTATCAAACCACTCGACCCAAGTTTGTGAATCCATTCACACCATAATAGATGCATTCCAAGTACAATGCAGAGCCATAGTATGCATCTAGGGACAAACCGCTAACTTACTAACTAACACTCACAAGCCACAAGAAACATCTCACTTACTAGCATAGTAACCACTTCAATAGTATGTTGGTATTGTAGAGGGAACACGGTATTATCATGTTTCTGACGCAATGCTAATATGAATTTTTTCTTCCAACAGATAAGCATAACATGGCTGATGTAGCAGGAACCAGCTCTCAAGCAGGCATGAGCCAGGAAGTGGTTCATATGGAGAGTCTACCAATCATGCGTAAAACAACTGAAAGACGAGAAGAATTCTAGGCTCTTCAGATTATACCTACATAAGACCCCCCAAGTGGCCATACCATGCTTGTCGGCAAAGCTTCCCATTGGTTTAGTGAAGTTGTAGGACCTTTGGGAGAAGGATCATGCCTCTGAGAGTCAGAGTTGGAATTCAATGGAAAGGCAAGTACCATTTCTTTACGAGGGAATTTGAAAAGTTACAAAATGTAGAAGCACTACGCCTTGTATGGGAGAAAGTAGAATTGGACAAATACTTCGGTGCTCAGCTCCCAAAGCCTGACTTCATGAGATGCTACTATCTTATCAATACCTTGACTCGAACCAAGCATCCCCAAGGTTCAAGAACATTTGTGCTCCATCTCTGACAAGGGGCAATGAGCTAAAAAGGTTTAAGTTAACCAACAACTTAGTGTGAGAGGCCCTAGATATGTGAGGAATGCACATCCCACAAAAATGGAGGTCCTAGTGCCTGATGACATGAAAAATAGGAACCTCACCAAGCTTAAGGACATGGTGGCCAGGACACCCAATATTGTAGTACACCTTCAGATATGCATGCAACACTTTGCTTTTCCCGCCCAAGATAGATTTACCATGCCACCTAAGAAGATATGGTTGAGTTTGTATCTGGTAGAGACACCGAAGCTCACCATCAACCTATCGCACTAGATCATCAATCAGATACATGTGGCTCACAAGAGATGGCCATGTAAATCACTCTTGTATGGATGTTGCACTTTGACAAGAATCATTTACAGATGTTTAGCTTATGACATTCCTATTCAAAGGGCCCTAATGTGGAACACCGTGTAGCAATTCAAAGTCCGAGCATCAACTAGACCCCCTTCCAAGAGGATGAGAGGAGTTGTACAAGTACCTTGTGCTCAACCCCATGGAGCAACATTAACTCTCCACGTCACCCTTCTCCTCAAAGAGTCAAGCCATTCACATTGCGACTACCACGAAGAAGCTTTGAAGGTCTCAATCTAATATTTTTGCCTGTTCCCATGGACCTTGAATTTCTCGGAGGAGCACCCTTGGAAGAACTCACCAATGAAGACTTTGAGAAGATTTTAAAGGAAGCGAATCTTGAAGTAGAAGAAGAACAACAATTCGAAGGATCTCAACTACAAGCAACAACATATAGTGGATGAAGAAGAGGATGAAGATGATGCAGAAGATGAAGAATCTAAAGAAGGTGAGGAAGGGCATGAAGAAAGATATCGAGATGAGCACCAAGAGGTGCCAAAATTCATAGGTGCTCTTGTGTACACAACCTAGTTGCAAAGGCTATATGACACAATCAAAGTAGTGCAAGAAAGGTACAAACTTTCATTCGCATCAGGACAAGCCTTGATTGAACATATGTTAGCAAAAGAAGGCGTGTACCAGCATTTCATCACCTCCCTCAAATAAATGTCAGAATCCTTGGGAGTCTAGGAGGCCATCTACATAGCAGTCCAACAGTTAGTCTAGTATGACAAATGTAGAGTTGACACACTACCAAGGGTAGCCAAGAACATAGGAATACCATTATCCGGGTTAGAGGCAACCATAGAACCAAAAACCACCCCAACCCCCACCAACAACCTTATAGTAGAAACTTTTGTACAAACATCCCCAATTTCACCCCAACAACTCCCATATCCTCCCTCTCCTCCCTCACCCCCCCTCCACCACCAACTACTACTGACACCACTGTATTAATAACAACCATGACCCAAACCCTAGCCTCTTCAACATCCTTTTCCTTTCAAGAACCAACATCTTAGGTCACCCTCTTTCCTCCATTACCAACCCTCTTTTTACTTCACCATTCTCACCTATTGAACCCATCACTGTACATCCACTAATACCTAGCATAGAGGGAAACCTGCGGCCCCTAGAAGGTAGTCTAGGTTTCCTTGCTTACCCCTATTCAAACCTTCCCCTTTCGAGGGATCCATACTTCCCATCCGCCTCATCCATGTACCCCTATACCTCACTCGCCATGATCACCCCACCTCATTACATACTATTCAGGGAACAATTCATTCGTTCTGTTGCTCCTCAGATGCTAAGTTCACAAACAGTCACAAGCATGTCACTATACATAGACACCACACTCACTTCACCTACCCTACCCACATACATGGTAGCTCCTACATGCATTGCATTGGTCGATCCTATGGACATTTCACCACCCATAGCACCTCCCCCTCCAATCACTATACCATCATCTTCCATCCCCCTGCCACCAACTGCACTTGCACCCACCTCTGTGTTCAACACTACATCCACAATTCCCATCCCCATTGCCATTCCCTCTATGCTTGGCATTGTTCCCCTTGCATCTCATTCTATAAATAATACATTCACTGCAATCATTCAATATGCATATCAAATACAACTAGAGTACCAGTGATTGGAAGAGGGAAATGCTGCCTTCCAAGCAGATTTGATGAGATTACAAGAGAGAATCACTACCTTGGAAGTTGATAACCAAAAACTCCTACCATAATATACCACCTTACAATAGGCTCACTCAGAATTGGAGTCCAAGATGTCTACTATGGATGCCCACGTAGTCAAAGAATTAGAAAGCATACTCCAAGTGTAGACTCTCACCAACACTAAATTATGATGAAATCTAGGTCTACTACGGAAGCACATGGTTGTGGAATTAGAAGAGAACAAGAGATTACAACAACAAAACCAAGACAATGTAGAAGTGGCTATGGAAGGGACCACTAGCACGAAAATTAGCCCTACAAAGTATTGAGTAGTCCCATCAGATGACATAAGGATACTTCTTGAAGAGCACGCAAACTTTGTGGAATCATATGAAAAGCTAGAGTCTAAATGTTGATGATCTCAGGAAACAACTTGCCAATGTCAACACAACTCAACCATAGACGACCATTCTCCCTTAGCCTATAGAGGAACTAGAAGCCTTAAGGAAATAGATTGAAGAACTCCAAGCACATCTACTACATTATGAATGGCCACCCTCTCCGATCGAAGAACACATGCACTTGTGCAATCACTTGCTCATAGTCATCATACTAGCCCTCACATCTCCATGAATTGACAATTATGAGGTGGATCTCCTCACATTGGTACTTGCCATTGTGCTAGAGTGACAAAGAAGCATTGCAAAAAACTCTTCAAAAGTAAGAGGCGAGGGTCTAACCTGAGTGTTAAGGGAACTTACAAGGCCATCATATTTTGCAAGAAGAATTCAATCATATATGTGAGCAAGTTCTTTAGGTGTTGTCAAAACACCAACAACAGCTAACTGGATTTGTAAATTTTTGATTCTATTGATGAAGTCTTCAACCTTCTTCAAATTAGAGTGCTTCTCATTTGCTAGCTGATTCTCAAGATTTTGAATATGAATGTGATTCTTGATCTCATATTGGCAAGCCAATATGCATCAAGCTTCATGTGCTTTAATGGTGTGTTGGACTAGAGTAACCATAGGATCACTTACACTTGTAACAATGGCACATCACATATCTGCATTCCTCCTCTTCTAAGCTTAAATAAGATCAAGATCAAGTTGGATTTTCACTAAAGGATTTTTTTGATATTCCATTGGAAAAGGCTCTGGATTAGGCCCTCTTGCCCCCATGACATTATCCAACTCATATGAGTCCAAAATTGTAGAAATCTTGTTCTAGAGTATATAATTTGTTCCATCAAGCTTCCCTTCAGTGAATGCAGGTGGACAAATGAGAATTAGTGTAGCAATAACATTAGCAAATGCACCAACACTGGAAGGTTAAGCCATCACTCATGCACTATGGCGATAACAAAAATATATTTGCAAGTTCAAAAAGTACTCCTCTCTAGTAATAGATACCTAATAGTTATGATACCATGTAAGAAAGTCGTTGCACAAGTGAACACAAGACCAACAGTAGAGACGATAACCAATATAGTAGAATTTCAAAACTTTTCTACTAACAATAAGTACAAAGATTATGTTGTTGTCCACCCATGCGCTCTCAAGGTAATGCTCAAATGGTGATCTAGAAAACTCTAGATAGAGAGTTACAAGATAGAGGTATGCTAGCTCAATTTGATATTTGGGGTAGTGCAAAAGTCATGTGCATATAGACTAATGGAGAGATGTGGCCTTTTGCAAATGGCTATACATGGGTGATAGAATGTAAGTGGCCACTACCCATGTAATCCTCATACAAAGCTTAGGTCAATTCAACCAACTTAATGAATATGAATTATTTTTTGCTTCGATGGGGAATATTCCATGGAGTATTCCGTTTACCATCGTGCTAAGGGTGCTGCCCCTTGACCCCCCAAGGGGACTGTTCACCCTCTTGGAGCCTAGCAAGGGCTGCTCCACATTGCCCCATACCCCATAATTGCGGAATGTGATAACTCCCTTTCCTTACAATACCTTAGATGGTCCAATTTGACCTTCATCCAACATGCAAGCTGGCATCCCCATCAATTGGGTAATGCATGCCTATCTTATCCTCATAATGGGGGCATTACAAAGTGTGCATTAGTACATACAATCTTGAGGAATAGACATTGTTCATATACTAAAAGCCTTGCTATATTGGAGTCTGTGATGAATTGTGGGATAAATCTATAGCATGCACATGATCGATCAACCATTCTCTTTAATATTTCTAGTCATGGAATCAATTTGGAACTTTCCCTTATGCAAGTGTGTGCATAAATAATTTTATGAGACCATTGAAAAAAAGAGACCGTGCATGAAGCATGCCCATGGTTGAGCATAAATGGAAGAGCACAATGCTTGTGAAAAATGAGCTCTTCTCTCTTGAGAAAATGAAGAATCAATTTTTTTTATCATTCCTTCAAAATTATTCACTCATCCTCATAGTTTCCACTCCATTCGAGAGCATATAATGTCACAAGGAAGGAGATAAGGAAGAGAGCATATAATGTCGCGAGGAAGGAGATAAGGAAGAGAGCATATAATGATCTTCTTCTTCTTCTTCTATTACATAAAAAAAGGAATTTACAAGAATCACCTAAAAACAAGAATACAACAAGTGCAATAAATAAAGATCATTACATAAGGAAAAACCTATTGTCCGCGAATGAGTGAGCTGGCAAGGAACAAATGTGCCATCACTCTCGGTAGATAAATCTAATAAAGCTCAATGAAGTATCCTTGAGATATACCGGTGTGACCACTATACATGTCAGAGAAACAAAAAATTGATATGTGTCATCCTGGATCATCACATGTTGAGCTTGATATCTCAACACTCCCCCTCAAGCTCAATGCCATATCCTGTAATCCAAGCATCTCCGAAAACTTCTTCAACTTCTCAGCTCCAAGTGCTTTGGTGAAAATATCAACAACCTGCTCATTTGTTCTCACATAAACAAGATCAATATCACCTGCTAATACCTTCTCTCTGATGAAGTGATAATGTACCTCGATATGCTTTGTTCTAGCATGGAAAACAGGATTCCATGCTAACTGTATGCTGCTAAGGTTATCACAATAAATAGTGATAGGCTTTTGCACTTCCACACCTAAATCTGTAAGTAACATCTCTAGCCATGATGTCTCACATGCTGCCATTGCAGCACCTCTATACTCAGCCTTTGCACTTGACAAAGCAATAGTGGGTTGCTTCTTGCTGCTCCATGTAACAACTGCACTCCCAAATGAGAATAGAAAACCACTAGTAGATCTTCTATCTGGAATGCTACCAGCCCAATCTGCATTGGTGTATCCATAAACCTGCAAATCTACACCAGCCTCATAAAATAATGCATAATCCAAAGTGGCACTCACATAACGTAGAGTGTGCCTCAGAGCATCCAAATGTTGCTTCTTGGGAACCTACATAAACTGACTTTCAACTCCAACAGTATAGCTTAAATCAAGCCTTGTAATTGTAAGATATATAAGACTTCCTAGAATTCTCCTGTACATAGTAGAATTTTCCAATGCTTCACCTGATGTGGTATCCAACTTCAAATTCTGATCTAATGGCATAGAAATTGGCTTACAACCAGCCATACCATACTTTGAAGCATTTTCAAGGCATACTGCCTTTGCGACATCCATATACTTGTTTCTGTATGTATAAACTCAATGCCTTAGAAATAGTGCAGCACACGAAGATCTTTCATGTCAAATTCCTGCATAAGAAGTTGCTTTACCTCTTTGATGCTTCCTTCATTATCACCACCTACAATAAGGTCATCAACATAAATAGCCACAATAGTGATGCCATCATCAGCCTTCCTTGCATATAGTGAGTGATCTGCATCACACATAGAAAACCCAATGCTAGTTAAGTAATCAACAATCCTTGCATGCCATGTACGAGGGGCTTGCTTCAGCCCATACACAGCCTTTTGGAACCTGCAAACATATTCTGGATGCTTTGAATCTTCATATACTTGTGGCTGGTCCATATATACTTCTTCCTGTAACTCACCATGTAGGAAAGCATTCTTCACATCCATCTGATGCAAAGTCCATCCTTTTGCTATAGCTAATGCAACAAGTGTTCTAAGAGTAGACATTTTAGCTACAAGGCTGAATGTTCCCTCATAATCAATACCAGATGTCTGTGCATATCCTTTAGCTACCAATCGTGCCTTATACCTGCTTAGGCTACCATCAGCATTATGCTTTACCTTGTAAACCCATTTGCAGCCTATGGTTTCTTTCCTTGCGGCAACGGAACCAGCTTCCATGTATAATTTCCATAAAGTGCAGCCATCTCCTCATCCATAGCTTTTTCCCAATCTACATTACCAATTTCATCTTCAAAACAAGAAGGCTCAGCATCTTGTATTACCTTTGTCATGTAGGCACAATGGCGAGCCATGTAACTATCATATGTCAATCGTTGCACTGAATTACGCATCCTTCTAGATCTTCTTGGTCCTAGGTCACTTCTCCTTGTATCATCTGCATGTGCCCTTCTTACTCCTGGAGTCTTCAGAGAGGGCAATCCAAGTTCCTCATCAAGACTCTTTTCTGAACCACTTGAATCTCCATCAACATCTTCAAAACCTGCACATGTTCTACTACCAGCAGAAAGCTTTTCTTTACCTTTCTTGGATAAATTTGATGAATTTGTTGGACTGATTTCCATGCAATCTTCCACTCCATGGATTGAGTTGGAACTATTTCTTGGTGATGCATCCGTTCCACTCAAAACTTGAGATTTTGCACTTGATTTTTCAGCATTTTCTTTATCATTTGGTTCAAAAATTCAACCCTTCTTTGGCATCTCCATAGAAGCTTGATATTTCATCAAATACCACATCTCTGCTCACCTTCACCTGTCGTGTGAGTGGGTTATAACATTTGTACCCTTTTCGCTCAAGGGAGTATCCAATGAAGACACATTTTTCTGCTTTCGAATCAATCTTCGTCCTCAACTCATCTGGAACATGTACATATGCAATACAACCAAAAACTTTCAGATGTGATAAGTTTGGATTTTTACCTGTAAACTTCTCTTCAGGTGTAACTTGATGTACAGTAGCAATCGGAGTTCTGTTCATGATGTATACAATAGTATGCACAGCTTCTGCCCAATAACAATGAGGCATATTCTTCTCAGCCATTAAGGCTCTTGCTATTTCTGCAAAGTGTCTATTTTTGCGTTCAGAAACGCCATTCTGTTGTGGTGTGTACCTGCATGAAAACTGACGTCAAATTCCATGATTTTTTAGAAAATTGTTGAACTCATTTGACATGTATTCACCTCCTCCATCAGATCTTAATGTTTGAATGTACTTCCCTGTCTGCTTTTCCACCATAACTCTAAAATTTTGGAAGTGAGTGAACACCTCGCTCTTCTCTTTCATCAAATATAACCATACTTTGCGTGTATGGTCATCAATGAAAGTAACATAAAACCTGCAACCACCCATAGATGTGGTCTTTGCTAGGCCCCAAACATCTGTATGTACTACTTCTAGTACATTCTCACTAACATGCTTGTCATGTGGAAATGATGCTCTTGACTGTTTACCAAATTGACATGCTGCACATACTGTTAAGTGTGTTATAGTAACGATAACGTTGTATTACTGTCTAGCCGAAATCGTTACCGAACAAATATTAAACGTAAAACAGTGATTCACCGTAAACTGTGTTAAACTTCCAGTATCGTCACCGAAACAACGTGGGTTCTTGGGAGTGGTAGGGGTCTGTTAGATAGAGGCCCTGTACTAATTTCCCAAATGTTTGCACAACAGTAAATAACCATTAATACGTCTTAGCTCAGTTATTTAGCCTTCATCAAACAATATCCGAATTCTGGGAATCTGTGTATCTAACTCTTACAGACTAAACTGGCTATTGAGACAGGGCAGTAGTCCGAGTGTTACAACAATACTAACAACTAATAGGTATTATATTCTCATAAATTAACACACAACTTCTTCATGACAGGTATATATACCAGATAGCATACAAACTCACAGTAGGCAGTAAATCAACCAAAAGATACTATAATCGATAGATTCATTCGTCACAAAACTTATCAGTACTCTTCAATCAACTTATTCATGCTACTGAAGGTACTAGCTCTTCCTCATAATCGGGATTACCAGAGAATGATACCGAAGGTACTGAATCCGGTAGCACAACAGAGCGTACGAGAACACACTTCCAATTATCTATTCGGAATTCCCACTATCAATTAGTTTATGTAAAGAAATGACTGACAGTACGTAAACCCTGGGAACTTATACAACTGAACACAACGTCAACAATCAGACACACAACCTTTTACTTACGATTCGTTACTACGCACCACAATATCAGTGGGCAAGGCGGAATGATCAGAACACCAACAAGACTTAGACTACACAACAATACATCACACAGGCTTCGACAATCACTCTGGCAAGTCCAGAAAAACGGGCTCTCTACCACTCTTTTTCCATTGCTTTATAAAGATGTTTACAGGATGCGCGTACCAACTTTTTGTGCGAATTACGAAAACTCCGTTACATCTGGCATACATTTGTCCTACTCCGGCGGCCGACTAACACTGGCACGCACGGTGGACTCGAACCCGTAAGTGATTTTTTATTACAAAAATTATTGTTCATCTATTATTCCTTCTAGATACATATTTCTGGCTAGTCTAAATGTACGGGCTATTTTTTTCTTAAGGGTTTCTAATAACTGTTTAAGGGTGTCGGGTTCTAATATTCGCGCATCTACTCTAACAGAACTAAGGGCAATGGCTTCGGTGAGCAAAATTTCGGCCTGTGTTTGCAAAAAGGCCTCCTGTAAGTAGAAGTCGTTGGATAATGCTACATCTCTGGCTGTCTTCATTTCACTTACTTGTTTCTACATTTCGCTGATTCGGTCTTTCTGGTTGCATACCTGATTATCTAATCTTTCAAATTGTTGATTCTGGAATTGTATGGTTTTGTGATATGCATCTCGTTGTCTGCGGGCATTCGCTAAGTCCTTTTGGTATTTGGTTTCCCTGTTCAATCGGTGTTTGAACATATTGTTGACGTCGTCTAAGGATTCTTTCGTTCGCTGTAGTTGTTCTTCGGTTTGCTTAGCTTCTCTCTGCTGCTCTTGGTATTTCTGTATTGTGTCCTGCAGCTGGAGTCTTGTTTCTTCCCGTAGGTTTCCTAGTGCTATTCTTGTATCGTCTGTATATTTGATTGTTTGATTTAACTTTATTATTTCCGCGTCGGCAGCTATCAGCAATTCTTCTTTTGCAGCCAGTGCCTTATCTCTCTGGCTTGAGCGTTCTTCTTGTTCTTGGAGTGTAGCCTGTAGTTGCTTGATCTGCTCATAGAGTGCATGGTTTTCTGCTCTTGCTGCTTGTAACTCTTCTTGGAGGGGGGTGATATCCGCCTCCATTACTTCCAATTTCCGTTGGAATTCTTCTCGTGCATCGTCTGTGGCTTGCTTTAGGTGTTGCGGCAGTTGTTGGGATAGATTAATTAAGAGGCGACCCATGGCTTCTAATTCCGAAAAAACTGGAATGGGGTGGGGTGGCAGAGGAGGGCGAGGTTGCGACGAGGTTCCGGTGAGGAGTTGTGAATTCGGTGGTGAATAATTGAGGGAGGATGTCGAGGTTTCAGTAGTTCCCGTGGGGTGACTGGGCTTGATGGGGCTGCAGGGTGGTTCCGGTTGGGAAATGGGGTTAACAGGCGGTGTTTTGGGGAGGGCAGAGTCAGTGGTTGTTACCTTGTTTGTTTGTTCAGTTTGCGCGTTGTTCGCTTCTGTGGATTCCACTGCCTTCAGTAGCTTGTCTAGTGCTTCCTTGGCAGATTCTTGCTCGTCTACTTGTTGCTTTGATTCTTTTTCGGTCGATATTGATCTGTTTCTGCTTGATCTTGTTGTTCTTGTTGCTCAGTCGATGATTCATTATGCATTGAAGTAGCTCTATCGTGGAATGTCTCCTCTTCGTTCTTCTCTTCGTCTTTATCATCGTCGTTATCTTTTCCGGCTGAGCCTTGTGCTTCACTTTCTGAGGAGCTAATTCTGATACGTTTCCGGCGAAACAATTGATTGAGCTCTTCTTCATCTTCTTCTTCCCCATCTTCTAGTAGCTGTACTAATTCTTCATGCCTTAGGACGGGTCCTCGTGGTGGTGGTTGAGCTGCGAGTATGGTTGGAAAGAGAAAGGAAAGGATGTGGGGAAGTCTGGATCAAGGGGTGGTTCCTTTGTTGACTTGTTTCACTATGGCTACACACTCCTTATGGATTCGGTGAAAGAAAAAGGAGGCGAAATTAACGGGTTCTTGTGCAGCAAGGTCGATGGCGGAATAGAATGGGCGGGAGATACAGTAGGTGCGTTTCTAGAGGTTAAGGATTGCAACTAAGAACTGTAATGCAGTTCTTTCAGGTTCGGGGTGGCAGAGAATGGCGTATTCGTTCGATGAATGGCGGGGGAAAAGTTTCGTCATGCGGGCTACGGGGATACCTGGGCCATTCTCGCGGCCTTGTGGAGTGAGGCGGAAGGCTTCGGCGAAGGCCTGGAAGGTTATTACGGTTCTAGATGGTAAGGAGGGGAAGAGCCATTGTTGTTGAGCGATGGGGGATTGGGCGATGGTAGGGATGATTTGTGCGAAGAAGGGATGGGCTTCCACTGAGTGCCATGGTAGCTCAGCGAAGTTGGCCAACCCTCGGGTGCGCAAGTATTCTCCTACCTCGGTAGGGATACCATCACAGAAAGCTGTGTAGTTCGCCAACACTTCCATTGCGCACGCGAACACGAATACACAGGACACAACACACGGATACACAGAACACAAAAAACACAAGCACAATCACAAGAACACAATAGCGTTTTTTGGCGCAACCGAAGAGCTTAAGTACAGATATTACGGTGGGGGGGGTAGGAAGTGATGGTTATCATTGTGTGGTGCTGGAATGATATTGCTTTTAATTTGGCGTGCATGCTTGAGTAATTGGTAAGGAGGGCGGCTTATGACAAAACACCGCTATTTTAAAAGAAAAGAAAGAACAGAATGAAAAGTAAAAAACAAAAGCTAAAAAAATGTGGTCCACCGCCGAATGATTTAATGCAGACTAGTAGCGCTTTGATACGGCCGCAGCTTCGAGCCGTTGATTGCTTTTGGAAGTGGATTTCTGGTCAACGTAGTCAACCGAAAAGTTGCTGGACCGATTTACTCTGAGATCTTGTAAGGGCCGAACCACCGTAATTTGAATTTGCCTGCGGATCTATTTGACTTTGCATTATAGAAAAGTACAAGCTGTTCCTATCAAAAACATAGGAGTCTTCAGGTTTCGATCGTGCGTCCTTGCCTGTCTTAGTTGAACTTCGTGCATGGTTAAAAAACTGAGCCATCGGTGCTGCCAACTCTCTGAGTGTGTCCAACCGAAATGACAGTGAGTCTTCCGGTAGCAGTTTCTGGGTAATGGTTACTCGTAAACTTGGTATAACTATCTCCATTGGTGCTATTGCTTCTAAGCCATAAGCTAATTTGAAAGGTGTCAATCCTGTTGTTACCTTGTAGGTAGTCCGGTATGCCCATAACACTGCAGGTAGCAGTTGATCCCATCTTTCTGGTGATTCCATGATCAATTTTTGAAGGATATTCAGCAAAGATTTGTTTGTACTTTCGGCCAATCCATTATCACGAGGATAATAAGGAGAACTAAATTTATGTGTGACCTGGAACGACTGTGTAAGTGCCTTCATTAAATTGTTTACAAAATGAGTGCCTTAATCTGAGACAATTTCCAGTGGTAACCCAAAACGTGGAAAGACATCGGTTAGCAGACACTTTGCTACCGTAACGGCTGTAGCAGACCGTAAAGCCCAGGCTTCAGCCCATCTGCTTGCATAGTCTGTACAGGTCAGTATGTAATGGTTGTTACTAAAGACTGCTGGTGGTGTAATTGGACCGATAAAATCTAGACCCCATTTCTGGAAAGGTTCCAATGGTAAGATGGGTTGCAGAGGAAAGAGATGACGTTGCAGAGGCTGTCCAGCTCTTTGGCAAGTATCACATTGTTTGACAAACTGTAATATATCTCTGTACATCGTTGGCCACCAGAGACCACTCTGCAGAACTTTCCGGTGAGTTAGATCTACGGCAAAGTGGCCACTGGAAGGAATCGAGTGAGCCAAAGTGATAACTGAGTTAACTTCATGTGGTGGAATACAGCGAAGTAGGATTCCGGTATGATCTACATAATATAGTTCTCCAGCAATTAACCGAAATCGACGGCTAAAGACTGCAATTTTCCTACGTACTGCCGTAGAAGTCTGAGGTGGAAGGCAACCATCATTAAGAAAGGTCAGGATCTGATCATAATATGAAAATGGGATAGGTGGGTCTACAGAATCTTCATTAATTGGTTCTGACACATAAATCGCGGGTGTCGTGTCATCTATGCCCACCGGAGCTTCACCGGAATCTAAGCGGGATAAAAAATCTGCTAAGGCATGTGAACTACTTGGCCGGTGAATGACTTCGTAGTCAAATTCCTGCAAGAGTAAGACCCATCGCGCTAATCGACCACCTAGATGCTGTTGCCGAACTAGATAGACAAGTGCAGCGTGATCTACATGAAATGTGAATTTACGGCCTAGCAAGTAATGTCTGAATTTCTTGACTGAATATACTAGCCCTAGACATTCTCTTTCTGTTACAGAGTAATTTTTCTCAGTAGGGGCTAATCTTCGACTTGCATAATACACTGGTCTGAACCATTTATCAATTTGTTGCATCAACACACTTCCTATTGCTATATCTGAAGCATCAACAAATACATGAAATGGGTGATTCCAGTCCGGTGGTTGTAAGATAGGAACTTGTGTTAATAAATGCTTTAAATGATCAAATGCTATCTGGCATTCCTGGGTCCATTCAAATTGTCGAGGTGTTTTGCTGATTAGCTTGTTTAGTGGTATAGCCAGATGAGCAAGCCACCGTAAGTGCCTTCCATGCCACCGTACTTGGCCCATAAAACGCATAACTTCTTTTGGAGTAGCTGGCACCGGAGCTTCTAATACTGCCGAAATTTTATCTGGATCTACTTGGATACCTTGTGTAGATACAATGTGGCCAAGTAACTTGCCACATGAGACCGCAAACACTGATTTGTTTGGGTTCAAGCAGAATCCATACTCTCTGCATTTCTGAAAGCAGCACCGTAAATGAAACAGGTGTACTATCATCTTACCGAAAATTGAAAAATAGTCGAGATATACTTGCATAAATGAAGTGAGATAAGGGAGAAATATCTCCTGCATACATCTTTGAAATGTGCTTGGTGCGTTTCTCAATCCAAACCACATTACCATACAAGCAAAGACACCCCAGTTGGTAATAAATGCAGTTTTTGGTATATCTTCTTCGGCCATTCTAACTTGGTTGTAGCCACTGTATCCATCTAGGAATGAATACATCTCGTGACCTGCTACTCTATCAAGCATGGTATCCAAAAAGGGGATTGGAAAAAGATCCGGTACGGTTGCTGCATTTAATTTTCGGTAATCTACACAGATTCTCAATTGCTTGTTTTTCTTAGGCACAATCACAATTGGAGAGATCCATTCAGCATGCTCTACTGGTACGATGAATCCGACTTTTAATAACCTATCCAGTTCTGCCTTTACCTGAGATGCATAATGGGGATTCATCCGGTAGCTGGTTTGCTTTATCGGTCTTGATTCTGGCTTCAGCATGACCCTGTGCTGGTAGATACGGGGGTCCAATCCTTTCATGTCTTTGTAGTCCCATGCAAAGACGTCAGTGAATTCTCGGAGTAGCTGGATTAAGCCTGCTTGAAATGTTTCCGGTAAGTTTTGCTTTATCTTTATAGGACGCGGATGATCTTCATCTCCTAAATTGTAAGTGATCAGCTGATCTTCAGGGACATAGAACTGTTGATGTTTCTCTGTGTTGTCTGTTGGTTTAAAGAGTTGCTATAGTTCATTGTCATGTGTCAAGATAGTGTCTTCCTTCTTAGCCTCTTCTATGATGGGTATTACTGTACAAACTGAAGCATTCCAATTATCTACAACGGTCTGTAGATCAACAGTTCCTAAGGAAATTAAATCAGCGTTATTCTTCAGAAACTCTTCTTCTTCATCGTCTGACAATCCATCTAGCATATGGACTGGTTCAGCAAAATACGGTCTAGCATGTAGCTCGCAAGGTTATATAGCATCTAATTTTATAACATATCTATGATTGGCATCTTTAAACGTAAGCTCTTGTGCAGACCAGTCCTGTATTACCTTCGCATGCTTCAGCCAAGGTCAGCCGAAAAGAAGGTTATAATCCAAAGTGGATTCCAGCAGATCTAGTATAACAAAGGTCATTTTAAAGGTCGTACCTTGTAAAGTGATGGGTACATTCTGCACAAGTCCTACGGGATGGACTCTTGATTGATCTGCCATTCTGACAAAAAATTGAACTGGTTTGATTTCGGTCCATCCTAGCCTTTTGCATAATGCCGCAGTCGCAATGTTAACACCAGAGCCTCCATCAATTAATACCTGCGTAATCTTATGATTTGTATACCATACTGTAATCAAGGGAACTGAATGATCAACCGTAGAATCAGGTTCCGGTTGAACTGCTGCTGTCACCGGAATACAAGAAGATACCAGACTGAACTGTTGTTGGAACTGTTGGCGAATCCCAGGTACTAATGCCAGTAGTTGGCCCAAAGGCAGAGTGATAGAAGCCTTAGATAAGATTTCCCAGGCCTGTTGAGATTGATTGATAGACTCTACTGATGTTGAAGTTGATGCCTCTGCTGATGCGGAGGTGTCTACGGTTGGTAATGTATCTGCTGCAGATAATGTTCCTGCTGCTAACTCCCTTTGTTGTGTTCCTTCCTTTGTTAACGAGGGCTGGGTTACCAGAATAGGCTCTAGAAAGACTGGTGGTTCTGTTGTGGTCCATTGACTAGCCTTGTTGTACATTTTGTGTTGTTCACGTATCCCTGGTTCAAATATTTCTGCTGCCGGTTGCAGTTGTTTACCGGAACGGGTCTGGACTGCAGCAGCCTGTGTCTCCACCGGTGTGATTTTTACCATGTTGGCCATTGGATTTTGACGTTCCTTCTTCCTTTGATCATACTCAGCTGCATCCTTGAAAAATATCCTAATATGTCCAAATTCACCACAAAAATGACAGCGTGGTGGTGGTAAATAAACGGATTTTTCGGTGGTGGTCCGTTCTGCGAGCGGTTTGCATTATAGTTGTTATTCCTCTGTCCTCGGTAATTTCGATATCCTTGCTACTGGTTGTTTCTCATTTGTGGAGGTACATAGTGGTTGGCTGGCTGTCCTTGTTCCTGGATAATTGCATTGACAGTCGCTGTTCCCTGCACTCTAGCATTGTATGTGCAGTTTTCGGTGGTGTGTCCGGCAATGTTGTAGATAGCGCAGAATGTCTCATTAAGTGTGCAATTGGCACTGGTATGTCCTGAATTTTTGCATGTGCTGTAGTATACTTGTCTAGTCATATCTTCTGCAACATTTTTGTTTGCTTTTAACCATTCCAAATCTTCTGTAAATCCACCGACTTTGTTTTCTAGTTGCAGAGTCATTGCAATTACTGCATCGAGTGTCATAGCTCCGACACATCTTATGATCATGATCTGCTTAAGTTGTGGAACCAAGCCATTGATGAACCACTGAGTGATAACGTCATCTGGCAAGTTAGCGTGGGCCGGTGGTAGCTGCCTTAAGTGTGTTCTGAAGAGAGTAGCATACTCCTGTACGGTTTGGTTTGCCTTCTGTCTGTTATTCTGCAGATAATCAAAAATTTCGGCTGGATTCTTTTTTAATCTGAACCACTGCAAAAAAGCATCTCGTACTGCTTCGTAGGTGCCGAAATGATTAATATCATATTCTGTAAGCCATCTAGCTGCTTCATCAATAAGTGTAGATTGGAAGACAATGGCTTTGTAGGCCTGATCCGGTGGATGGTTGAGAACTGCGTAGCTTATCTCGAAAGTGCGTACATGAGCATCCGGATCATCTCCTAGAAATCCACCAAACTTTGTGTATGTCACTCCCGTTGGAGGTGGCCTGGGTGGGCATAACTGTTGTTGTGGTTGTTGTCCGTTCATCGTGAGTGTATTATACCTTCCTTCTGTATCTCGGGCTTGAATATCTGGACTACCGGAATTTGTATCGTCGGATGGCACACTTTCCGATGCGATTATCTTGCTTAATATGCTTCGAATCTCTGTTTCGAACAGCTTTCCTTCCTTCTTGATGTCCAATGTATGGGAACTCGCTTCCAAGCACGGTGATTGGGCTGAAGATTCAGTAGAAAATGCTAAATCGTCACCGAAAAACTGTGATTCTCGTACCGAAATATCACGGGAATGAACCGAAATTATGCCCAAATTCGGCATTTTTTCGCCTTCGCCGATTTCTTTGACTAGAGTGTTTCTAATCGTAGATGAATCTGAATCTTTTTCCAAGATTGTTAAACTAGATTCCCACTGTGTCTTGGTAGATTCTGGAATTACTATATCTTCGACAGGCTGTGCCGAAATAGTACCGGAATGTACCAGAGGCGTAACACGTTCCACCGGAATATGACCGGAATCAGTTTTAACGTTCTTAACTTTCTTGACAACTGGGTCAGTCCTAGTTGTACTTCTACCTCCCAAAGTTGGCTTTAGTACTCCAGATTGATGGTTCTTGGGATACGTTTCACCGGATCGAGTAACCGGCATGTATCATCTTCTATACTAATCGCGTAGTATTACTAACAGAACAGTTTGCAACAATCTGATTCTCTTGCTACTGCCAATCAAACGAAAATCTAATTCTGACAGACGACTGACAATCTTGATGCCACCTTCCCACAGACGGCGCCAAGTGTTAAGTGTGTTATAGTAACGATAACGCTATATTACTGTCTAGAGAAATCGTTACCGAACAAATATTAAACGTAAAACAGTGATTCACCGTAAACTATGTTAAACTTCCAGTATCGTCACCGAAACAACGTGGGTTCTTGGGAGTGGTAGGGGTCTGTTAGACAGAGGCCCTGTACTAATTTCCCAAATCTTTGCACAACAGTAAATAACCATTAATACGTCTTAGCTAAGTTATTTAGCCTTCATCAAACAATATCCGAATTCTGGGAATCTGTGTATCTAACTCTTACAGACTAAACTGGCTATTGAGACAGGGCAGTAGTCCGAGTGTTACAACAATACTAACAACTAATAGGTATTATATTCTCGTAAATCAACACACAACTTCTTCATGACAGGTATATATACCGGATAGCATACAAACTCACAGTAGGCAGTAAATCAACCAGAAGATACTATAATCGATAGATTCATTCGTCACAAAACTTATCAGTACTCTTCAATCAACTTATTCATGCTACTGAAGGTACTAGCTCTTCCTCATAATCGGGATTACCAGAGAATGATACCGAAGGTACTGAATCCGGTAGCACAACAGAGCGTACAAGAACACACTTCTAGTTATCTATTCTGAATTCCCACTATCAATTAGTTTATGCAAAGAAATGACTGACAGTACGTAAACCCTGGGAACTTATACAACCGAACACAACGTCAACAATCAGACACACAACCTTTTACTTACGATTCGTTACTACGCACCACAGTATCAGTGGGCGAGGTGGAATGATCAGAACACCAACAAGACTCAGACTACACAACAATACATCACACAGGCTTCGACAATCACTCTGGCAAGTCCAGAAAAACGGGCTCTCTACCACTCTTTTTCCATTGCTTTATAAAGATGTTTACAGGATGCGCGTACCAACTTTTTGCGCGAATTACGAAAACTCCGTTACATCTGGCATACATTTGTCCTACTCCGACGGCCGACTAACAATACCTTTTGCATTTCTGCAACTTTGAAATTTGGTAGTCCATGGACAATCTCCTTTGACTGCATCAGTTTCAGCCTTTGCAAGTTTGCATGTCCAATCTGTTTGTGCCATATCTCTATATCTGCAATAACTCGTACACCTTTTGCAAACATGGTTGCATTCATTTCAGGAATCTTCACATTTACACTGAACATCCTACCCACTTTGTTTCCTTTGGCAACCAATCGTCCATCCTGCTTGTACTCTTCTACATATAATCCATCAACATTGAACATGACTTGTAATCCGTGGTCAACCATTTGTCCAAAGGAAACCAGATTCTTTGTTATATTTGGAACATGCAGCACATCAGCAAGATGTTTTACCTTTCCATCCTCCATCGATAGTGCTATGTTTCATGTATGCTCAATAGGATGTGATGTGTCATCACCTGTTTCAACATATCCACGAACTGGCAATTTCTGCAAAGTACTAAACCATTCCGCATGATTGGCCACGTGATTTGAAGCACCTGAATCAACATACTAGACATTATCATTTGATTTTGAAACACCAGCAGACATGGTATTCATCATGTGATGTTGAACCATGAACAGCTTCTCAGAATCATTTGTACTTGTGGATGCATAGTTGTTTTGCTGCCTTCTATTATTTTGATTCTTCAACCTGCAATCACGTTCAAAGTGTCCAGGTTTACCACAATTCCAGAATCCTTTACTATCATTACCTGAATCATTTCTTTGGAAGTTTCTGTGACCTCTTTGGCTCCCCCTGCCTCGAAATTGTCCTCTTCCTCCTACATGATTCTGTTGTTGACCTTGGTCTTGGTTACTGTTTCCTCTTCCATTTCCAAAACCTCTACCTCTACCTCTTCCTCTACCGATAAGAATACCTCTTCACAATTGGGCTTTCCTTGGGAGTTTGAATCCTCCCCAAGATTCTTTTCTTCAATAATCGGCATGGATACCAAATCAACAAAATTCAGAATATTTTCCCTGGTCTGTATAGAAGTTCTAGACTGCCTATATGCAGCTCCTAAACCACGAAGGCACACTTCCACCTTATCATCATCATCTACATTCATGCCAATAGATGCAAGTGACCCACATATGCTTTTGATTTTTAGAGTGTAGTCACTTACGGACATGCTCTTTTTCTCCCATGTGTGCAGCTCGTTCTTGAGTTGCAATTTTTATGCCTTTGTATTGGTCTTGTACAATGTGACCAAACTGTTCCAAGCCTCTTTTGGATTCTTGCCATCTTGTATGTGTCCAATCATGCTATCATGTATGCTAACAGATAGCCAATACATTACCTTCTGTGCTCCTTGATTCCATTCCTCATATACTCTTAACTGGTCTACAGTCTTATTCCTTTCTGGTAATTGCAGAGCATTTTCATTCTCTCCTTCGATGTACTTCCAGTAGCCTTTTCCCATCAGGAAATTCGTCATTGTGAATCTCCAAGCATGGAAGTTGTTCTTGTCCAGCTTATCGCTCATAACTTGACTCATTTCATCTACGTTTGCCATTTCTGCAACAATTCACAACACTGCAAAACACTACAAGCAGCACTTCTGCTTGAACACTATCACACTATGACGTGATAGTTTGATCTCAGAAAAACATAGTTTTCGTGTATCAACAGTACATAGAATCGCTTGAAATTTTGGACCTAGAATATATGAGTGTTTTTTAACACAATGCAAGTTACAATTTCTGAAACTGGCCTGGTTTTTCAACGGGCCCCACCTTGCGGTCTCGAAATGGAGGTCGAGATGGTTTCTCTACGAGCTCTCTATAGCCACATTGGCTCTGATACCATGTCACGAGGAAGGAGATAAGGAAGAGATCTCACACACACTCTCACTCTCAAGGAGAAGCACACACACAGATTGAGGCAAGGAAGAATTCTCTTCTTCTTCTTCTTCTTCTATTACATAAAAAAAGGAATGTACAAGAATGACCTAAAAACAAGAATACAACAAGTGCAATATATAAAGATCAGTACATAAGGAAAAACCTAATCTCCACGAATGAGTGAGCTCGCATAGAACAAATGTGCCATCACTCTCGGTAGATAAATCTAATAAAGCTCAATGAAGCATCCCTAACATATACCGGCGTGACCACTATACATGTCAGAGAAACGAAAAACTCGTACGTGTCATCCTGGATCATCACATGTTGACCTTGATATCTCAACATATAATCTATCCACTTTCTTGTCATCTTAATGGAAATTTTCTTGGAGCCTTATGAAGAGAAGAAAAGGCATTCACAATCTATTCAATGGAACATTATGGTAGAGAAATAAGAATCAGGAAAGGGAGTTCCATTTTTATTTACATTTCAAAAAAAATGATGTTTCTACTTTTGTAGCATATAATAGCGAATGCATGAAAGCATTCCTTAACGAGTACGAACACGAACTTCAAAATCTCTGAAGGAAAAGGCGAAGAAACAAAAGATATAGACGTAATCTCGATAATAATGAGATTACAAACATATCTTCTTTCATGGATTGGCTATATAGTCGTTTGCAACGTGCCAACGCAAATAATGAAGAAATCTCAGATGAGCAGAGAGAGTTAATGATAGGTTGTGACGAAAGGTAATTTTATTTTAATAATATTTTGTTTTTTTCATATATGTATATTAGTTTCTATTTACTAATTTAATTTATTTTGCAAGCTTGAATGTTCACTAATATGTGGGCTTTTGGACAGCATATTAGAATCAAAGCCATTGATTCTTTACGTAAAACAGAGGATTATAGTATTGTTGCTTCTTTCAAGCAACTATCACATGCTAGCTCAAAAGACACGAACCTTATACATGGCAAACTTGGTTATGTGGGAACTATTGTTGGTATCTAGGAAATATCATTTTGTACATTCAAACAGGTAGAAAAAAGTTTATGTTTTTTATGATAGAGTTAGTTATTTTTCTAAGTACCTAATAATGGGTTTTTTTATATATTTTTTGATAGGTCATTTTGAAGGTTGACTTGTTTTGAGCCGAGTATAAAGGTAGTAATTCCACATTAAGAAAGGAATTATGTGGGTTTTGGACAATTGATTCTTCCAAGGTAATGTGATCTACTAAAGAACCATATATTCTTTATAGGCATATTGAACAAGAATTTTTTTATAAAAACCCAAATGCTCACCCTTGGTGGCAAGTCATTCATGTTCAACCTAGAGGTAGGTCATTGTTTGAATAGTTTATTGTTAGGGATATCAAAGAAAGTCCTCTTGATGATTCACCATCAGATACTGATACATTAACATCTAAAAGAGAAATTAGAATCATTATACCTGATAATGATACTAATCTTTTTTATGAAGAGGATAATACTCTACATGCTGATTCTACTGATGATGAAGAGGAATTACTAGAAATCGATATTTATCCATCAATAGATGATGTGACTCATGAGAACACAGATTTAACAATAGAAGAAATAAATGAAATCAATAAGGATAATGAAGATGAGACTATATTGATGTCTTACCATAATGATGGCAATACTGAAAAAATATGAGCAGATTAGATAGTAAATTCTACTTTAGTTATCGATCAATAACTTGAAGCTTCTAAATGGATATCAAATAACAGATTCTTTATTCAACTTGAATATTGATGAATCCTACTAGAGAGATGAAATCATGTTCTTTTAAGTTAGAACATGAAGCTCGGGGGTATGCCTAATTATTATATATATAGCTTTATCTTTGAAGAGCAAATTTTTCTCATGTATGTATGCATATGTGTGTGTATTCATGTGTATTATATGTATACATGTGTTAGTATGCATATATATATGTGTTTCATGTATATGTATGTGTGTGCATGTGTGTGATATATGTATACATGTGTTAGTATGCATATGTGTATATATGCATATGCATTTGTGTAAAATATTCATGTATTCATGTAATATATGCAAGTGTTTATTATTGTGTATGCATGTATAAGTATACATGTGTGCATGTATATATGATGTGTACATGTATATATGTATATATGTCTATGTGTAAATGTGTACATGTAAATATGTATGCATTTACATATATTTATGTGTGCATTTAGGCATGTATGTGTGATGCATAATGTATCTACTCCATTTTATGTTTATTTAGGTGCATCTACATGATGTGTATATATGTTTATATATATTATGATATTCGTTGATTCGAGTAGTTATATATAGATGCAATGTGTACATATACTTCAATCATATGGCTAAAAGGCTGAATTAGAGTTTCTAAATTAAGGGTTTTAAAACCCTAATATCAAAATTAGTGTTTTTGAATTAATATATATATATATATATATATATATATATATATATATATATATATATATATATACATATAAATATATCAGTATACATATATATATATATATATATATATATATATATATATATATATATATATATATATATATATATATATATATATATATATATATATATATATATATATATGTGTGTGTGTGTGTGTGTGTGTATGTATATATGTATTGTTATAAAATGAGATACATATACTATAATTTATATATTTATAATATATATATATATATATATATATATATATATATATATATATATATATATATATATATATATATATATATATATGCATGTGTGTGTATGTATGTGTATCTATATGTGTGTATGCATGTGTTGTGTGTGTGTATGCATGTGTATATGTATATATGCATGTAAATATGATTATGTGAGTCTATGTGTGTGTGCATATGATTATGTATGTGTATGTGTATGTGAGTATGTGTATGTATCTATGTGTGTATTCATTATATGTGTGTAACTGCATGCATGTGTATGTGTGTGTAAAAATGCGCATGTCTATGTGTGTATGTATAAATGTGCATGTATGTGTATATGTAGGTAAATGTGCATGTATGATGTATATGTGTGTGTATGCATGTATTTGTACCTCTAGTCTCACTCTTTTCTCTCTCTCTCTCTCTCTGTCATATACGTACATACATACAAAAACACACATACTCATATCCACATATATATACATAAAAGCAATGTGTACCGTGCATTATCGTGACGATGAGCTATAAGTGTCTGCATCTCTTTTAGACACCACTTATGCGACCATCCTGTCCCAAACTTTCTCTCAAGTGAACTAAGTAAGTATTTTTTATCCCTCTCATCATGCTCACTACAAAAATTAAAAAAATCATGTAAATAAAACATAAGATATTTAGTTCAATTTATATGTAAAATTTATACTTACTTCCACTGTAAGTGGACAGGTGTAGGTAAGAGTCGCATAATGCTCGAATTCTTCTCTTGAACTCCAATCCATTCCCTATGTACACAACGTTCCCCTCTGGCTCTATATCGCACTCTAGCCCTAAGGTGCCTATGCATGTCCTCATACGCACCTGTGCTCTGCTCTGAGGTGGTATAGGTGTCCTGAAAATAGATAGATTTAAAAAAAAAATATGTGTTATAATACATTAAAAGAATTTGTGAAAAAAAACATACCTATGAGCAGATAGTTGTCTTCCTACATGTGGAGCCATAGAAGAGCCCTCCTTTGATCGCTAGGTAAGCATCTAGATCATATAATCCAGCTCATCATCAGCCATCTCTGATTTCTCATGCATGATCCCTAGAGTATCAGGCGGAACTCTTGCTCTCATAAGACTTTTTATGAGAGTGAGTTTTTCCTTTCTCTCTCTACTAGGATCCATAATACCTATACATATAAAAGAAAATGGGTTAGAAATCAATATATATATATATATATATATATATATATATATATATATATATATATATATATATATATATATATATATATATATATATATATATATATACACATATACACACATACATATGTACACACACACACATATATATATATATATATATACATATATATATATATATATATATATATATATATATATATATATATATATATATATAAATATATATATATATATATATATATATATATATATATATATGTGTGTGTGTGTGTGTGTGTGTGTGTGTGTACATATGTATGTGTGTATATGTGTATGTAGGTGTATATGTGAGTGTGAGTATGCATGTAAGCATGTATGTATGCATATGCATGTGCATTATGTATGCATGTGTGTCTGTATGCATGTAAGTATGTATGTATGTATGCATATGCATATGCATTATGTATGCATGCATGTGTATGTGTCTCTATGTGTGTGTATGCATATATATGTGTGTGTGTATGTCTCTATGTGTCTTTCTATGCATATGTGTGTGTGTATGTGTCCATATGTGTGTATGTGTGTGTATGTGTGTGTATGTGTGTGTGTGTGTGTCTATGTGTGTGTGTGTGTAAGTGTGTATGTGTCTATGTGTGTGTCTATGTGTGTGTCTATGTGTGTATATACGTGTGTATCTGTATATATATGTCTATATACTTGTGTATGTAGGTGTGTAAATGTGTGTGTGTAAGTCTATATGTGTCTATGTGTGTATGTGTGTGTGTATGTGTGTGTGTGTGTAAGTTTGTATGTGTCTATGTGTGTATGTGTGTGTGTGTGTCTATGTGTGTAAGTGTGTGTGTGCCTATGTGTGTATGTCTATGTGTATGCATGTGTAAGTGTGACTGTGTATATGTGTGTGTGTGTCTATGCTTGTGATATGTGTGTATGTGTGTGTATGTGTGTATATGTGTGTATGTGTCTATATGTGTGTATGTATCTATGTGTGTGTATGTGTATGCATGTAAGCATGTAAGCATGTATCTATGGATATGAATGTGCATTATGTATGCATATGTGTGTGTATGTGTGTGTATGTCTGTGTATGCATGTAAGTATGTATGTATGTGTATGCATATGCATTATACATGCATATGCATTATACATGCATATGTATGCATGTATGTGTATGTGTGTGTATGTCTCTTTACGTGTGTGTGTGTGTGTATGCATATATATGTGTGTATGTGTGTGTGTGTCTCTCTACGTGTGTGTGTCTATGTGTGTATATGTATGTGTGTGTATGCATGTAAGCATGTATGTATGCATGTGCATGTGCATGTGCATTATGTATGCATATGTATGCATGTGTGTGCATGTGTGTGTGTATGTGTGTGTATGTCTCTCTACGTGTGTATGTGTGTATGCATATGTATGCATGTATGTGTATGTGTGTGTATGCATGTAATTATCTATGTATGCATATGCATATGCATATGCATTATGTGTGTATGTGTGTGTGTATGTGTGTGTGTGTCTATGTGTGTGTATGCATGTGTATGTGTGTGTAAATCTATGTGTATATGTGTGTGTATGTGTCTATGTGTCTATGTGTGTGTATGTATGTGTATGCATGTGTCTATGCATATGCATGTGCACTCTGTATGCATATGTATGCATATGTATGTATGTGTGTGTATGCATGTTAATATGTATGTATGCATATGCATTATGTATGCATATGCATTATGTATGCATATGTATGCATGTATGTGTATGTGTGTGTATGTCTCTATGTGTGTGTGTGTATGCATATATGTGTGTGTATTTGTGTATGTGTGTGTGTCTATTTGTGTGTGTGTGTATTTGTGCATGTGTGTATGTGTGTGTATGTGTGTGTATGCGTGTATGCATATATATGTGTGTGTGTCTGTGTGCATATATATGTGTGTATGTGTGTATGTGTGTATGCGTGTGTATGTGTGTGTGTATGAATTTAAGCATGTATGTATTCATATGCATGTGCATTATGTATGCATATGCATGTGCATTATGTATGCATATGTATGCATGTGTGCATATGTGTGTGCATGCATGTAAATATGTATGTATGCATATGCATTATGTATGCATGTATGTGTATGTGTGTGTGTATGTCTCTCTACGTGTGTGTGTGTGTGTATGCATATATGTGTGTGGATGTGTCTATATGTGTGTGTGTATGTGTGTATGTGTGTGTGTGTGTATATGTGTGTGTGTGTCTATGTGTGTATGTGTGTGTCTATGTGTGTATATACGTGTGTATCTATATATATGTGTCTATATGCATGTGTATGTGTGTGTAAATGTGTGTGGATGTGTGCGTGTGTGTGTCAATGTGTGTGGATGTGTGTGTGTAACTGTGTGTCTTTGTGTGTGTGTATATGTGTGTGTATGTGTATGTGTGTGTGTGTGTCTATGTGTGTATGTGTGTGTCTATGTGTGCATATACATGTGTATTTATATATATGTGTCTATATACATGTGTATGTGTGTGTAAATGTGTCTGGATGTGTTTGTGTGTAAGTGTGTATGTGTCTATGAGTGTGTATGTGTTTATGTGTGTGTATGTGTCTATGTGTGTGTCTGTGTCTATGTGTGTATGTGTATGCATGTATGTATGCATATGCACGTGCATTATGCATGCATATGTGTGTGTATGGGTGTGTATGCATGTAAGTATGTATGTATGCATATGCATTATGTGTGTATGTGTCTATGTGTGTATGTGTCTATGTGTCAATGTGTCTATTTGTGTACGTGTGTGTATGTGTGTGTATGTGTGTGCATGGATGTGTATGTGTGTGTAAATCTGTGTGTATATGTGTGTATATGTGTTTATATGTGTCTATGTGTGTGTATGTGTCAATGTGTGTGTATGCGTATGCATGTATCTATGCATATGCATGTGCATTATGTATGCACATGTATGCATATGTGTGTATGTGTGTGTATGCATCTAAGTATGTATGTATGCATATGCATTATGTATGCATATGTATGCATGTATGTGTATGTGTGTCTATGTCTCTCTATGTGTGTGTATATGCATATATGTGTGTGTATGTGTGTATGCATGTGTGTATGTGTGTGTGTCTATGTGTGTATGTGTATGTGTATGTGTGTATGTGTGTGTATGCATGTAAGCATGTATGTATGCATATGTATACATGTGTGTATATGTGTGTATGCATGTAAGTATGTATGTATGCATATGTATGCATGTGTCTATATGTCTCTCTACGTGTGTGTGTGTGTGCATATATATGTGTGTATGTGTATGTGTGTATGCATTTGTATGTGTGTATCCATTTGTATGTGTGTGTATGCATGTAAGCATGTATGTATGCATATGCATGTGCATTATGTATGCATATGTATGCATGTGTGTGTATGCATGTAGTATGTATGTATGCATATGCATATGCATTATGTATGCATATGCATATGCATTATGTATGCATGTATGTGTATGCGTGTGTATGTGTGTGTATGAATTTAAGCATGTATGTATGCATATGCATGTTTCTTGAACCCCTAAGTATCCTTGCCCTTGCATGACTAATCTAACTGAGATTTTATTTCAGAGGTGCATAAGCCTTGGGTGCGACACATAACAGTAATAGCGCCAAGAGATGAATGAACCAAAACAACATTAAGCTGTAAGTTGACAGTCTTCCAATCTGTCGACTTCGCAGACAACAGAAAATCCAAGTAACGTTATAAATTTTGCATAAAGCAAACTCATAACGCTTCCGCACACAAATTGCAAGGTTGTAAGTACCACTGAATTATGCTTGGATAAAATATGGTGATGTTACTGGTAGAGAATTTGGAGATTGAACTTATAGAAAGCGTAGCAACCTGCTACAACAAAGTATGGAACAAGAGGCTGCAACGGCCATAGGAACATAAATTAATAGAGCGCTAGCAAAGTTTATAGTAAATTCTCAGTAGCTCACATAACACTCATATTAGTTAAAACCTTTAAACTTTTCTTATATAGATGCAAATGAATGTGTTAAAAACATAACCAGTCATTATATAAGGAAGCAGATACATGCCTGTTCCCATGGTTCTTCAATCTAATCATCCTTTCAAAGCAGGAAAAGTAATTTTGATTGTCCCAATTATCATCATTAACCTCACTTCCATTCAGTAATTAACGGTTCACCCTCAATGTGGATCATCTTGCAAATAACCCCATATAGCCTGTGCTTGCTTTTCCTGTAGATCTTCCGAAACTTCTCCAAGACAAACAAGCACTTTTCTAAATCTAGCTCAGACCGCCAACAGTGTTTCTGATCCTTTCCACGATCCAGCTTATGAGAAGCAGCATACGGTCCCAGAAAGCTATCAAATTCATGGTCGTAAGAGAGCCTTGTTGTTCTCCTCTTTGAGTGTACTGTTCCCTAGAACTCTGTGCTGTAGCTCACTTCACGGCCAAACCAGAGATTCTTCCCACAGAAATATCTTGTCAAAAATGCATCAAAGAGTGCTCTGAGAAAAAGAACTACCTTTGCTTACTTAATTGCAAATCATCAAGGACTCAACTTAGCAGTGTTTTGTTCGAAGGATCTGAAAATGAACTACAAGATAGAACGTAGTAGCTCTCCTCTCAATATTTGCAAGACGAAGAGGACAGAGCTTCAGCGGCGTCGAATTGACATCATGTGCCAGTGCCTTCCCATTCATCTTAGAGAGGAGCCTCCTTCATTCCCATCAAAGCCACCTCTGATTCATTCCCCTTTCTCCTCCGAGCTATCCAGAATGTCACTGTCCTCCCTTCACTTCATGCTTCAGTGCCTCCTTTCTTCTTCTTCTTCTTCTTTCCACCATGCATTTGCATTTCCCCAGCTATCTCCCCATCTCCTCTTCAAATGTCCTTTCTCTTCCGTAAAGATCTGAACAAAAATCGCAAGGCAGTAAATACTCTACGTGGGCATAACAATAGTTGAGGAGTAACTATTGCCCTATCTTCCAGATCTTCTGTCAGCCCTTGAGATGGCCTTATCGGTGCCACCACTTTTGATCTTTCTTTCCCGTTCCAGCTGTCTCCAGCACCGAGAGATCTTGCCCTCTTTCTATTTCCCCATATGTGTGTCCTCCTCTCTTTCTGCCATGCGTCTTTTTTTTCCCCTTTTCAAAAGCCCTGTGAATTAGAATTTATGCTCCACCTATTGCGAATGGATCTTCTATTTTTGCTTTATTCATAAAAAAAAATTCCGCTTGCCTTCCCAGATGAGAGTGCTCATAAAAAGCTACCGGCTTCATACATCAGCTTTGGTATGATGTCTAACTGAATACACTAGGAATTTCTCCAAGGCAATAAAAAACTTATGAAGTGGAATCATTATGACAACGCTCCAAAGATGTGCCTGGTGTTGCAAAAACCTGCTCTAAACGTGCCAAGATACCTTCAGGGATAGTAAGTAGACACCTTGTGCTTGCTAAGGATGCATATAGACCACCCTATTGCTTTGAAGCATCAATCTCAAATTGATTCATCAAAAGAGACTACTTGGTACAAAATAGATGTAACAAAACTTGCTATTTCTGCTCCCGACTTTTTAGGAGTCATCTGCCAGAATACATAGGCAAATTCAAATAGATGTAGCTCATAGAGAAATGATCCAAATATGATGAGAATTTATATCATGCAAATAGACATGGAAAATAACCTATATCAATTTAAATCTCATTAAAATTCTCAATATACATAGAGAAATCAATAATTGAAGTCAACTAAAAAATGATCATAGACCTATAGCAGTAGATGAAGAGATCTCCAAGATATAGCTTGGAATATCAATATGTATTGCACATATGATACATGAATTGAAAGGGCATGAAGCTTGGGAAGGAGGAGCACAATGTGTGCTTCAAAAATGGCTTGATACTTGATCAGACTCTCCTCATAATGTACCTTCAAAGTGCTCTCTCTTCCATGACTATCCTTAAAGTTAGGGAAATATTTGGCTAATCAATCTCTCCTTACTAGACGCTGATTCGTGCCAAACAAGGCCATGATTTTGTCTCTTTGCTTTTACCTTTTGATGTAGTTACTTTTCAAGTAATGACTTTTACAAGAGTTTGTTTTTATGGCTTCTCTTATTGAGAGTATACATAACAAATGATGAGTGATCAAGCACTAGGCTTCAATAAAAATGCACCAAGAGTTATTTCTTCAGATGATGAGATAGTGGAATCACCTTTTCTATCCACTAGGTGTGGTCACTCATCAAATACCACATCACAACTGACAATGATCTTTTTTGCCTCTAGATCCCAAATTATATATGCTTTAGACTCTTCACTATATCATAAGAAGACACATTTTGTGCTTTTTTATCCTAACTTATTTCTTGTTGATTCAGAGTAACTCCATGTAGTGCCTTTCTGTAGCATCTTTTCAAAATGTACTTGATTGAATCAACTACTTGTTCTGGAAATGAATCAGATATATCTTGAGCTTTCAGCATGCAGTGGCCCATTTCAACTACTATCCTACGTTTTCTTTCAGCAACACCATTTTGTTGAGGTCTGTGGGCTATAGTAACTTGCCTCTTGATTCCATGAGAATTATAATAGTTGTTGAATTCTATTGCTAAGATTTTTCCTCCTTGATCAGTTCACTTCTTAAGTTTTCTATCTGTTCATTTTCAACAATCTTGTGCCACATTTTAAACTTGTCAAATGCATTAACATTCTCTTGAATAAAATACACCCACATCTTTCTACTATAATCATCCACTATAAAAAAAAGAGAGATCCTCCCCAAGCAGGAGTAGACATTTTACCATAGAGATCAACATGTACCAAGTCTAGAGGAGCTTGAGCTTGATTGCTATTATCTTTTGGAAATGCCTTCTTTTGCTGCTTGCCCATCATGTAAGCTTCACATGGCTCTTGCAAATCAAAAAATGTAGGTAAATGTGCTACCATCCCTTTTCTTTGCACTTCTTTGACAATGTCAAATCAAAGATGGCCAAAACATTGATGGCAAAGTGTACTTATGTCTTTGTCCTCTGTAGTAGTAAGTGCACTCAACTCATATAGGTTATCTCTCTGCACTCCTTTCCATATTGTATTACCTGTTTCATACAAAGTTTTTGCACCATACTTTTTTAATTTACTTCAAGACCATAATTTTTTATGGCAAAAAATGATAATAAATTTCTGTTTAGTTTCAAAACATACAAAACATAAGAGAAATTTTTCTCAACACTAGTGGAAGCAACAAAAGACATGGTTCCTATTCCTTCAGCTAGACATTTGGATTCATTTCCAACCATGACATTGATGGGTTCCTATAGAGGCAATACAAAAATGTACCAATCCTTCTAGCTAGTCATGTGGTGAGATGCTCCACTATCTAATATCCATGATTCCTCCACACAAGTTTGGGAATATGTACATACCTCCTCTATGGCAACCCATAGTTTAGGTTCTTTGTTATTCACTGATTCCCTATTCTTTCATGTGGATTTTAGAGTACCATTTCTCTCATTAGCTTGCTTCTCCCTACAATCTTTAATGGCATGACCCTTCTTTTCGCAATAGAAACAACTTTAGGTGAACATATTCTTCTTTGGATTCTTCTTTAAACTATCAAAAGAGTCTCTACTCTTTGCATTTGTTGAAGATGGTGCATCGTCTGAATCTTGCCTATTCTTTAAATGCATTTCTTCTCGGGAATGATGGTAGCAGCCAGGGCAATCTAGGCCTTACAAGATAGACAGGCCAATGAAGGGAGTCAGAAAAAAGGGAGATCCAAGCAGGCTTAAGCAGGCAAAGCACTCAATGCAGATCCGACAAGTACGCCACATAATTTTTTGTGAAGAAATACTTCCCAAACAGTGATTTTAGTCACTTCAGACCATTGTAAATACCATTTTCCATTACTCCTACTCCATTTTGTTCAAGCCAAGGAGTCCTTAAGCTTGAGGACTATTAGACATATCTATGTACCAATTTTCATAATTTTTTAGAGATCGTTTAAGCCTCCAAAAGAGCCTAGGAACCTAATTTTTAACTAGGTCTGGACAGGGCCAAAACCTAGTCAAAAACTATAAAAAGAGTTAGAGAGCTAATTTTTGAGGTTAGCTTATTAGAGTTTTGAGCTATTGTAAGAGACTTTTTGAGTAATACAAAGAACTCCATTGTTCCTCTCTTTGTTCTTGCCTTTTGTGCACGTGTGTGTATGTGTGTGCATGCTTGTGTGCTTCTCACTCATGCACTTGTGCCATCACTTGCTCATAGTCATCATACTAGTCCTCACGTCTCCACGGATTGACAATTATGAGGTGGATCTCCTCACGTTGGTACTTTCCATTGTGCTAGAGTGAGACCAAATTTGGCACCGTTGACAAGGAGAGAGTGTCAAGGACAAACGTGTGATGGTAAGATGTAGAGTTGTGATGTTGGATTCATAGGTAATTTCTCTATTTTTCCTTATTTTTCTCTTTCTTACTTCATCACCATCATCTCCACCTTCACAAAATTTTCATTTTTTTGGTCATATCACCTTCCCTACCTCATTCCCCCTCATTTCACTTGTGAGAGACAATGAGAGAGAGCTTGTGTGAGATCTATTTTTGTGTGTTTTTGAGTGTTTCTTGTAGGTTTTGATTGTATCATCATCTCCAGCAGGTTGCACAGGTATGGAAAATGTCTGCACAGGTCTTGGAGCATTGACCTCTGTCAAAAATCGGTCATTTGGTAAAACTAAGTGCATATTCACACTCTAGAGGCCTTGCACATCACTAATCCATATAAAGCTTCAAAAAATTTGTAAAATTTCTATCCATCACAATTGAAACCATCAGTCGTGAGTGACACCATCCATTGCGATTGACACTGTCCATCGTGATCGACTCATAAATCACGTTTGACACCTGTTAGGGTTTTTAATTTTTAATTTTGGCTAATTTTGGGTCAAGAAAATAATTCGTGAAATCATGTTTTCCTATTAGCCTATTTTAATCATGTTTTGACCCCAAAACCCTGAATTGACATAACTTCTTCATAGGAACTTCGTTTCTAGTTATCCTGGGCTCATGGGAAAGCTCGTTTTGAGTCCCACATTGATTAGTTTTTGTAAAAATTAATAGGTGAAGTTATAGATAGGGTATTTTGAAGTTGACCTTCCATATGACGTTGTGTATGCGATGATCTAGCGTTGCAGGCAGTTTGCCAACATCGTTAAAAGCACTTCTGTTTAGTGATGCTCTTTGCGATGCATACTTTACTTTAGCATCGCATAAGTGACACTAACATCGCTTATGCGACGAAACATCTTTAAAAAAAAGGGGGGGCATCACTTATGCGACGCTAGCGTCGCATAAGCAATGAGCCCCGATTTTTTTTCAATTCAGGGGCATCGCTATGCCCCCTATTTCTAGTAGTGAAGCTTGGAGCACAACACACAATACTGAATGTATTACCACTAGAATGTACAAAGATAAGTAGCCCCTTGGGCAATAGGCATATATACAAGCCGGGGGAAAAAAACCTCCTAAAGAGGGAAAAAAGTGCCCCGACGGTCCTAGAGTGTTCACACATATCACTACCTAAATATAGCAATAGCTCTTTCTTGTCATATGATTGATCTTGCTTTGGTTCTCTTTAAGGTTTCTGAAATTTTTCCCTTCTCCCCTCGACTTTATATCTTTTAAAGTGTTATGGTTCATATATTTGATTTTCCTAGTCTTCTGCACTCTTTCTTTTATCTTGGGATTTAGATTCCTCATCCTCTAGTTGATTAGATTCCGATCCTTTTCTTTTGAATTCTGTACAAATTTGATCATGTTGAATTATATTAAGCCATAGCCTTTTGAATGACACATTTTCACTGAGTTTTGTTCACATGTAGCTACCTCTAGAGTTGCGAGTATTTGATCCCAACCATATGGTTCAAAATCTTTATCATCAAAGTGCACAAATATATATTGTGCTTGATGCTATAGAAGTGTTTTTTGTTTGATGAACTATTTTCCAATCCCTTAGTGATATATCATGATGTGTATTATTCCTCATATTTACCTTGGTGATGGTATCCTCATGTTGAAGGTATAAGTAATCACTCCCCCCATATTGTACCACTTCAAGTTGCCTTAGAAATGGTCTTCCTAGTATGATGTCATATGGGTTTAACTAAGGAATTCCACTAGTGATTGAGTATATGCTTAAATTTATTTTTGCATGTCTTGAGGTCAATTAGTTCGAAGAAACCTAATTGATATTCCATATATTCATGCTAGTTGAAGCTTTAACTTGGTTGGTTTCAACTTAGGTTTGCCCCAGTTCTACCAAACTTCTTTTGTGATAATGGCTACTCTAGCTCTGCTATCTAAAATAGCTTGCACTTTATGTCCTTGGAATTCCAAAGTTAGAGTTGTATTTCCTTCTTCATCTTCACAACATCCTTCTATTTTTTCCAATAGGGCTTGCATTTGCATTGTTCTCTCTTTCTCAGAGTCATGTTATTCCTACCTTTTTAATGAATCTATACAATATCTTATCAAATCAAGGTTTTATCTTAATAATTGTCACCAATAAATTTTACATGTGATTTCCATATTCTGCAATGTTTCTAACATATTACTCTTTGGCATTTCACCTTGTATCTTCTTTTGATTACATGATTGCTCCTACATCATCTACATTTGTATCTGCATGAGTGCATCTCCATTTTGTATCTAGGAGGCACTCCATTTCTAGTTTATTCCCATTTTACATTGTATCTATTTTTTATTTGGGTACCTTGCCATTTGCTTCCACCATTGTATTCAATCTTCTTTAAGGGGAATTATCCAATATGAGATGTACTTTGGGGAGCCCCTCCCAAACTTATATAAGGAGGGCCTCTCCCCTTATTTGTACTTGGTTAGATGCTTAAGGAGCCTACTTCATGCTCTTCGCAAGCTCATTTCGAATCCATATGAGTTTACCCATTTCTTGGTCTACTCACTTTGAGTCTCTCACACTCTTTCTTTTGTGAGTACGCTCTTCTTTTCATTTTGGTTCTGCACGTGTACTCTCTACATGGTATTAGAGTGCTAGGTGGTCTTGATGGTGCATTTGGTGTTTTGGTGTTGGTGCTGATAGAGCTTGGTGGTGTGGCTCTTCACTCATTGGGAGAGGTATTTTTTAGGCGGCATCATTTTGAACTCACTTTAGGTTACACATTGACCATTTGCACACCCTCCCACCCTTTTGTTTATTTTGATTTCACCATCTTACCCAATTTTCCCTCCCTCCCACCCTTGCATTTGGTGATTCCCTTAGTTAACTGGCTTTTAAGTCATGTTGTGGTGAATCTATCATCTTGATGTGTTTATAAATATTATTGTATTCCTTTTCTCATCGAGGTGGTTAACATAGGTGTTTCTCCATATCAATTTAAAGATCATTCCTCTTGTGACAGAAATACAAACCTCTATGTAGTGAGATAGAACGGCCAACAATCCTTACGTGGCAGCCACGAGAGAAAAATCTGTGTCTACCATCCGCACTTGTAGTAGAATGGATCCGCACTTGTAGTAGATGGAAAGGACATTGTTTTGGGGTCTATGAGGAACGGGTTTGAATGTTCTCTCCTAGAGTTTTAGGATTTTTGACCTGTCCAACAACATTTTTTTCCATCTCCTATGCTGCACGGGTCGTTCTCCACTCCCATAGTACAGTCGATACTCTCTTCATGAGAGACAAAGGAATCAACCGTACAGGCAGTCTCACCATCATTCTCATTCTCTGAGGCAAACGCAGAAGTCTCTTCATAAGAGGCAAAGGAATCAACCGTACAGGCAGTCTCACCATCATTCTTTTTCTTTGAGGCAAACGCAGAAGAAACTACTCAGACAAAGTATGGGGCTCGTCCTTTATCTGCGCAACGCAGAAAAGAGTGACTATTGAACAGCAGCTTGTCGACGGAGCTAAGCGAAAGAGACGGGCACTGAGATAATGCAAACGCTCATAGCCTATAGGTATCCTCGGAGAACTGCTCAGCACACGAATGTTAACAGATGAGCAACGGTTGTGAGGTAGAAGACGCCTCTGCTGAATAACGCTAGAGAGAGAGAATGCAGTATCTCACACCTTGTTAGGAAGCAATGAGGCTATGACTGGCTGCCCTCTGGCTTCACTACTCTTCCCTATCACTTCGAACGCCTCAGTCGCCTATTAAAGCATCACATGGACTTTGGCAATCTCAAGGGTCTTTCCTTACCTCTAAATCACGGCCAAATGATTGCTAGACTCTTTGCCGATGACATGAATGCCTTTGTACATAACAATATGAACAGCATTGAGGTGTTCTGGAGTTGCCTCGACACCTTTTGTGTGGCATCAAGTTCAAAAATCAACCATGCTAAAAATGCTTTTAGAGCAATCTATGGACCTCCACCCCAATTGTTATTAGATCAGGGGTGTCAAGTTATCCCTAGAGGTCAAGTCTTCCGTCTCCTCGGCATTCCAATGAGCTTCGACATCACAATGGACCAATGATGGAACTGGGTGCTAGCCAAGCTGGATAGCAAACTTAATCATCAGAAAGGTATGCAAGTCAACTTGGCAGGGCGCGCTATAGTTGTTAACATATTTACGCTTTCTACGACTATTTACTTTATGTCATGTTGGAGACCTAAGGAGAAAGAGTTGGCCAAAGTGGAAAGAATCTGTAGAAACTTCCTTTGGATTGGGGACCCCAACAGGAGGGGGATTCCCAAAATCAAATGGGAAACTTGCATTAGCTCGAAAGACTCTGGGGGCTTGGGTATCTTGGATATTGTTGGGTTGGCTGACAAGCTGGCGATTAAGTGGCTTATCAAGGCTTGGAGCAATAGTGAGTCCTCTTGGGCTAAATTGATATTCAAAAACTTGAAAGACCTTACCTTACTTGGCCATCCTGGTTGGAAGGACATAGGGATTCTCACGCTTTTGTTCTCCCACCAGCCGGTGTCCCCTAAAGGCTCTAGCCTCGTGTGTTCTTTATGGAAGAGTTGGAACAAGGCCAAACAATTCATCCGAATCAGTGATGAGTAGAAGTGGGCAGCTGGGATAAGACAAAATGAGTCTATCTGGTTCCCGATCATCGGCATCAGAGGAGTGGAGCCTTGGAACCTCCAAACTGCAAAGCGGTTATGGAACAAGGGGTTCAAATAGTGGAAACAACTCTGGAAACAAGAGACCAACCAGTGGATTAGGTTCGAAGACTTAGACCCGAGACATAGAGTTACCCTCAATGAATGGACTCTTCTTCAAGGCAGGTGTTTAGCGTGGGACCGCTCAACTACCCGCCTTCTCTGTGGACAGGATCTTCCTTGCTTGGAGGGCCTCAAATGGAGCAATGGTAAGAAAATATCCAGAATCCCCAACTTCAAAGAGAACTTAGATGTTCATCACACCCTTAACAAGAGGTGGTGCCTTTCTTGGACCAAACTTCGATGGGAACTAAAGTTCATGTCTATTTGGCATCCCCTAATTGAGATAAAAAAGTCTGTTCTCATGTGGTAGATCTTGCATAAGGGAATCTGGTCCAACGCAAGGGCTAACAAAATCTGTGGTGTGACGCCATGGTGCAAGCGTTGCCATCGATGCATCAAAGATTTAGCTCACCTATTCTTCGATTGCCCCAAGTCCCGTGTTATTTGGCATCACGTGACGCGGGTATTGAGACTCACGAACCAAATCAATTGGCAACAGGTGCTATTGGGTGAGGCGGTCGGCTGCTCATCGAGGCTATGGAATGCCATCAGGGGTGAGACACTTTGGAAGATTTGGAGGGAGAGATGTGCTGTCAATTTTGGTCAAACTCCTAAGGAATGGTCGATCGAGAAATCCTTGTTTCTTCTAGGTAAAAGAATCTCCCGAGATAAGAGATCTCCACTGTTTAGAAATCACTGTATTTATCTCCTCAAAAACAACATGTTGAAGCTCAAATGGGTCCCACATGAGGGTGATGATAGATTTATCCGCCTCATTTGTAATGCACTCTAGCTTGCCATACTCCTCCACTGCATTGTGGGATTTGGAGGGTCCTATGGGCACTAGTCCCATTCACTTGTAACTTTTCCTCTTTGTTGCAGAGCTAGAGAGAGCACAAAGCAGAGAAAAAGACGGGCCCCAAAATTTTTCCGATTTGGACATAATATCTTTGTATCATAACCACTCTTGTAATATATTTTCCGTTGTAAATGCACTAGAGGAGTCCTCTAGATGCATCCCCATAGAAGATTAGAAACTTACCCATGTAACATAGTAGGAAATTAGTCTTTTAGTGAATAAAGTGCCGGTCTCTTGTGTGAAAGGACCATTTTTTAGGGCACAAGTATATAAGTCAATTTGTGACTCTTTGTAAGAACTTTTTGCCATTGTGAGAATAGAGAGCACAGAAATTCGAATTTGTGTTTTCTTCACTCTATATCTTCTTCTCTGTGAGCTTGTATGCATGTGCATTGCTTGGAAAGAGTGTGAGGGAGTGTTGTCTATCCATGAAAGTGTTTATTTGCTATAGTTAAGGTGTGTGCGAAGTGTAGGAAGTGTTGAAGTGTAGGAAAGTTTTCCCACGACTCAGTATTTTGCTCATAACTTGAAGTAGGAGTGTCAGAATTGAGTGAAACCACTGCCATTGGATGGGTCTTCTCGAGAGCTTCGAAACGCATATGCTATTTGCTATATTTGGAGTTCAGAGTTGAGAGAAAAGCCCAAATTACTGACGGCTGCTGCACCAAGTATCGTGACACCATGACCAATAGTTGAAGCTTGTTTGGATTAGTCTTTGCCTTGTTTGCACTCTTTGAGTAGTTCATTTGCATTGACATCACTTGATTGCATGTCCTCATACACTCGGCTAGGTTTGTATACTCATCGGATTGATATTTAAAGCGTGAATCCCCACTATATGCACTTGAAGGGGATTGAGGTATAGTCTCTTTCTCCACAAGTCCCTAAGTTGGTACTTAGGTCAACACACTTTTTGGTGCCGTTTCCGGGGAGTGTCGAATCAAACCGAGGCGTTCGTGTGATGGTAAGTAGCTTTTTTGCATTGAAGCAAGAGGAGGAGTGGTGATTTTCTCTTCTTTGGTAAGTCATTTTTAGCCGCACTTGCTACTTCTCATTCTTGGAGTGTGTGTAGTGAGTTGTTAATCTAGGGAAGTGAGTGGAATGAGTAGAGTAGGAGTAGTGAGAGAGTAGATCAAGTCATTAGAGTAGAATTCAATCTTTGTTCTGAAGAGTTTCTTTTTTTTAAAGAAAGAGAATGGCAAGTATAAAAGCCAAAAAGAGTCATTTTGTAAGTCACTTGTGTTTCTGAGCAAGTATTGTGGAGCGTGACTGTTGAGTATCGCGTTTGAGCAACAAGGCGATCTGGGGCTGCACAGAGCAAGGGGGAGTGATAAAGGAATTGGAATAGCCTCCAAGGTGAGCACATTACTGTTGTGTTGTGATCTCTTACCTGTAAATCAAATTTTTAGAACAAACGATCTGCGTCAGGTATCGTTTAGAAGTTACAGGGGTTGAAAAGGTGTGATTTGAATGATACAGAGAGTGAGGAGAGGGTAGAAGAACTAGTAGAACAAGTGTATTGAATCAAATCTTAACAAAATCTAGCAAAAATTGACAAAGGGTCAAGTATCGCTTTCTCCCGCGGTCGAGTATCGCGATACTTAGCAAGTATCGTGATCTCCTGTGGTTGAGTATCGCGATATTTCCCAGGTATCGTGTGTCGCGTTCCAAAGATCGCGATACTTTGCAAAGATCGTGTATCGTGCTGTCATCGATCGCGATACCTACCGTGTATCGTGTATCGTGATCTATCAATCGCGATACTTGAGAAGTATCGTGTATCGTTATAGTTCAAGTATCGTGTATCGTTGGCATCCAAAGATCGCGATACTTAAAAGGTCGTGTATCGTTTCAACCAAGTATCGAGTATCGTTTCTTCATAGATCGCGATACTTGTTGCCGATCGTGTATCGTCTTTTTCGAAGTATCGTGTATCGTTTGGTCCAAGTATCGTTTCTCTCGAGTATCGTGATAGTTAAGTATCGTATATCGTTTACACAACGATCGCGATACACATCAAAGATCGTGTATCGTGTGTCAAGTATCGTTTTCACCCAGGTATCGTGTATCGTTTCAAGATCGCGATACTTGTGAAGTATCGTGTATCGTTATAGTTCAAGTATCGTGTATCGTTGGCATCCAGAGATCGTGTATCGTTTGTGTTCAAGTATCGTGTATCGTCTGGATCTAAAGATCGAGTATCGTGTAACTTTGAGGACAAGTATCGTGACTGGAAAATTTCATTTTCAGTCAAATCCCAGTCAAACTTTTTTGGAATTTTGGTCCATAGTGAAGAGTTCCAGAAGCTAGAGGTTAGCAAGGACTGACCAGAGTTGTGAAGTGGATGAGCCTGAGATCCGGAAGGACCCTAGGAAGCCGAAGAAGTGTCATCTCTTCTGTAGGTAGTGTAGCCGAACCAAGTAGCCGTTCAGAATATTATGAGACCTCTAGTGAGTCAGAGGAAGAAATTCCCATGGCTTCAGAGGATATGCAGAACACAGTACCCATGATGGGCATGATGTCAATCATTGAAGGAGAGTACAGGACCTCTTTGGAGTATGTGAACACCAACCAAAATGAGATCCCTATTTATTTGGATGGTCTAAACAGATCAGTGGCCAGGTTAAAGAAAGCGTCAGAGGCTTATATAGTGCCTAGGCCAGCAGTCAAGTATGTAGGAGGACTTTACATGGACAAACGAGATATCCAGTATGTTGTCACGGAGTACCCAAAAAGCATTAATGAACATGGTGAAGAAAACAATGCTTCAAACTTAAATGGAGGAGGGAATGAAGAGCAAGTAACTACTCCTAGAGGGAGATCTACTGTTGCTAGGATATGGAGAGGAGACCTCATTCCCCAAGATGACTCCTTAATGGATGTATACTTGATTAATGGGATGGAGCATCTTCTTAGAGCACATTCTTCAATTTGGGAAGCTGCCCCAAATTCTGTCACCATCTATGAGTTACAAGATCCTGATTTCCCTACCATCACCACATATTTGGATAAGAATCAAAGAAGATATTGGCCCTTGACAGAATTAGAGAGAGTTGAGTTGAAATATCAGAATATCCCAGTATTCCCCCCTAGGGACCAAGCCACTACTTTAAGAAACCCACTTGGAACATCCCAGAATGAGTCATATCAACAGTCAGGACAAACACAACAAACACAAATCCCGGTCAGACCACATGTGCAGTTTGCAATGCTTGCAAATAACTCTAATTACCGACCTCAACCAACTGTTGACCCAAGACTTGGAATTCCTGCTCCAGTCCGACCACCGGTAGTAAGAGGACCAGGCATACCCATAGGAAGACCAATCTTCCCAGTAATGCCTAGACCGCCCGAAGCGGGAAGAAGATTAAGGCCAATTCAAGTTGCCAAATGCATGAGAAATCACTATGATGGCTCTAGTGAACCTTACAATCATATAGCTGAATTTAAACAAGTAATCAGAGCCGAACATGTAGAAGACTTCTTGATCCAATATGAGTCCTTTGGTCTTACATTGTCAGATACTGCATTAGCATGGTTTCAGCCATTGGACCGTAATAATTTTCAAAACATGGAACAAGTCTATCAAGAAATGATTGAGGAATTCACTAAGTCTGGAATAAAAAACAACTCTTCATCATTGATTCATAGCTTTAAGCAAGCCCCTACCGAATCAGTGAGATTGACAGCAAGAAGATACAAGTAGTATGTGGACAGATGCCCAGTAGAAGAGAGACCTACCCAAAATAAATGGTGTCATTATTTTTGGAAGGATTGTTGAACGGATCATTAAGATCCCTTGTATACGTAAAGAGAGTTCAAACTTTGCAAGAGTGCATGAAGGAATGTATAGACCTAGAAGACAACCTAGCAGAAGACCTGAAAATACCTTTTCAAGGTAGCTTGAAAAGTGAAGATTCGGCCAGTAGCACATCAATCCCTAAAAACAATGTAGAGGAAATAGCCGATTTGGTAGCAAAGAAGTTGAACGTTCAAGGACAGAGGAACTACCCCAGTAACCCTATAAGAGTACCCATGCTTAGAAGATGCATGCAGTGCGGAGGTGATCATCCTTCTCACTTGTGCACTAGGGGAGTAGTCCCACCACCTGCTTATGCTTATAATAGACCCACCGTCCCAGGACCTCTACAATATTGCAGTATAGAACAAAAATATACAAATCACAGCATAGAAAACTGCCCTTACAATAGGCAAGCGAGACCAACACAGCCATACATGAGACCTTATGGATACCCTCAGAGAGAGCAAGGAGGTGAAGCGTGGAGGTACCCTACCTATCAGCAGCAGACACCAGTGCCACGACCATATGTATATCAAGGATACATCCAACCACAACCGGTACTAGGACAACAACCGCCCCATCCTCATAATGTTGTCCCAGTCAAGATAGCTCAACCTGAAGAAAACCTAGAGAGAGCGATAGTCCCAGCCACACCATTGGCTAGTAATGAACCATATGACTCATCTTACGACCATAGTCAAGGAGCATATCCCAATTATGACAGCTCTATGATAGAACATGGACACTTATACGAGCCATACGCCTATGGCATGGAAGTACCAGATAGTTCCTACGGATATGAGCAGGACTATGTGTCCTTAATGTACACAGCCCCTATAGCAACCATACCATCCCGACCCATGAACAGACTGCGTGTACCCAGAGGACCATGCTACAGATGTGGAGGTGATCACTATATCAGAGAATGTACATTGCCAAACCCACCACCACCACAACGAGTCTGGGAAGGCTACTGTAGTGATTGTGGTAAGGAACACCTTTTTAGAGATTGCCCCAAGAACCCCAACAAGGTTACATCCAACGTGCAAATCAATGTGATAGAAGTAATCGAATCATCAAGGAGTGATAAGGAATATACTGTACCATTGAAGGCGATAACAAGAGCCAAAGCTAGAGAAACCCCAGAAAAACTTGAAAAACACAATCAAAGTGACCTAGAGATGAATATACCCACACCTCAGAGGGTGGAAGACTCGGAAGAGCCTGAGAAAAGTGTTGTGAGCAAACGAACACAGAGATGGAAGAACCGTAGAGATAGGATAAAAGAAAAGAAGTTACTACAGAAGAGGGAAAATGAGAAGAACGAACAAAACCCAAAAGAGGAGCAGAAAATTGAAAAAGAAAACAAAAATGAAAAGTACAAAAAAGAAGAGGTAGGATCCGTCTTAGCGGATCCCATGCCTGAAGAATTAGCCATGTGGATTCAGGCGTACAAGGCACGAATAAGAGCAGGACCTACCATAGAACAACATGAAAGAGAATACCCTAGAGGTGACCTAGAGAAAGAGAGGTTGGAGATCTGCAAAAAATTGATAGAAGTTGCTCAACAGACCTTAGAGAAACCGGCGTTGCCATTACCCAATACCCGAATTTCTGAAAGCGAATTCCAAGAGTGCGTCATCATCCATGACCACGAAAAACCCGAAGTACGTGAGACACTGAATGGCAATTATTGTGAGGATAAAAGGGAAGGATCCAGTGTTCCCGAAGTAGAAGGGGAATGGCCTAAAGATTTGTGGGCTAGAGTCCAAGAGGACAGATGGAAGAAAGTAGAAGGAATTGAACCACCCTTTGAAGAGATAGAAGCGGAAGAGGAAATAGAGGGTTCAATACCTGAATTAAATTCAGAAGAAATTGTACCAATGGATCCTAGTGACAAAGGAGATGACGGAGTAAAGGATTGGCCAAACTATACAGGAGAGTACGAACATAAGTCAGAATTGTATTGCATCCCCTCAATAAGGAAAAAAGAACCGAACCCATCAGTCCAAACATCGGATATCATACAACACCTTAGAAAGGTAAAAATCCCTTGTACTCTAACTTTAGAAGAACTGTTGAAGATTAAACCACATTTGAAGGAAAAATTGACCAGTCAATTGGAGATCAAGACGGAGGAAAAAGAGATATCGGATGAAGTAAACACTGTAAAGATCTCTATGGATAAGGTAGGAGATTTTAGTGAGGGAGATGAAGGAAGCACTTGCCTTCCAATTACCTTTAGGGGCTATACAACCAAAGACATCTTAGATTCAGGAGCTGGTGTAGGCATTGCTACTAGAGAAATCTGGGAGAAATGGGGAAGACCAGCTTTAAGACCAATGCGTATGAAGATACAAATGGCCGACGGACATACAGAAAGACCCTTGGGATTATTGGAACAAGTAGTTTTCACCACCTACGGAGTTGAATTTGAACACACCTTAGCAATTTGTCAATTTGAAAGGCCGAGCAGTTATGAAATGATACTTGGGAGACCTTTCATGAGACAGCTAAAGGTTGTGCAAGGTTGGGGAAAAGATGCTGTATACCTACAACATGAAGGAACCACCACGAGAATAAATCTTCACACTTATACATATCAAGATGTTCCCCCCTTACAATGGAATCAAATTCATAAGGAAGAAGACGACCAGTCAATTCACAGCATAGGGTCTAGTGACCAATCTTGGATGAGCGAGGACACTCATCTATGGATATGCCAAACTGCCAAAAAGGAAGAGGATAGGAGAAAGGGATGGCAGCAAAGGCAAGGAGTAGCCAGGTCTATATAAGATCCAGCTTACATGCCTCAAGTCTTTTTAGATGAAGAGTTTGAACCTTATGGTTGGATGGAGATTTTAGCGACCCTCGATGCATGTGTGAATGAAGAAGTAATAACTATGAATGAATGTATTGACGAAGAAGGATATGACGTTAGCCTCTATGTAGTAGTTCTTCAGGAGGCGGAAGAAGGAGAAGTGATAGAGAAAGAATGGAAGGAGGACTATGAGAGCATTGAGATGGAGCCAGAACCAATGGAACCCGAGGATGGAAATCAAAAAATAAGTGTCACAGCTAACGAAAACAACCAGGAACCTACACAGGTAGAAGAGCTGGAGTTAGAAAAGAGCTAGAGAATGAAGAAAACAAGCCACAAGATCAGTTTGAAGTGCCAGCTCACTTCAAGAAATATGAAGTAGAAGAGAGAAAAATTGCTATTCAAATGCCTAAAAGAGAGGCACAGCCAGGAATAGCTTATGACAATAAAGAACAAACCAAGAAGATAATAGTAATGTTAGAAGAAGGAGAAGAACGATGTACTTTCATAGGACAAGATGTCTCCATAGAGGAAGAACAAGAGTTAATACGCCTCATAAGGGAATATCGGGATGTCTTTGCCTGGACCTATAAGGACTTGAAAGGAGTAGATCCATCTATATGTGCCCATAAAATCCCCATGACATCAGAAGCCAAATCGTCTAAACAAAGACCATATACATACAATGATGTGTATTCAGCAAAGATAAAGGAAGAGATAGATAAATTGTTAGACGCTGGATTCATATATGAGATTGAGCACACGAAATGGGTGTCACCTTTGGTGGTTGTACCGAAAAAGAATGGGAAGTTAAGAGTATGCATCAATCTGAAGAAAGTAAATGCTACGACCATAAGAGATATTTACCCATTACCAATTACAGATCATCTCTTGGAAAGAGTGGCAGGGAAGGAAGTTTATAGCTTTCTGGATGGCTTTTCAGGGTATAATCAGGTAGCTATTGCTCCTGAGGACCAACACAAAACCGCTTTCGCAACTGAATGGGGAGTATACGCCTTTAGAGTCATGCCTTTTGGTCTAACAAATGCCCCAGCCACCTTCCAAAGATTGATGTGCCATGTATTCAAAGAATTCCTGAGAAAAAGTATGGAGGTATATGTAGACGATCTTTGTACTTATTCAGCTATACGATCAGAGCACATCCCTGAAATGGAAAAGATCTTTGCCAAATGTCGACAATATCGAGTATGCCTCAATCCAGAAAAGTGTGTCTTCATGGTTAGACAAGGAAAAATATTAGGACATATTGTCTCTAAAAATGGAATTTCAACTGATGAAGACAAAATCAAAGTAATTCTGGATTTACCAAGACCAAAGAATGCTAAAGAAGTTCAAGCATTTATGGGACACTGTGGATACTATCGAAGATTTATACATATGTATTCCATAATTGCTAGACCTCTCTATGCACTCTTGACTCAATTTAATTGGACCGAAGAATGCGAGAAATCCTTTAATGAGTTAAAGAATCGATTGAGCTCAGCACCAATCCTTCGAGTACCTAACTGGAATAAGCCATTTCACATTCATGTGGATGCTTCCAAGTTTGCCATAGGTTGCATCTTAGCTCAACCTGCAGATACAGGAAAGCTTGACCACCCTATAGCCTATGCCAGTAGACAATTAAATCAAGCAGAACGCAATTATACCACCACAGAGAGAGAAGGCCTAGGGATGGTGTACGCAATGAAAAAATTCAGACATTACCTATTGGCAAATAAATTCAAATTCTTCATTGATCATCAAGCCCTGCTATACTTAGTCAATAAACCTTGCAATACAAGAAGACTAGTACGATGGTTTTTATTACTAATGGAATTTGATTTTGAGGTAGTAGTCAAAAAAGGGAACACCCACATAAGAGCAGATCACTTATCCAGAATGACCCATGGAGAACCACCCATAGGAGTACCAGATGATCTGCCAGATACGTACCTTTTTAACCTGGAAGTATGTCCCCAATGGGCAGAAAAGTTGATCCCTATACTTACGCATGGACCTAAAGATGGGATCACACCAAACCGAACCCAGGACCTTTGGAAGACTAAAAACCTTCATATCATTGCAGGAATTTTGTACCACCAAGATTCAAATGGATTGTTAATGGGATGTGTTGAAGAGGAGGAACAGGAAATGTGGCTTCAGAAAGCACATGTGAATCAATGGAAAACTCCTTTGAATGCAAACGGAACATGGCAAACATTGAGGAGATTAGGTATATATTGGCCAACCATGCAGAGGGATGCGCATAACTATGTATCAGCATGCCAAACCTGTCAAGAACAAAACCCAGATGAGAACTCCACTCTATGCTATTCCGCCTCTGGTAAAATTCTTAAAGACTCAAGAATACCCAGAAGGAGCCACTTCAGCTAGGAAACGTGCACTTGTAGAACAAAGTAAGGATTATGCCATTATAGGAAAACAACTTTTCAAGCGAGGGAGAGATAATCAATTACGATTGTGCATTCATGAAGATGAATATCTTTCTGTCTTAGAGATGGCACATACATGAGCTGCAGGAGGGCACTTCTCTGCAGATAAAACAGCAAAAATGATCCTCTTTGCTGGAATGTGGTGGCCAACTCTACATCAAGATGCGTTAACATATGTGCAACGATGTGATACATGTCAACAAACGAAATATCCAATTAGAAGAGATGAGATGCCACTGAGACCCATGGTGAGTGCCAAAGCTTTCACCAAATGGGGAATAGACTTCATAGGACCTATTAGCCCACCAGCGAAAGGATCCCATGCCGAGTATATAATTGTAGCCACAGACTATCTGACCAAATGGATTGAAGCCAAAGCAACCAAGAAAAATGACGCAAGAACCACGGCCAAGTTTCTCTTTGAGAACGTTTTCACTAGATTTGGACTACCGATAGAAGTTGTGAGTGATAGAGGTACGCACTTTGTGAATGAAGTTATAGAAGCCCTACTGAATGAGTTCTTGGTAATTCATAAGAAATCAGCTCCTTATCACCCACAAGCCAATGGACAATCCGAAAGTTTGAATAAAATCTTGTGTACAGTTCTCACCAAAATTGTTAACAATGGTAGATCGGATTGGGATAAGCAATTACATCATGCTTTATGGGCATTTCGAGTAGCTTATAAAACTGCCATAGGCACTACTCCTTTTAACTTAGTATATGGACAAAATTCTATTTTGCCAATTGATTTCTTAATTCCCACTCTGAGAGTAGCAACTACTTACGAGTGGACGGGACATGAACTATCAGCTCAATTGGATCAAATAGAAAAGCTTCACGAAACTAGGTTACAAGCAGTAGTAGGCATTTATGCTGTTAAACGGTGACAGAAAGCCTACTATGATGCTCACATTAAGGACAAAAATTTGAAGGAAGGAGACTTAGTCTTGGTATATACGTTGAAACAACACGCTAAGAAATTGCAAAAGAGAGGATATGGCCCATTAATCATTAATCGTATATCTACAAGTGGAGCCATCAGTTTAGCAACCCTAGATGGGGAAGTATTACCAAACTATATCAGTGGATGTCGAGTGAGAAAATATCTTGAACCATTGACAGAAGATACAATATCACGATTAGTCAAGGGCAAGAATAGACGGATTGAGGAGGAAAGAATACGAGAAGAAGCGAGACAGGAAGCCCTAGAACGAATTAAGAAACGGAAAGAGTGGATGAGAGAGCGAGATGAGAGATATCGACTAGGAGAAGAACTCATCCCGATGGCTAATTTTAGAGCCACTAAAAACCTAGGTTCACAGATAACGCAACCATATTTAAATTTGGGAGCAGGTAAAACGGAGTACCACTTGGTGGATGCTCTCATCGACACAGGAGCTGCCATAAGCTGTATCAAACTTTCTTTGACTCAGAAACTCAAGGAGGAATTACGTCCATCTATGGCACAGTTGATAGGAATAGGAGGAATGATTACTCAATGTATAGGTGAGATCACCTTACCTCTGCATCTTGGGAACAACACTATGGAACAAAAGCTATTAGTGTGTCATGAATCAGGATTTACTTGAAGAGGTAGTGTTAGGTCAAGACTGGATTTATGAATATGAGGTAACCATTCAATTGGCTTTAGGCTACATCTCAGCCAGGATAGGACATCGTGAGGTATTCAATTTGCTAGACGAACGACCAATCAAAGCCACTAGTATAGAGCAAAAAATTCATTCCAATGAACAAAGTCATGAGTATATGTTCACTAGCACTATAGAAACCCCTTTCTCAAGTACTTCATGTGAGGACACATTGAAGACTGCTTGCATACCATCTTCTAGTCTAGCAAGTCACAAGAGTGTCCATCAATCTGAAACCCACCTCAGTGAAGCACCATGCATAAGAGAGTCCAGCCCTCTGAGTAATTCAAAATCTGTACCTATTAAAATATACCCTATTCCGTACACTCAACAAGCTTGGATAAGGAAAGATCAAGCAAAGGAATACCTTCGATGACAGACGCACTATCGACATCGGAGCAATACGCAGCTGGAAGGAGGAATTAGGGCCAACAAGTATCACATATGAGGGTGCTTCAACCTCTTAGTTATAGAGGATTCAGATCAAGGCTTACGAGCTACATCCTCATATGTGCACAGATGGCGTGCGTGGCAACCCGATTTAACACAGCAACCTAGAATTAATGAGGTTATAGGTGAATTAGACTACGACTATCAGGTAGTCAGTCAAACTCCAAGGGTTGCGAGTGAGCAAAAGAAAAGAACAAGCAAAACGAATGCATCAGGCCCAGAGAATGTAAAACAAGAATTAAGAAGAGGCCGTCAAAACTGAACACCTGTTTTATAAACAAGTAAAACTGAGCAAGGGTTGCGTGCAAGGAATAGAAAGTGACCAGGCTTGAATAATACAGCAAGGTTTGATATGTGAAACCAAGACAAATCAGAGCGTCTCTAAAACGTAATGCAAGATCAAGAATCAGGCAGAACTGACCAAAGGATGCGTGTGCTGATCGAGACAACAAACTGAAGACAAGAAGTAAAGCCTGTCAAGGGACGACAGAGACGAAGAGGGGGAGAGTGTTGCAGAGCTAAAGAGAGCACAAAGCAGAGAAAAAGACGGGCCCCAAAATTTTTCCGATTTGGACATCATATCTTTGTATCATAACCACTCTTGTAATATATTTTCCGTTGTAAATGCACTAGAGGAGTCCTCTAGATGCATCCCCACAGAAGATTAGAAACTTACCCATGTAACATAGTAGGAAATTAGTCTTTTAGTGAATAAAGTGCCGGTCTCTTGTGTGAAAGGACCATTTTTTAGGGCACAAGTATATAAGTCAATTTGTGACTCTTTGTAAGCACTTTTTGCCATTGTGAGAATAGAGAGCACAGAAATTCGAATTTGTGTCTTCTTCACTCTGTATCTTCCTCTCTGTGAGCTTGTATGCATGTGCATTGCTTGGAAAGAGTGTGAGGGAGTGTTGTCTATCCATGAAAGTGTTTATTTGCTGTAGTTAAGGTGTGTGCGAAGTGTAGGAAGTGCTGAAGTGTAGGAAAGTTTTCCCGCGACTCAGTATTTTGCGCATAACTTGAAGTAGGAGTATCAAAATTTAGTGAAACCACCACCATTGGATGCGTCTTCTCGAGAGCTTCGAAAGGCATATGCTATTTGCTATATTTGGATTTCGGAGTTGAGAGAAAAGCCCAAATTACTGACGGCTGTTGCACCAAGTATCGTGACACCATGACCAACAGTTGAAGCTTGTTTGGATTAGTCTTTGCCTTGTTTGCACTCTTTGAGTAGTTCATTTGCATTGATCATCACTTGATTGCATGTCCTCATACACTCGGCTAGGTTTATATACTCATCGGATTGATATTTAAAGCGTGAATCCCCACTATATGCACTTGAAGGGGATTGAGGTATAGTCTCTTTCTCCACAAGTCCCTAAGTTGGTACTTAGGTCAACACACTTTTTGGCGGAAGTGTGTTGACCTAAGTACCAACTTAGGGACTTGTGGAGAAAGAGACTATACCTCAATCCCCTTCAAGTGCATATAGTGGGGATTCACGCTTTAAATATCAATCCGATGAGTATACAAACCTAGCCGAGTGTATCAATGCAAATGAACTACTCAAAGAGTGCAAACAAGGCAAAGACTAATCCAAACAAGCTTCAACTGTTGGTCATGGTGTCACGATACTTGGTGCAGCAGCCGTCAGTAATTTGGGCTTTTCTCTTAACTCCGAACTCCAAATATAGCAAATAGCATATGCGTTTCGAAGCTCTCGAGAAGACGCATCCAATGGCAGTAGTTTCACTCAATTCTGACACTCTTACTTCAAGTTATGAGCAAAATACTGAGTCGCGGGAAAACTTTCCTACACTTCAGCACTTCCTTCACTTCGCACACACCTTAACTACAGCAAATAAACACTTTCATGGATAGACAACACTCCCTCACACTCTTTCCAAGCAATGCACATGCATACAAGCTCACAGAGAAGAAGATACAGAGTGAAGAAGACACAAATTCGAATTTCTATGCTCTCTATTCTCACAATGGCAAAAAGTTCTTACAAAGAGTCACAAATTGACTTATATACTTGTGCCATAATTCCTCCTTCCAGCTGCGTGCTTTTCCTTGGTGTGTGTGCCCCTGCGGGGCTCTGTGCAGAGATGGGTGTTGCGCCCCTGCGGGGCTTCTTGTAGAGATATTTCTTTTTAGTGAAGCTGCTTCTTTCGTTGTCTTCTTCTTTTCTTTCTTTTACTTGATTCTCCCTCAACACTCTTTATTTTAATTAAAGTCCGGGAGAATAGGCTGAGGACGAACTTCCTTTTATTATTAAAAAAAAAAACGAGGCTATGGCCGAGATCTTTCACTAAGAGATTGATAAAGCTCACAAGCGGCGGGTAGAGAAGCAACTATCAGAGAGAGAACGAAGTACTTTCTCTCTGTAACCCCACTTCACAATGCACACATCTGCTTGCACTTAGCTGTTGATCGCTGATGACAACTGAGTGCAATCGCCTCTCAGCACTCAAGTTCAGGACACAATGATAAAGAGAGAGCACACCTGCGTGATCACATCACTTAGAGGAGCGCGGAAGAGTGTGTACTATGTAGGTGCCATACTCATCTCGTCTGCTTCTTCAACAGATCGTCGGCTCCCATTTTCCCAAACATTATCAAGTGCTCTAAGGAATTGTCATCCTCTACCACACACGTTTCACGTTTGTCAGAAACAAAGAGTGCAAGGTCAGAGATTTCACGTGGATGACATCATTGATGATGTCTTTCTTCGTGGAAACTCCAATTTTGTGGAGAACTCCAATTTCATGGAGAACTCCAATTTTTCACTTAAAATGTGCTTGGCAGCGGCACTTTCACAGCAACTGAATATCCTAATTTGACTTTTTCCTCACATCAACTATTTTATTTTTTTAATACTCTTCACACAGAATCAAACTTTTTTTTAGAGTACAATGAGTTGGAAACACACACACTCGACCTCATAAGGTAGAGGCACCCATCTTGAGGAACTCATGGACACCTATCTTTGGAAATTCATGGATATGTCCAGCTAGAATTCGAACTCAATACTTCCTCCAAGAGATTCAAAGCATTAGCTAATACGCTATGCGCTCTTGGATAAGATGACAATATCTCTCAAAAGGACGACTTATCGAAAGTTTCTTTTAGTCTACATATTCCTAAAGCATTAGATATTGTGACTATTATTGGAGGCTTCATCAGAGAAATCTGAATTAATGCATGCATCTGGTTCAAAGTCATATTCCATTAGTAAGAGGAACCATCTTGCTAATCTACTAGTATTGCAAGGTTTGGTCACTAGATAGAGTAATGCTTGATGGTCTGTAAAAAAATTAAACTTATTTGCGAGCAAATAATGTCTAAACTTCTTAACTGCATATACCATGCCTAATCCTTCCCTCTCTGTAGTAGTGTTATTTCGTTCAGCTCCATTCAATTGTCTACTTGCATAAGCAATGGGAAGATCCATATTGCCCTCACCAATAGGTTATGCTAGCACACACCCAATTACATAATTGGATGCAGCCACATGAACATGGAATGGTTTGTTCCAATCTGGTGTAGTGGAGAAACTCATAGAGCAATTCGAGACCTAGCCTATGCACCTGTCGAAGAGTTTCAACCTCATGGTTGGGCAGAATTCTTAGCAACAATGGATTTGGCCATTAATGAAGAACAATGGACACCACACTGTGATGAGGATCGCTATGACATTTTAGTCTTCACTATAGAACCACTTATGTGTGATTCAATTCTTGAAGAATGTGAGTCGAGCTTTGATGTACTTGAGGAAGCAAGTGACTCTGATCTAGAGTCAATCATTATGGACCCTTTTTGTGCATGAGAAGAAGAATTCCTACATGATGTAGAAGTTCATCCCCAAGAGCACGGAGAACTTACGAATGATGTGAGGTTAACTACATAGGTGTCCAGCAAGAGTGAAGGCAAGAAGAGGAAGAAGAGAGAGGCCTCATGAGATGAGGAGGAATCTTTTTTTGAGGTCCATGAAAATTTCAAGAAGTATGAGATAGAAGATAGGAGAGTCATGATAAGGATGCCTAAATGAGAAGCCCTAGCAGGAGAAGCCTATGATAACAAAGAGACAACAAAGGAAGTTGTTGTAACCATAGAAGAAGGAGAAGAAAGGTGCACATACATAGGACATGAACTGATTGTGGAAGAACAACAAGAGTTAATAGCCTTGCTAAGAGAATACATAGATGTGTTTGACTGGAGTTATAAGGACCTAAAAGGAGTAGATCTTGATATATGCTCCCATATAATTCCTCTGACATCAGAGGCCAAGCCTTCCAAACAGAAGCCCTACCCATATAATGACGATTATGCTGCCAAGATCAAGGAAGAGATAGATAGATTGATAGAAGCTAGATTTATTTATGAAATTGAGCACACTGAATGGGTATCCCCCAATGTGGTGGTGCCCAAAAAGAATGGCAAGTTAGGAGTTTGCATGAACTTGAAGAAAGTTAACGCATCTAGAATTAGAGATAGTTATCTGCTTCCTATCACTGAACATCTATTCGAAAGGGTAGCATGCAAGGAAGTTTACAGCTTCCTTTATGGGTTCTCTAGCTACACTCAAGAATGACTCTCTATTCATCCAACCCAACTTCCAACATGTTCAAGCAATTGGCCATCAGCTTGTAGCTATGCCACATGCTTGAAAACATGGAGAGAAGGGAGTCAAGGATCCTAGTCACATATGTAAAATACAAGAAAGTTGCAACATTCTACCTACACACATAGGAAATACAAGCATGCACACACACACCTCACTCTCTCACACTCTAAGACTAAATACACATATGCACATAGCCCTAAGAGAAAAGAGAGTTCTTCCATTAAAAATATATACACATGAGAGCACATCGAACCAAAAGCTCCCCTCTTTACAAAAATGAGACTCTATATATATGCTAAGCACATTTCCCCATGTGCTCTTTTTGAGAAGTCAAAAAGAGAGCACATGGATAACTGACATATCTTTTTGATATCTTGCAAATATTCCCTCTAACTAACAAATCCCAAGAAAGGACATGCACGTGTATTTTTTACGTGTATATGTGTGCAAAAAGGTGGATTTATTTAAGAGGCTTCTACTCTATAATATAAGGATAATATTAAAAAGTGCTTAGGAGAGTGTTCACATGGGCACATCTCCTAAATACAAGAAAGGGTATTTCTATGAATACTAAAGGGTGCCTTTACATAAGAGAAATTGTGAGAAACCCAAAGTGCTTAGGAGAGTGTTCACATGGGAACATATCCTAAATACAAGAAAGGGTATTTTTATGAATACTAAAGGGTGCCTTTACATAAGAGAAATTGTGAGCAACCCTCATAACCCAACACTCTCCTCCCCCTAGACTTTATCATTCTTGACAAAGCCAAGATAGGACAATCATACATTGCTGGATTGATCCAAGTTTGAGTCTTCAAGTCTTCAAATCTGTAGCTCTTCAAGTCTTCAAATTTGCAAGTCTGCAAGTCTTCAAATTTGCAAGTCTGCAAGTCTTCAAATTTGCAAGTCTTTAGTCTTCAGTCTTCAATCTTCAGATCTGAGTGACACAATCCCCTTGGGGAATAGTGAGCTCAGCATACATCCCATTTTGCACTCTTATGTAAGACTGATAGAGCCTTCCCTAGGAGCTCCCAAACCTAAAATTAAAACATACAAGAACAAGTAGATTGTATGGGCAGTAGACAATAAACATTCATTCCAAATTTAGTTTCCTCTTCAGAGAGCATCAAGTTCTACAAGACGGGCTCTCTTAGAGAGAAGTCTTCATGAAGATTTTTCTTGTGCTTGCAGTCCAAAAGTAGCTCAAAAGACATAGAGTCCTATAACATTTCATATTTCTCATAGGCTAACCATAATCACCTAGTCCACCACAAGTGCATGTGTGAATCTTTGGAGAGTATGCCCTTGGGAAGCCTAGACTCTCACCACCTTGCATGGAAGCAAGAAGGAAGGCTCAAGAATGAATCTCCTTTCATCCACCCCAACCTCCAACATGTTCAAGCCATTGGCCATCAGCCCACAGCTATGCCACATGCTTGAAAACATGGAGAGAAGGGAGTCAAGGATTCTAGTCAAATATGTAAAATACAAGAAAGTTGCAACATTCTACCTACACACATAGGAAATACAAGCATGCACACACACCTCACTCTCTCACACTCTAAGACTAAATACACATTTTCACAAAGCCTTAAGAGAAAAGAGAGTTATCTCCTAAATACAAGAAAGGGTATTTCTATGAGTACTAAAGGGTGCCTTTACATAAGAGAAATTGTGAGCAACCCTCATAAACCAACAACACCAACTACCTTTCAGAGGTTGATGTGCCATGTGTTTAAAGAGTTCTTGAGGAAAAATTTGGAAGTTTATGTTGATGATCTCTGTGCTCATTCCAACGTTAGACAAACACATATACCTGAACTCAGACAAATTTTTGACAAATGTAGAGGATATCAAGTCTGAGTGAACCTAGAAGAGTATGTTTTCATGGTCAGACAAGATTCTAGGACACATAGTGTCAAAGAATGGCATATCCACAGATGAGGGTAAAGTTAGAGCTATTGCAGAGCTACCAAGGCCAAAGAATGTTAAGAAAGTACAAGCTTTCATGGGGCATTCTGGATATTATCGAGGTTTCATTCATATGTATGCTATCATAGCAAAGCTTATGTACTCCCTCTTAACTAACTTTGAGTGGACAGATGAATGTGAAAACTCCTTTAATGAGCTTAAGAGACGATTATGTTCAGTCCATGAGGATCCTGATCCTATGGAATGCACTGACTCTACATCATCTATGGCTCTATGGATGGGATTCCAATGTATAGGGGGCACATCTCTATGAGAGTAGTCCTTGAGATTGACTTTGGTTGTAACACCAAAGATTTGCATATATAAGGAATTGTTTCCCCAATCCTACACTTCTTGCAACTTCCTCATGAATGGTCTTCCCAAAATCATCTCACAGGCCTGATTTTTGCTAAAGTTGCATATAACAAAAGTATGCTCAAACTCTACACCATAAGTAGTAACAGTTATCGCTTCTAACAATGCTAATGGTCTCTCTATGTGACCATCAACGATTTGCAATTTCATTCTCATTGGCTTCAGTGCTCGTTTTCCCCAACGCTTCCATAGGGAAGCAATAGCAATTTCAACCCCTATGCCAGAGTCCAAAATAGCCTTGGTGGTGTATTCCTGATGACTGATTGGAAGATAGGTGTTTCCTTCTTCTCCTTCAATCAGGTCTCCTATCTTGTGCAAGGGTATTTCTGGCACTGTTCTATGAGATCCTACCACGAAACGAGGTTTCGCTACTTTTGGCATCTAATTGGCTATGTGTTTCCACAATTCTAGTTTGACTTTGAGTAGCTCTTCTAAAGTGAGATTTCATTGCACTTTAGTGTTCCTAACTACCCCCGTATTCTTAGATATGATTGAATCTTCATTTCTTACCATGATTGTGGGTGCTCTTATACAAGTAGAGTTTGCTTCCCATGGTCCTGTGAAATGCGGAAGTTCTTGTAGAGAATTACATTCTAAGTCTAATTGTTCACTTGATTGGGCATCCTCCTATTCTCCATAGATGGAAGGAATATCTTGTGGGAATCGATCGTGCAGGTCCTCCACAAGTTCAATGGGAGGAGGATTTTCACTTTCTTTAGCCAATTCTCTTCTTGAATTCCTCTTAGAAATTTTGGTGAATACCGATTCATAGAAGAAGAGGTGTCGGGTTCTGTGGAATTAGGCACATAAGCTTCGTGGGGCGATCAATCTCTAGATCAGCTCTGGGCTTACATTTTTCATGATCTCTCACATTTGGCCCTTCTTGGATATTGGCCTGATATGCTTAAAGCATCATGTCTAGGTCTTTTGGAGTGGGATAAGCTAGGACTGATCCTATCTAGGGGGTGGTGGAGTTACATGTGGTGGATTAGAGGGTGGTGGATTGGAAGGTGATGGGGATGGTGGTGGTGGTGGTGGTGATGTGTGAGAGTGCATTTGAGAGGTGAGTTCAACTATCTTGGCCTTTGTTTCTCTTAGCCTTTCCTCAAGCTCACTCATCTTCCTCAACCATTGTCTTTTCATTCTCTCTTGGCTATCTTTCCATGCTCTTGTCCTTTTCTTTGTTAGACTCTCTATCTCACTAACCTCAGAACTCTTTTCCTGACCTAAGCCTTGGTTTTGTTGTAATGCTTGAGCTTTTGTGACCACTTGCACTAGGGTAGTGGAGGTTACACTTCCAGTAGAATCTACTACTAACCCAATCACATTAATGGGAGTCATCTTTGGTGTATTGTGTGGGTTCTTTGGGTAGTCGTGTAATAGGTGCTCCTTCCCACAATCTTGACAGAAATCTTGAATTATCACTGCTTAGGGTTGCACGGGTGTAGGTATAGGACAATCATGAATGAAGTGATCACCTTGGCATCTATAACATGGTCCTCTAGGTGTTGGGGGTCTCATCTGTCTAGGTTGGGGCCTAGAATTTGGATTTGTGTACATGACATTAGTGTATTTGGGATCCCTGCTAGATTCACTAGGATCTTCGAAATAGTATGTTTCATCATGCTCATGTGTTTGCATATAGTAAGCCTATGGGCTTTCAACATGAGTCGAGTCGAAATTGTGATCATTCAGATCACTTTCTGAAAGCAATGGTGAGACTGGCACTAAGGCTCTATTCAAGTTTTGTTCTGCAATTGCATACTTCACTAGGATCACATTGGCTGGAGTTGGAGGTTTCTGAGCTAACACAGGCTGAGGCCTTTGTTGGGTCTGGTAGGGTTGTTGAGGCCTACCATACTAGTGTGGGTACTGATTCTGGTATCTCCCTTGTTGTCAAAATGGTTGTGGATAATTTTTTCTAGCCATTTGCTTGTTCTAAGGGTAGTCTTGTGCGGTGTGATTAGTGTACCTCCTTTCTATGGTCCAATAGTGGCTGTTCAGGTTCACTTGGGGTTGAGCCATAATTGGACTCACATTAGCCATATGGTCGCCCCCACAGGTGTAGCATCGTTTCACTGGGGCAAATATAGGTATCTGTTTGCTAGAGAATCCTAGTTTTTGAGCTACCTTCTCTGCAAGTTCCTTGATCTATGTGGACTTTTTGGAAGTGAGGCTAGTAGAGCTATCTGAATCTTTGTAGATTTTTGAAAGCTCTAATTCCTCCCCTAGATTATCCTCAATGTCTATGCACATGCGTACACACTCTTCTATGGTTCTAGGGTCCTTCAAGTACACATAAGATCTCAATTTGGTACTTAACAATCCATCTAAGAATAAAGCCACTGGTTTGGTTGGAGTGGGTAACTCTGACACTGAGCATCTCTCTAGCTATTCTCTGAACCTTCTTCCTACAAGTCTAACCATTTCTTGAGGTGTTTGTTTGAAGCTGTGTATCAAGGAAGAGGTTTTGTGTCTGATGCCACTTTTGGAGAACTCAGCAATGAAGGCTTCTAGCTGTTGGTCTATGTTTCTAAATTGCCTCTCGTGTAGTGGTTGAAACCATGTAAGAGCAGTGTTCGTAAGTGTTAGACCAAAAGTGTTGTATTGTGTGAATAGGCCATCAACTTGCTTAGCTCTCAATACTTGCCTAAATTCTGTCACATGATCATAAGGGACTCCTGTACCATCAAAGTAGTTCTTCATGGACTTCACTAGTTTTGTAGGCCTTAAGGTCCTCATGTGTTCTCTAGGTCTTGGCAGAGGGAATTCATCTGTGTTTCTTTTATTTCTTGGGTCTCTATGTCTCTCGTTTTCTGTTCTATCTATCTCTGTTCTCGTTCTTTCTCTTTCTATTGGGTTAGCAAAGCTTACTTCAGGCCTATCTCTATTCTTGTCCCTGTGAACTCCATGAGTTTGGGATGTTACACCTCCTTGTTGACCAAAAGAGACATTAGATCTTGGCTGGGGAAAAACAAATTCACCCTTCCAAATGTAGGCATGCCTACCATAGTCCTTGACCACAAAGACCCTCTCTGAAGTATTGTCTAAGTACATCACTTTGCTTGTGTTATCAGGATCTTTGAATTCATATGTTGTAAGCATTCCCACTTCATTAGGCTGGTTGGGTTTATACCTCCAAAAAGCCTCATCGGTCTCTCGGTTGAAGAACAAATCTATGCTCTTATTGTCTTGGGGAACCCATTCTGGAGTGATTATTCTAGTCAGGACTGATTTGCCTCGAGGGGTCTTTGGCTCTCTTCCTAAGTTTCCTTGCTCTATGTCACCTATTTTAGCCTCCGAGATTATATTTCCAAATTCATCTGTCCAATCTGGTTGAGTGGTGACTACATACATTGTTCCTTCTTTGTCTATGTATGCACCATTCTCAAATTTGATGACTGGTTGTTCTAGTATAATGGGTTGATCTGGGTTTTTAATTTGGACAATAGACCTTCTCAGACCATCCTCATAGATGCAAGCATCTAATCGGTTGGTCCTTATGTATTCCAATTGAGTCTTTAAGGTCCTTCTGGTTTTTCTAGGTATGCTACTCCTGAGCTACCTATAGGCCTCTCCATGCTATACGACATCTCGGAATCACTCATTTCTAAACTTAGAGCATATGGGTAATCACTCAATTGTTGGGCCCAAGAGGTAGCAATATGATTGACACTAGCATCAGAAGATCTGAGGCTTTGTTGGTCTCTACCTAGATGTCTTCCTAACCTAAGGTTCACAAGCTTCGGTGGTTATCCCAATTTCCCAGTACAAACTCGTTGCAAAGTTTTTTTGTATTAGTCCCTTGTTCTTTTTAATTTCCTTAGGCTGTCACTTCTTGTCCAATGGTTTCCATTGTGAGGAACACTTGAATTTTATTGTACTTGAAGTTTGATCGCCCAATTTAAGTTCTTTTACCTTAGGGTTTTTCACAAATGTAACCTATTTATGCTTGCACTTGGGTAATTAGGGTTCTTGAACTTGATCATGCTTAAAGTATCCCTAATTAATCAATACCTTTATCCAAACTTAGCCTAACCTAGGAATTGACAGAGGGGGTTGAGAATGATCCAACCCTAAGTTGCTTATCCCTTGCTCATGCTTGAGTGCTCAAGACAATTGTTCTCAAGCTTGTAGTATGCTTGTGCTCTGGACGCCTTTTGATGCTCTCATTGGACTTGTAAAAGTCCCAAAGTTAGCTCAATATTTCAACTTAATTGACATAACAAACCATGTTCATTCATGTAATTCACAGGCCCAATGTTGCTTTGTTTTTATAAAAATTCCCTTAGAGATCTAAAATGTTTGCTCTAAAATGTTAATTTTTTTTTAATTTTCCGAGTACATTTGTGCCAGGATTTGGACGCGAGAGAGAGAGAGAGAGGGAGAGAGAGAGAGAGAGAGAGAGAGAGAGAGAGAGAGAGAGAGAGAGAGAGAGAGAGAGAGAGAGAGAGTGAGAGAGAGATAGAGATCGACAAGAGCTCATCCCATGAAGCAACGTACGCACACACACACACACACATACATAGGTTTACACACACACATGCACATGCACATACACACACATACATATGCATACACACACATAGACACACACATACACATAGACACACACTCATACACACACACATATACACACCAATTTACATACACACATATACACACATAGACACATGCATATGCACATAGACACAGACACATACACACACATATACACACACATAGACACATACACACTTACACACACACATCCACACACATTTACACACACACATGCACATGTATACAGACACATATATATAGATACACACGTATATACACACACATACACACATGCAAACATACACACATACACACATACACACACATACACACACATACACACACACATACACACACATACACATACATACACATATAGACACATACGCACACATATATGCATACACACACACACCTAGAGAGACACACACACACATACACATACATGCATACATAATGGATATGCATATGCATACATACATACATACTTATATGCATGCATACACGTCAACTTATATAATCAATCTTTAGATTTTCGATTTATAGATGAATGCATGATTGAACAAAGCATGAAGATTTTTTTTTGAAGTTTACTAGAATTGCAAGTTTACTTGTACCTTTTCATCTACTTTATGTGTGATAAAAGTAGTGTATTTAGGGTTCAAAAGAACAAGTTGAATTAGAGAGTATTTTTTTTCTCTTTATCCTATTATTAATCAATCTATATGCCGACAAGAAGTATGTACTATCTTAGCTAGCGAAGAATCATGGTCTGCTAACTTCCGAAAACTGTAAAAAGAGGATCTTCGATGTGTGATGCTGAAGAAAAAGCTTTGATGCTATTACAAAAATAAAAAAGGTTAAGGTACCTTTGTGTTTGATGAGAGGCTTTCGAACCACATATGATGCTTGACTTGTAGAGATGTTAATGAACAAATACTTACGATATTTGTTTGAACTCTACTTTGGCATTTAACTGTTTCCGTACACAATTCGATGATACACGATGACTGCAGGCTGAGGTATGTCAAGAACTATTGCATGAATAAGTAAGTAATGGGAAAAAGGAAAAACACTGAGATCATCAATAATTCGTAAAACACTGAATGGTCCATTTCTTTTGGTGCATTAAAAAGAAAATCTACGAGTCAAGGAATGCTATGAATAAGAATGGTTGAAATTCCTACTCGAATTGTGAAATGTTAAATATAGAATAGCAGCTTGACATCATAAATCGATTTGAATTTGATGCGTACTAGCCTTTGTCTTCCAAGGTTTGTAAGCTGAAGTGCCCTTGTAATTGGATTCAAAGAAATTAAATTCTAAACTCTCTACTATTTCAAGATTGATCTATAGTGCCGCAAAGGAGAAGCTCTCCACATGTTATTATTCCCTCCTTATTGAAACCTCACAACATACCTGGTGATCCGGACGTGAAAGGAAGGGGGTGAGAAAATCATAGAGCCAGTGAACTAAAGAATAAGTTAGCATTCATAAATAGAGTTGTGGAGTCTAGCACTTCAAATATGGAAGATCTCCCAGCTACCGACATCTTTCACACTGAGATACTTTCTTGGTACTCTGTGTGCACCCCTAAGCGTGCAAGAACCTGACCACATACGTGAACCCGACGTGAAATGCATAGGGGAAATTGATCTTTATTTTGAGTAGGCTTTGAGGATGACCTTGAGATGATCTTTAGTTGACCTTGAGAGTGAGAGACTTGAGGTTGAGAGTTTGAGTATTGAGTTTGATTGAAACTTTGAGATTTGGATCGAGATTTGACCTTGATGGAGGCCTTAGGCTTAGATCCGCGAACCTTAAGCACCTTGCTTCAAGTGTTGACTGAATCTCAGAGGATTGCCACAAGTAGTGATGGAGTGATGAGAACCTTAGAGGTGATTTCAAAAGAGCAAGGATTCTTTAATGGCTGAGATGCAACCAATTTCTTGCAAGTCTATGACACTAAAATGGACCTCTATGGTGTGAGTGCTTCTATGAAGCTTAGTGAATTTGCAAGGATTGTAATGCCCGGTGTCAAACCTAGCATTTATGCTCTTCAATAGCGATCCCATACATGGAGTGAATTTAAGAATTTGCTTAGAGAAGAGTATTATTTAGAGGACTTAGTCATGCCCACATGACATGAATTTAGAGAGTGGGTGGCTACTCCAAATAAAGGCCTTGAGGTGACCGAGCTACTTCGAGAATTTGAAGAGTGATTTGACCAATTGAGTCATAATGGTCAATATGCTTTGGAACACGAGATAGTAGAGCTCTTCATTAAGAGTGTAGACGTTGATATGGCAGACATGTTGGAAGACTTAAGTGAGCCTTTAGGATTGACTAGAGAATGGAGTAGAGTGCAAAAGTCGTACCGATGCTCTTGAGATGCAAGAGATGGAAGTCACATGTAGTGTAAGATAGAATTGAGGATACTCATACTTTACCAATTCCTACTCTGAGACCTCTAGTTCATGTGAATGAGACTATGAAAGGTGAAAATGATCATGGAGTCAAGTTTGTGTCCCTTAACCAATCCCACCAATCTAGAGTGGATTTAGAGTATAAAAGAGTCAAGGATGACAAGATAAGAGAGGAGTTGAGTGAGGACTTGCATGAAGAAATCATTTCCATTTCTAGAGATGAAGAGATATGTCATGATGAGACTAGTAAAGATGATGAGAAATTAGAAAGTGAGTTTGATGATGTAGTTTTGGTGTGCATGCATCAAATTAATAGAGATGATGAGAAAGAGAAAGAGGTTGAGTTGATTGAAGAGCAAAAGGATGTCTGGGAAGAAAATTGAAGTGATTCATATGATGATTCAAACTTGAGTGATGTTGAGAGTCTTAGTGACTTGAGTTTTGAAGTAGTTAGTGAAGCAAGTTTCCAGGCTTCCTGTGATGAGGAAGATGTGGTATTGGTCACTAACTCTTTATGAGTTGAGGATATTCTCGCCAGTACTCCTTACGAAGTAGGAGGGTGTGAGAAAGATGAGGATGATTTAAAGGAGAATGAAAATCATGATGAATTTTCTCCCGAGCATATTCTTTTGCATGATGAAGAATTGAATATATGTGAACAAGTGTGTAGTGATGACGAGTATGATGAATGCTTGAGTTTGATTGATTGTGGAGAGCTATTTTCAATAGGAATGCATGAAAATCTTATAATGCAAGATGTTTTTGTTGATTTGATGTATGCCAGTTTGGGTTTGCATGATTTTAAGTGTGAAGGTTTGGATGAATTGAATGAATTATCTTCACAAAGTGAATGCATGTTGGATGAGAGTTGGGAATTTAATCCGATTCAAATAAATGTATCTAATGTTCAAATGAATGAATTTTTTCGAAATATGTTTAGTGAATATGATGCTACTGATTTCTCTTATGCGTTTTTTAGAACAGGTACTAATCCAGAGGCAAAGGAAGATCATGAGTTTGAATGGATCATACAGGAGGCCATTACTTTCAAGCAACTTGTTCATGTTTTATTGTTGATGCATTTTCGTGAAATCCTTTAATGGATTGCATGTGTATATTTGGTTATTTTGATTTAATTCTTTTCATCTTTAGTTTTGTGAGTGCACGAAATGAACAAGTGAAGATAATGGAGCTGACAAAGAAATAAAAAAGTTGTAAAAATAATTTTCATTAGCTATCTTGTTTCAACCCTGATCTTTTTTTGCACCAATTTTTGAGATGCATTGCATATAAAGTGTGCATATTTTGAGTTGAGAAGAGCACATGTTTTTAATTCCCATAGGCGCACATTCATTTGCACATGAGATATATATCTAAATATTGTAAATAAAAGTATGTTAATCCTTGAGTGAAAATGAAAGGATTTGTGAGCGAGAACAAGAGAGATTGCATTTGAGAGTGGAGTTATGAGTGAAGAGATTCCTTTAGCAAATATCTTGAGTATTGTTTCCATATTTGCACCATGATTGTGAATGCTGGCATTTAGAGTATGCATGTTTGAAAATGTAAATGCACATGTGCTTTCAAATTGATAGGTGCACGTCCAATTGCACGCTAAATAAGTTGAAAATACATCAAGAAAATCTGAACTTTAGAATGAGTGAGAAGCCTCGTCGTCGAATGCTAATTACCTCTCTTATTGCACCATTATGTTCTTGATGCACTTAGAGTATGCATTAATAGGGCCCATTACATGACCGTGCATAGACACATGCTTGGTGACCCATGCACTTGACTATATTCTCACTTTGGATTTCTCATAGACTAGCATATAAGACGACTGGTGGTGGTGTGTCCGGAGGCCACACAAGTTTGGAGGGGGTGGATGTCGTAATGATTCCACTTCATAAGTTTTTTATTGCCTTGGACAAATTCTTAGTGTATTCAGTTAGACATCATACCAAAGCTGATGTATGAAGCCGGTAGCTTTTTGTGAGCACTCTCATCTGGGAGGGCAAGCGGAATTTTTTTTAATGAATAAAGAAAAAATAGAAGATCCATTCGCAATAGGTGGAGCATAAATTCTAATTCAATGGGCTTGCGAAAAGGGGAAAAAAAGATGCATGGCAGAAAGAGGGGAGGACACACATACAGGGAAATAGAAAGAGGGCAGGGTCTCTCGGTGCTGGAGACAGCTAGAACGGGAAAGAAAGATCAGAAGAGGTGGCACCGATAAGGCCATCTTAGGGGCTGACAGAAGATCTGGTAGATAGGGCCATAATTACTCCTCGATTGCCATTATGCCCACGTAGAGTATTTATTGCCTTGCAATTTCTGTTCAGATCATTACGGAAGAGAAAGGACATTCGAAGAGGAGATGAACAGATAGCTGGGGAAATGCGCATGCATGTGGAAGGAAGAAGAAGAACGGAGGCGCTGAAGGATGAAGTGAAGGGAAGACAGTGACGTTCTGGAAAGCTCGGAGGAGAAAGGGGAATGAATCAGAGGTGGCTTTGATGGGAATAAAGGAGGCTGCTCTCTGAGGGCAATGGGAAGGCACCGGCACATGATGTCAATTCGGCACCACTGAAGCTCTGTCCTCTTCGTCTTGCAAATATTGAGTGGTTTTGAGAAGTTTTTTTTCTGTTAATTTGTACCTATTGGAGAGCAGAGCTACTACGTTCTATCTTCTAGTTCGTTTTCAGATCCTTCGAACAAAACGCTGCTAATTTGAGTCCTTGATGATTTGTAATTAAGTAAGCAAAGGTAGTTTTTTTTCTCGGCACACTCTCTGATGTACTTTCGACAAGATATTACTCTGGGAAAAGTCTCTGGTTTGGCCGTGAAGTGAGCTACAACACAGAGTTCTAGGGAACAGTATACTCAAAGAGGAGAACAACAAGGCTCTCTTTCTATAAGTTCAGTCTCCAAATTCTCTACCAATAACATGACCATATTTTATCCAAGCATAATTCAGTGGTACTTACAACCTTGCAATTTGTGTGCGGAAGCGTTATGAGTTTGCTTTACGCAAAAGTTATAACGTTACTCGAATTTTCTGTTGTCTGCGAAGTCGACAATTTGGAAGACTGTCAGCTTACAGCTTAATGTTGTTTTGGTTCATTCATCTCTTGGCGCTATTACTGTTATGTGTCGCACCCAAGGCTTATGCACCTCTGAAATAAAATATCAGTTAGATTAGTCATGCAAGGGCAAGGATACTTAGGGGTTCAAGAAATGTGCACATCAACTTATATAATCAATCTTTAGATTTTCGATTTATAGATGAATGCATGATTGAACAAAGCATGAAGATTTTTCTTTCAAGTTTACTAGAATTGCAAGTTTACTTGTACCTTTTCATCTACTTTATGTGTGATAAAAGTAGTGTATTTAGGGTTCAAAAGAACAAGTTGAATTAGAGAGTATTTTTTTTTCTCTTTATCCTATTATTAATCAATCTATATGCCGACAAGAAGTATGTACTATCTTAGCTAGCGAAGAGTCATGGTCTGCTAACTTCCGAAAACTGTAAAAAGAGGATCTTCGATGTGTGATGCTATTACAAAAAAAAATGATGAGAGGCTTGACTTTTAGAGATGTTAATGAACAAATACTTACGATATTTGTTTGATTTATCTTCTGTCTATTATTTTGTAGGTAGTCAAAAATTTCGGTTGGATTCTTCTTTAGCCTGAATCTTTGCAGAAATGCATCCCTTACCGCTTCATAGGTGCCGAAATGGTTAATATCATATTCTGTAAGCCATCTAGCTGCTTCATTAACCAATGTAGATTGGAAGACAATAGCTTTATACGTCGGATCAGGTGGATGATTGAGCACTGCATAACTTATCTCAAATATGCGTACATGAGCATCTGGGTCATCACCTGGAAATCCACCAAATTTGGTGTACGTCACTCCTGTTGGAGTCGGCCTGGGTGGGCATAGTTGTTGTTGTTGGTGATGTTGCTGTTGTTGTTGTTGTTGTTGTTGTTGTTGTTGTTGTTGTTGTTGTTGTTGTTGTTGTTGCCCGTTCATCGTGCTGATGGTTGTATTGTGACTATCTTCTGTATCCCAAGGCTGAGTATCTGGACCGTCGGAATCTGTATCGTCAGCCGGTGCACTTTCGTGGTCGATAATCTTGTTCAGTATGTTTCGAATCTCAGCTTCAAACAAGCTACCTTCCTTCCTGATGTCAAATGTAGGAAACCTTACTCCCAATAGCAGTGACTAGGCTGAAGATTCACCAAAAAATGGTAAACCGTCGTCGGAAAACTGCGATCTTTCAGCAACTGTTATCGAAATATCACCGGAATGTGTCGATTTTTCACCAATACAGGGTGCTTTTTCTCCCTTACTGATTTCTTTGGCTAAAGCATTTCTATTCGTAAACAAATTGGAATCTTTACCCAATGTTGTTAAACTAACTTCAGGCTGCGTCCTGGTAGATTCTGGAGTTACTATCTCTTCGACAGACTGGGCCGAAATCGTACCGGAATCTGCCCGAGATGTAGTACGTTCCATCCGAATATGACCGGAATCACTACTAACGTTCTTTACTTTCTTGACAACTGGGTTAGACCTATCTGCGCTTTTACCTCCTGGAGGCGTCCTTAGCAAATTAGGTACCCTAGGCTGTCGGTTCTTCGGATACATTTCACCGGATCGAGTAACCGACATGTATCATCTTTTGTACTAATCGCGTACTATTACTGTCGATTTACAATTTACAGTCGCGTACTATTACTGCCAGTGTTAAACGCTGTGTTCTAACTGTCAGAACGCGTTTAAACGAGTATTTGGGTTCTTGGGAGTGGAAGGGGTCTGTTAGACAGAGGCCCTATACTTAGTTCTCAAACTAACCACTTACACACAGCAATATACTGATGCTAAGAGCTCTATCAAAATTCTGTTGTACTTAGACATTTACAGTTCACGGTTTAGCTCGGCCAACATGTACCGAATACACTAAGATGCTATATTGCTCTGCACCTAAACTTACTGAAAATACCAGAGACAAGAGTAATAGTTCAACCTTTACCGAATAGGTACCACAATCAGATCAACATCCGAAGACACAGAGAATTCAATTGTTTCAGATACACCGTACTGAAGGTCTAGTATGCAACCCAAGAAATCCTTACTGTAGCTTAACCCTTATCGTATGATGACAGATCTCAATACTGAAGACAACACAGTACAAACCCGAATATCAGAAACACTACCATAGCTACACAGACTCTACCAAACAACTGGCAGAACATTCCAAGAACGAGTACTAATGCAATACGCAAACTTAGCACAACAATCGCAATAAGGATTCGCAGACGATTCACTTCAGACAACAGATCGAATGATCTACTGGATGTAGATGATACTCACAGCCGCAATAGATACCAATAGACAACAGACAAGACGAGACACAGATACACACAGAATACTCAGAAATTAGGCAACAAACACCATAATAACGCTCAGCTCTAATCACCCAGACAGACAGTCTAGTGACCTTTCTGAACGACTGAAGTGTCTCTTTTCATTGCTTTATATAAGATTACAAGGTATATGTGTAACAACTTTTTGTACGTGCGCAAGGATATAAAAAGATTCTTGATTCTACAACTGCCAATCCGGCGGCCGACTAACAATAATGGAGCTGACAAAGAAATAAAAAAGTTGTAAAAATAATTTTCATTAGCTATCTTGTTTCAACCCTGATCTTTTTTTGCACCAATTTTTGAGATGCATTGCATATAAAGTGTGCATATTTTGAGTTGAGAAGAGCACATGTTTTTAATTCCCATAGGTGCACATTCATTTGCACATGAGATATATATCTAAATATTGTAAATAAAAGTATGTTAATCCTTGAGTGAAAATGAAAGGATTTGTGAGCGACGACAAGAGATTGCATTTGAGAGTGGACTTATGAGTGAAGAGATTCCTTTAGCAAAAATCTTGAGTATTGTTTCCATATGTGCACCATGATTGTGAATGCTTGCTTTTAGAGTACGCATGTTTGAAAATGTAAATGCACATGTGCTTTCAAATTGATAGGTGCACATCCAATTTCACACTAAATAAGTTGAAAATACATTAAGAAAATCTGAACTTTAGAATGAGTGAGAAGCCTCGTCGTCGAATGCTAATTACCTCTCTTATTGCACCATTATGTTTTTGATGCACTTAGAGTATGCATTAATAGGGCCCATTACATGGCCGTGCATAGACACATGCTTGGTGACCCATGCACTTGACTTTATTCTCACTTTGGATTTCTCATAGACTAGCAGATAAGACGATTGGTGGTGATGTGTCTGGAGGCCACACAAGTTTGGAGGGGGTGGATGTCGTAATGGTTCCACTTCATAAGTTTTCTATTGCCTTGGAGAAATTCCTAGTGCATTCAGTTAGACATCATACCAAAGCTGATGTATGAAGTCGGTAGCTTTTTGTGAGCACTCCCATCTGGGAAGGCAAGCGGAATTTTTTTTTATGAATAAAGAAAAAAAATAGAAGATCCATTCGCAATAGGTGGAGCATAAATTCTAATTCAGTGGGCTTGCGAAAAGGGGAAAAAAGGATGCATGGCAGAAAGAGAGGAGGACACACATACAGGGAAATAGAAAGAGAGCAGGGTCTCTCGGTGCTGGAGACAGCTAGAACGGGAAAGAAAGATCAGAAGGGGTGGCACCAATAAGGCCATCTCAGGGGCTGACAGAAGATCTGGTAGATAGGGCCATAATTACTCCTCGATTGCTATTATGCCCACGTAGAGTATTTATTGCCTTGCAATTTCTGTTCAGATCATTACGGAAGAGAAAGGACATTCGAAGAGGAGATGAACAGATAGCTGGGGAAATGCGCATGCATGTGGAAGGAAGAAGAAGAACGGAGGCGCTGAAGGATGAAGTGAAGGGAAGACAGTGACGTTCTGGAAAGCTCGGAGGAGAAAGGGGAATGAATCAGAGGTGGCTTTGATGGGAATAAAGGAGGCTGCTCTCTGAGGGCAATGGGAAGGCACCGGCACATGATGTCAATTCGGCACCACTGAAGCTCTGTCCTCTTCGTCTTGCAAATATTGAGTGGTTTTGAGAAGTTTTTTTTCTGTTAATTTGTACCTATTGGAGAGCAGAGCTACTACGTTCTATCTTCTAGTTCGTTTTCAGATCCTTCGAACAAAACGCTGCTAATTTGAGTCCTTGATGATTTGTAATTAAGTAAGCAAAGGTAGTTTTTTTTCTCGGCACACTCTCTGATGTACTTTCGACAAGATATTACTCTGGGAAAAGTCTCTGGTTTGGCCGTGAAGTGAGCTACAACACAGAGTTCTAGGGAACAGTATACTCAAAGAGGAGAACAACAAGGCTCTCTTTCTATAAGTTCAGTCTCCAAATTCTCTACCAATAACATGACCATATTTTATCCAAGCATAATTCAGTGGTACTTACAACCTTGCAATTTGTGTGCGGAAGCGTTATGAGTTTGCTTTACGCAAAAGTTATAACGTTACTCGGATTTTCTGTTGTCTGCGAAGTCGACAATTTGGAAGACTGTTAGCTTACAGCTTAATGTTGTTTTGGTTCATTCATCTCTTGGCGCTATTACTGTTATGTGTCGCACCCAAGGCTTATGCACCTCTGAAATAAAATATCAGTTAGATTAGTCATGCAAGGGCAAGGATACTTAGGGGTTCAAGAAATGTGCACATCAACTTATATAATCAATCTTTAGATTTTCGATTTATAGATGAATGCATGATTGAACAAAGCATGAAGATTTTTCTTTCAAGTTTACTAGAATTGCAAGTTTACTTGTACCTTTTCATCTACTTTATGTGTGATAAAAGTAGTGTATTTAGGGTTCAAAAGAACAAGTTGAATTAGAGAGTATTTTTTTTTCTCTTTATCCTATTATTAATCAATCTATATGCCGACAAGAAGTATGTACTATCTTAGCTAGCGAAGAGTCATGGTCTGCTAACTTCCGAAAACTGTAAAAAGAGGATCTTCGATGTGTGATGCTGAAGAAAAAGCTTTGATGCTATTACAAATACTTACGTTTGTGTTTGATGAGAGGCTTTCGAACCACATATGATGCTTGACTTTTAGAGATGTTAATGAACAAATACTTACGATATTTGTTTGAATTGTACTTTGGCATTTAACTGTTTCCGTACACAATTCTACGATACAAGATGATTGCAGGCTGAGATATGTCAAGAACTATTGCATGAATAAGTAAGTAATGAGAAAAAGGAAAAACACTGAGATCATCAATAATTCGTAAAACACTGAATGGGCCTTTTTTTTGGTGCATTAAAAAGAAAATTTACGAGTCAAGGAATGCTATGAATAAGAATGGTTGAAATTCCTACTCGAATTGTGAAATGCTAAATACAGAATAACAGCTTGACATCGTAAATCGATTTGAATTTGATGCGTACTAGCCTTTGTCTTCCAAGGTTTGCAAGTTGAAGTGCCCTTGTAATTGGATTCAAAGAAATTAAATTCTAAACTCTCTACTATTCCAAGATTGATCTATAGTGCCACAAAGGAGAAGCTCTCCACATGTTATTATTCCCTCCTTATTGAAACCTCACGACATACCTGGTGATCTGGACGTGAAAGGAAGGGGGTGAGAAAATCATAGAGCCAGTGAACTAAAGAATAAGTTAGCATTCATAAATAGAGCCATAGAGTCTAGCACTTCAAATATGGAAGATCTCCTAGCTACTGACATCTTTCAAGCTGAGATACTTTCTTGGCACTCTGTGTGCACCCCTAAGCGTGCAAGAACCTGACCACATACGTGAACCCGATGTGAAATGCATAGGGGAAATTGATCTTTATTTTGAGCCGGCTTTGAGGTTGACCTTGAGATGACCTTTAGTTGACCTTTAGAGTGAGAGGCTTGAGGTTGAGAGTTTGAGTATTGACTTTGATTGAAACTTTGAGTTTTGGATGGAGATTTGACCTTGATGGAGGCCTTAGGCTTAGATCCGAGAACCTTAAGCACCTTGCTTTAAGTGTTGACTGAATCTCAGAGGATTGCCACAAGTAGTGATGGAGTGATGAGAGCCTTAGAGGTGATTTCAAAAGAGCAAGGATTCTTTAATGGCCGAGATGTAACCAAGTCCTTGCAAGTCTATGACACTAAAATGGACCTCTATGGTGTGAGTGCTTCTATGAAGCTTAGTGAATTTGCAAGGATTGTAATGCCCGGTGTCAAACCTAGCATTTATGCTCTTCAATAGCGATCCCATACATGGAGTGAATTTAAGAATTTGCTTAGAGAAGAGTATTATTTAGAGGACTTAGTCATGCCCACATGACATGAATTTAGAGAGTGGGTGGCTACTCCAAATAAAGGCCTTGAGGTGACCAAGCTACTTAAAGAATTTGAAGAGTGATTTGACCAATTGAGTCATAATGATCAATATGCTTTGGAACACGAGAAAGTAGAGCTCTTCATTAAGAGTGTAGACCTTGATATGGCATTGGAGCTAGGTGACATGTTGGAAGACTTGAGTGAGCCTTTAGGATTGACTAGAGAATGGAGTAGAGTGCAAAAGTTGTATCGGTGCTCTTGAAATGCAAGAGATGGAGGTCACATGTAGTGCAAGATCGAATTGAGGATACTCATACTTTACCAATTCCTACTCTGAGACCTCTAGTTTATATGAATCAGACTATGAAAGGTGAAAATGATCATGGAGTCAAGTTTCTGTCCCTTAACCAATCCCAGCAATCTAGAGTGGAATTAGAGTATAAAAGAGTCAAGGATGAGAAGATAAGAGAGGAGTTGAGTGAGGACTTGCATGAAGAAATCATTTCCATTTCTAGAGATGAAGAGATATGTCATGATGAGACTAGTGAAGATGATGAAAAATTAGAAAGTGAGTTTGATGATGTAGTTTTGGTGTGCATGCATCAAATTAATAGAGATGATGAGAAAGAGAAAGAGGTTGAGTTGATTGAAGAGCAAAAGGATGTGTGGGAAGAAAATTGAAGTGATTCATATGATGAGTCAAACTTGAGTGATGTTGAGAGTCTTAGTGACTTGAGTTTTGAAGTAGTTAGTGAAGCAAGTTTCCAGGCTTCCCGTGATGAGGAAGATGTGGTATTGGTCACTAACTCTTTACGAGTTGAGGATATTCTCGCCAATACTCCTTAGGAAGTAGGAGGGGGTGAGAAAGATGAGGTTGATTTAAAGGAGAATGAAAATCATGATAAATTTTCTCCCGAGCATATTCTTTTGCATGATGAAGAATTGAATGTATGTGAACAAGTGTGTAGTGATGACGAGTATGATGAATGCTTGAGTTTGATTGATTGTGGAGAGCTATTTTCAATAGGAATGCATGAAAATCTTATAATGCAAGATGATTTTGTTGATTTGATGTATGCCAGTTTGGGTTTGCATGATTTTGAGTGTGAAGGTTTGGATGAATTGAATGAATTATCTTCACAAAGTGAATGCATGTTGGATGAGAGTTTCGAATTTAATCTGATTAAATAAATGTATCTAATGTTCAAATGAATGAAGTTTTTCCAAATATGTTTAGTGAGTATGATGCTACTAATTTTTCTTATGCGTTTTTTAGAACAAGTACTAATCTAGAGGCAAAGCAAGATCATGAGTTTGAATGGATCATACGGGAGGCCATTACTTTCAAGCAACTTGTTCATGTTTTATTGTTGATGCATTTTCGTGAAATCCTTTCATGGATTGCATGTGTATATTTGGTTATTTTGATTTAATTTTTTCATCTTTTGTTTAGTTTTGTGAGTGCAGGAAATGAACAAGTGAAGATAATTGTTAAACGCTGTGTTCTAACTGTCAGAACGCGTTTAAACGAGTATTTGGGTTCTTAGGAGTGGAGGGGGTCTGTTAGACAGAGGCCCTATACTTAGTTCCCAAACTAACCACTTACACACAGCAATATACTGATGCTGAGAGCTCTATCAAGATTCTGTTGTACTTAGACATTTACAGTTCACGGTTTAGCTCGGCCAACGTGTACCAAATACACTAAGATGCTATATTGCTCTGCACCTAAACTTACTGAAAATACCAGAGGCAAGAGTAATAGTTCAACCTTTACCGAATAGGTACCACAATCCGATCAACATCCGAAGACACAGAGAATTCAATTGTTTGAGATACACCATACTGAAGGTCCAGTACGCAACCCAAGAAATCCTTACTGTAGCTTAACCCTTACCGTATGATGACAGATCTCAATACTGAAGACAACACAATACAAACCCGAATACCAGAAACATTACCACAGCTACACAGACTCTACCAAACAACTGGCAGAACATTCCAAGAACGAGTACTAACGCAATACGCGAACTTAACACAACAATCGCAATAAGGATTCGTAGACAATTCACTTCAGAAAACAGACCGAATGATCTACTGGATGTAGATGATACTCACAGCCGCAATAGATACCAACAGACAACAGACAAGATGAGACACAGATACACACAGAATACTCAGAAATTAGGCAACAAACACCATAGTAACGCTCAGCTCTAATCACCCAGACAGACAGTCTGGTGACCTTTCTCAACGACTGAAGTGTCTCTTTTCATTGCTTTATATAAGATTACAAGGTATATGTGTAACAACTTTTCGTACGTGCGCAAGGATATAAAAAGATTCTTGATTCTACAACAACCAATCCGGCGGCCGACTAACACTCTGGCACGCACGGTGGACTCGAACCCGCAGGTTTTTACAGAATTACTGTTCTTCTATAATGCCTTCTAAGTACATATTTCTGGCTAATCTAAAGGTGCGGACGATCTTTTTCTTTAGAGTTTCTAACATTTGTTTGAGGGTATCCGGTTCTACTAAATGTGCATCTACTCTTACAGAACTTAATGCAATGGCTTCGGTGAGAAAAATCTCTGCTTGCGTCTGCAGAAAAGCCTCTTGTAAGTAGAAGTCGTTGGACAAAGCCGCATCTCTGGATATCTTCATTTCTACAACCTGCTTCTCCATACTGATTACTCTTTCTTTTTGATTGTCCAGTTGATTTTCTCGTCTCTCGATCTCTTGATTCTGGTACTGGATGGTTCTAGAGTATGCGTCCCTTTCTCTTTGGAATTTTGTTATTAGTTTGTGTAATTCTGCTTCTAATGTCAGTTTTCGCCGTAGAATGTCGTTTACCTCGTCGAATTCTATCTTACGTCTCTGGAGTTCTTCAGTTGTTTTCATCGCCATATCGTACTGTTCTTGGCCTCTTTGAACCACTTCATCGAGCTGCACTCTGGTCTCTTCTAATAAATTGCCTAAGGCTACTCTAGCATCTTCTTTATCTTGTAGATATAGCTTTAACTGACTGATTTCGGCCTGTGCTTCGCTTAATAACTTGTCCTTTTGGTTGAGATCTGCTAGTGCTGTATCTCTCTGATTGGCAATTGTCTGCTATTCTGCAAGCTGGGCTTGGAGATGGCTAATTTGGGAGTGCAGCTGATGGTTTTCTGCTTTGACCGCATCTATCTCTTCCTGTAGAGGCGTGATATCTGCTTCTAGAACATCCACCTTGTGTTGTAACTTATTTCGGATGTTATCATTGACTTCTCTCATCTGGATTGGTAATTGGTGTGATAACTGTATTAACAGTTGGCCCATGTTTGCAAGTTCAGAGATCGTAGGGATTGAAGGAATTGGCAACTGAGGTCGAGGTTGGGATGAGGACGCGGTGAGCAGCTGCTGGGAGTTTGGTGGAGAGTAGTTGGGGGATGAAGAAGAAGAGGTAGTGGGTTCGTTGGGGTGGATGGGTTGGATAAGGATAATGGGGTCGAGTGGCGGCTCCGGTGGGGGAGTGGGAAGGACAGAGTGAGACGGTGTTACCTTATCTATGGTTTGTTGTGCAGTGTCGGCCGTATCAGCAACTGTAGATTCTACTGCTCTAAGCAGTTCATTGAAAACATCCTTAACGACCTGTTCTTCATCTCTTTGTTTTTCCGGCTCCGATTGTTACTGTGATGCCTCTTCTGACGAGCTTGTGTCGGCTTCAATGTGATCCTCCTGTTCTTGTTGCCCTTCTGACGATGACTGCGTGGATGATTCGTGCTGCATAGATGTGGTGGTGTCATGGAAGGTTTCTTCGTCTTGCTTTTTTTGTTCCTTGTCATCTTCTTTGTTTCCTTCGGCTGATCCTTGGGCTTCACTTTCAGATGAACTGATTCTAATTCTTTTCCTTCGAAAGAGTTGATTTAGTTCTTCTTCGTCTTCTTCATCATCCTCCAATAATTGCACAGACTCTTCATGGCGTAGGACCGGGCCTCTGGGTGATGGTTGTGCTGCAAGAATGGCCGGAAACAGGAAGGATAGGATATGAGGGAGCCTCGATCTTGGCATTCCTCCCTTGTTTACCTGTTTGATGATTGCCACGCATTCTTTGTGAATGCGGTGGAAGAAGTATGACGCAAAATCCACTAGTTCTCGAGCAGCTAAATCAATAGCAGAGTAGAATGGACGTGATATTCCATAAGTACGTTTCTGTAGGTTCAGGATAGCTACTAAGAACTGAAGGGCAGATCTTTCAGGTTCCGGTCGACATAGGATCGCGTATTCGTTTGACGAATACCTAGGAAATAATTGTATCATCGTTGCTACGGGGAGGTTCGGGCCATTTTCCCGACCTCGCGAAGGGAGTCGAAACGACTCAGCGAAAGTTTGGAAGGTGATCAGTGTACGGGATGGTAGGGAGGTGATTGGCCAACTCTGCTCAGTGGCAGGAGTGGCAGCGATGGCGGCTATTATCTGGGCGTAGAAGGGGTGGCAATCCATCGTAACTTGAATTTGCCAGCAGAGCGATTCGACTTTGCATTGTAAAAGAGTACAAGTTGTCCCACCGAGAAAATTGGAGTCTTTAGATATCGATCATGTGTTCGAGCTTGTCTTAGCTGTACTTCCTGAATAGTCAAAAAACTGTGCCATCGATGCTCGTCTAATTCTCTGAGTGTATCCAACCCAAATGACAGAGATTCTTTAGGTAGAAGTTTCTGAGTGATTGCTACTCGTAAACTTGGCACAACTATCTCCATCGGTGCTATGGCTTCCAATCCATAAGCTAGTTTGAAAGGGGTTAATCCTGTTGCTACCTTGTATGTAGTCCGGTATGCCCATAATACTGCAGGTAACAGTTGATCCCATCTTTTCGGTGCGTCCAGAATCAATTTTCGAAGCATATTCAACAAAGTCTTGTTTGTACTTTTAGCCAAACCATTAGCACGAGGATAATAAGGAGAACTAAACTTATGCGTGACCTGAAACGAATGTGTGAGTACTTTCATTAAATTGTTGACAAAATGAGTGCCTTGATCTGTAACAAGTTCCAGAGGTAAGCCAAAATGTGGAAAGACATCGTTCAGTAGACACTTTGCTACCGCAACAGCTGTAGCAGACCGTAAAGCCTAGGCTTCTGCCCATCTGGTTGCATAATCAGTACATGTCAAAATATAACGATTATTACTGAGTATTGCTGGTGGAGTAATAGGTCCAATAAAATCTAGACCCCATTTCTGAAAAGGATCTAATGGCAGGACATGTTGTAGAGGGAAAAAATGGCGTTGTAAAGGTTGTCCAGTCCTCTGACAATTATCACAATTTTTGACAAACTGCAATACATCCCTGTTCATAGTAGGCCACCAAAGACCACTCTACAGAATTTTCCGGTGTGTTAAATTTGCAGCAAAATGGCCACCGGAAGGAATTGAGTGAGCCAAAGTAATAACTGAATTAACTTCATGTGGAGGGATACAACGAAGTAAAATTCCAGTGTGATCCATATAGTATAATTGTCCAGCAAACAACCGAAATTTGCGACTGTATACTGCAATTTTTCTACGCATGGCAAGGGGTGTTGCAGAAGGAAGACATCCATCAGTTAAAAAAGTTAATAACTGATCATAGTAATTAGTTGTCATAGGAGGATCTACATCTTCATTATTAGTTCGTTCAGAAACATAAATTGCTGGCGTTGTGTCATCCACACCGACCGGAGCTTCACCGGAATCTAAGCGAGAAAGGAAGTCTGCCAAGGCATGTGAACTTCCTGGCCGATGAATAACTTTGTAATCAAACTCTTGTAAAAGCGGAACCCATCGCACTAATCGACCTCCTAGATGCTGTTGCCGAACCAGATAAACAAGTGCAGCATGATCTATATGAAAAGTAAATTTTCAGCCAAGTAAATAATGCCTAAATTTCTTGACAGAGTACACTAAACCTAGACATTCCCTTTTAGTTTTAGAGTAATTCTTTTCCGCAGCGGCAAGCCTTCGACTTGCATAGTAAACTGGCCTGAACCATTTATCGGTTTGTTGCATCAGAACGCTCCCTATTGCTATATCTGAAGCATCAACAAATACATGAAATGGGCGATCCCAGTCAGGAGGCTGTAAGATTGGAACCTGTGTTAGTAATCCCTTTAGATGATCAAAAGCAATTTGACAGTCTGGGGTCCAGTCAAACTGTTTAGGAGTCTTCGTGATTAAACGATTGAGTGGAATGGCTAAATGAGCGAACCACCGTAAATGACGACCATGCCAGCGGACTTGACCCATAAATCTCATGACTTCTTTTGGTGTAGTAGGAACAGGTGCTCCTAATACAACTGCAACCTTATCCGGGTCGACTTGTATGCCCTGTGCTGATACAATATGGCCAAGTAATTTACCACATGAAACCGCAAACACAGATTTGTTTGGGTTCAAAGAGAGTCTGTATTCTTTGCATTTTTCAAAGCAACACCATAAATGGAACAAGTGTGCTACCATCTTACCAAATAACGAAAAATCATCAAGACACACTTGCATAAATGAGGTAAGATAAGGTGAGAATATCTCCTGCATGCATCGTTGAAAAGTACTAGGGGCATTTCTTAACCCAAACCACATAACAGTACATGCAAAAACACCCCTGTTGGTAATGAAGGCGGTCTTTGGTATATCCTGTTCAGCCATTCTAACTTGATTATACCCACTGTATCCATCTAGGAATGAATACATTTCATGTCCTGCTACTCTATCAAGCATGGTATCAAGAAAAGGTAGCGGAAATGGATCGGGCACCGTAGCTGCATTCAGTTTCCGGTAATCCACATATATTCGTAACTGCTTATTCTTTTTAAGGACAATAACAATTGGTGAGATCCACTTAGCATGCTCTACTGGTACAATAAATCCAACCTTTAATAACCTATCCAGCTATGCCTTTACGTGTGTTGCATAATTCGGATTCATCTGGTAGTTGGGTTGTTGGATTGGCTTTGCTTCTGGCTTCAGCATGACCCTGTGTTGGTAGATGCGCGGGTCTAGACCTTTCATATCTTTGTAATCCCATGCAAATACATCAGAGAACTCTCGGATTAGCTGAATTAAGTCTGCTTGAGATATTTCTGGTAAGTTTTCCTTTATCTTGACAGGACGCGGATGGTCTTCATCTCTTAAATTATAAGTGATCAACTGATCCTCTGGAACATAAAATTGTCGGGGCTTCTTTGTATCGTCAGCTGGCTTAAAAAGTTGTTGCAGTTCAGCGTCATCTCTAGCAGCAGTATCTTCCTTCTTATCTTCTTCTGTTACAGGCATCACCGTACAAACTGCGGGATTCCAATTATCTACAACAGATTGTAGATCAATAGTTCCTAAGGAGATCAAATCAATACTGTTCTTTAAAAACTCTTCTTCTTCATCATCTGACAGACCATCTAACATATGAACTGGTTCTGCAAAATACGGTCTAGCATGCAATTCGCAAGGCTGTATAGCATCTAATTTTACAACATATTTACGATTATTGTCTTTGAAAGTTAGTTCCTGTGCAGACTAATCTTGTATCACCTTTGCTTGCTTCAGCCAAGGACGACCGAAAAGGAGATTATAATCAAGGGTGGATTTTGGTAATTCTAGTACGACAAAGGTCATTTTAAATGTTGTACCTTGCAAAGTTATTGGTACATTCCGGACAAGTCCTACTGGGTGGACTCTAGACTGGTCGGCCATTCTGACAAAAAACTGGACTAGTTCGATTTCGGTCCATCCTAACCTTTTACACAGTGCGGCAGTAGCAATGTTGACACCTGATCCTCCATCAATTAGTACCTGCGTGATTTTATGATTTTTATACAATACCGTAATTAAAGGAACTCAATGATCGATCGTAGAATCAGGTTCCGGTTGCACTGTTGTTGTTGCTCGAATGCAAGAAGGCACAGGACTGAATTGTTGTTGGAATTGTTATCGAACTCCCCGTACTAGTGCAAGTAATTGGCTCAGAGGAAGAGTAATGGATGCTTTAGATAAAATTTCCCAGGCCTTTTGTGATTGAATTGTATTTTCCACAGATTCTGAAGATGATGCGCCGGTTGAAGAGGATATATCTGCTGAAGATGATGTGCCTGCTACTGAATTAGAATCTTGTTTTTGTGTTCCTTCCTTGGTTAGCGGAGCCTGGGTCACCGGAATAGGATCTGGAAACACTGGTCGTTCTGCGGTGGTCCATTGACTAGCCTTATCATACATCCTTTGTTGTTCACGTATGCCTGGTTCAAATATTTCTACTGCTGGTTGCAGTTGTTTACCGGATCGGGTCTGAATTACTGCAGCGTGCGTTTCTACTGGTGTGATTTGTACCATATTAGTCATTGGGTTTTGACGTTCTTTCTTCCTCTGATCATACTCAGCTGCATCCTTACAAAATCTTCTAATGTGACCAAATTCACCACAAAAATGACAGCGCGGTGGTGGCAAATTGGGATTTTCTTATGCTGGTCCGGCCTGCCAACGGTTTGCATTGTAGTTGTTATTTATTTGTCCTCTGTAATTCTGATAGCCTTGTTGCTGATTGTTTCTCATTTGAGGTGGTACATAATGATTGGTTGGCTGCCTTGGTTCCTGTATAATTGCATTCACTGTTGCGGTTCCCTGCACTTTGGCGTTGTATGCGCAGTTTTCGGTGGTATGTCCGGTAGTGTTGCATATAGCACAAAACAACTGATTAAGTGCAGAAGTGGCACTAGTATGGCTTGAATTCTTGCATATAGTGCAGTACATCTGTCTGGTCGGGTCTTCGGCGACATTTCTATTTGCTTTTAACCACTCCAGATCTTTTGTAAATCCTCCAACCTTGTTTTCAAGTTGCAAAGCCATTGCAATCACGGCATCTAGCGTCATAGCTCCTACACAGCGTATGATCATAATCTATTTAAGTTGTGGAGTCAAACCATTGATAAACCATTGAGTGATAACGTCATCCGATAGGTTGGCATGTGTTGGTGGTAATTGCCTCAAATGGGTTCTGAATAGAGTGGCATACTCGTGCACTGTTTGATTTATCTTCTGTCTATTATTTTGTAGGTAGTCAAAAATTTCGGTTGGATTCTTCCTTAGCCTGAATCTTTGTAGAAATGCATCCCTTACCGCTTCATAGGTGCCGAAATGGTTAATATCATATTCTGTAAGCCATCTAGCTGCTTCATTAACCAATGTAGATTGGAAGACAATAGCTTTATACGTCGGATCAGGTGGATGATTGAGCACTGCATAACTTATCTCAAATATGCGTACATGAGCATCTGGGTCATCACCTGGAAATCCACCAAATTTGGTGTACGTCACTCCTGTTGGAGTCGGCCTGGGTGGGCATAGTTGTTGTTGTTGGTGATGTTGCTGTTGTTGTTGTTGTTGTTGTTGTTGTTGCCCGTTCATCGTGCTGATGGTTGTATTGTGACTATCTTCTGTATCCCAAGGCTGAGTATCTGGACCGTCGGAATCTGTATCGTCAGCCGGTGCACTTTCGTGGTCGATAATCTTGTTCAGTATGTTTCGAATCTCAGCTTCAAACAAGCTACCTTCCTTCCTGATGTCAAATGTAGGAAACCTTACTCCCAATAGCGGTGACTAGGCTGAAGATTCACCAAAAAATGGTAAACCGTCGTCGGAAAACTGCGATCTTTCAGCAACTGTTATCGAAATATCACCGGAATGTGTCGATTTTTCACCAATACAGGGTGCTTTTTCTCCCTTACTGATTTCTTTGGCTAAAGCATTTCTATTCGTAAACAAATTGGAATCTTTACCCAATGTTGTTAAACTAACTTCAGGCTGCGTCCTGGTAGATTCTGGAGTTACTATCTCTTCGACAGACTGGGCCGAAATCGTACCGGAATCTGCCCGAGATGTAGTACGTTCCATCCGAATATGACCGGAATCACTACTAACGTTCTTTACTTTCTTGACAACTGGGTTAGACCTATTTGCGCTTTTACCTCTTGGAGGCGTCCTTAGTAAATTAGGTACCCTAGGCTGTCGGTTCTTCGGATACATTTCACCGGATCGAGTAACCGACATGTATCATCTTTTGTACTAATCGCGTACTATTACTGTCGATTTACAATTTACAGTCGCGTACTATTACTGCCAGTGTTAAACGCTGTGTTCTAACTGTCAGAACGCGTTTAAACGAGTATTTGGGTTCTTGGGAGTGGAAGGGGTCTGTTAGACAGAGGCCCTATACTTAGTTCTCAAACTAACCACTTACACACAGCAATATACTGATGCTAAGAGCTCTATCAAAATTCTGTTGTACTTAGACATTTACAGTTCACGGTTTAGCTCGGCCAACATGTACCGAATACACTAAGATGCTATATTGCTCTGCACCTAAACTTACTGAAAATACCAGAGACAAGAGTAATAGTTCAACCTTTACCGAATACGTACCACAATCAGATCAACATCCGAAGACACAGAGAATTCAATTGTTTCAGATACACCGTACTGAAGGTCTAGTATGCAACCCAAGAAATCCTTACTGTAGCTTAACCCTTATCGTATGATGACAGATCTCAATACTGAAGACAACACAGTACAAACCCGAATATCAGAAACACTACCATAGCTACACAGACTCTACCAAACAACTGGCAAAACATTCCAAGAACGAGTACTAATGCAATACGCGAACTTAGCACAACAATCGCAATAAGGATTCGCAGACGATTCACTTCAGACAACAGATCGAATGATCTACTGGATGTAGATGATACTCACAGCCGCAATAGATACCAATAGACAACAGACAAGACGAGACACAGATACACACAGAATACTCAGAAATTAGGCAACAAACACCATAATAACGCTCAGCTCTAATCACCCAGACAGACAGTCTAGTGACCTTTCTGAACGACTGAAGTGTCTCTTTTCATTGCTTTATATAAGATTACAAGGTATATGTGTAACAACTTTTTGTACGTGCGCAAGGATATAAAAAGATTCTTGATTCTACAACTGCCAATCCGGCGGCCGACTAACAATAATGGAGCTGACAAAGAAATAAAAAAGTTGTAAAAATAATTTTCATTAGCTATCTTGTTTCAACCCTGATCTTTTTTTGCACCAATTTTTGAGATGCATTGCATATAAAGTGTGCATATTTTGAGTTGAGAAGAGCACATGTTTTTAATTCCCATAGGTGCACATTCATTTGCACATGAGATATATATCTAAATATTGTAAATAAAAGTATGTTAATCCTTGAGTGAAAATGAAAGGATTTGTGAGCGACGACAAGAGATTGCATTTGAGAGTGGACTTATGAGTGAAGAGATTCCTTTAGCAAAAATCTTGAGTATTGTTTCCATATGTGCACCATGATTGTGAATGCTTGCTTTTAGAGTACGCATGTTTGAAAATGTAAATGCACATGTGCTTTCAAATTGATAGGTGCACATCCAATTTCACACTAAATAAGTTGAAAATACATTAAGAAAATCTGAACTTTAGAATGAGTGAGAAGCCTCGTCGTCGAATGCTAATTACCTCTCTTATTGCACCATTATGTTTTTGATGCACTTAGAGTATGCATTAATAGGGCCCATTACATGGCCGTGCATAGACACATGCTTGGTGACCCATGCACTTGACTTTATTCTCACTTTGGATTTCTCATAGACTAGCAGATAAGACGATTGGTGGTGATGTGTCTGGAGGCCACACAAGTTTGGAGGGGATGGATGTCGTAATGGTTCCACTTCATAAGTTTGCCTTGGAGAAATTCCTAGTGCATTCAGTTAGACATCATACCAAAGCTGATGTATGAAGTCGGTAGCTTTTTGTGAGCACTCCCATCTGGGAAGGCAAGCGGAATTTTTTTTTATGAATAAAGAAAAAAAATAGAAGATCCATTCGCAATAGGTGGAGCATAAATTCTAATTCAGTGGGCTTGCGAAAAGGGGAAAAAAAGATGCATGGCAGAAAGAGAGGAGGACACACATACAGGGAAATAGAAAGAGAGCAGGGTCTCTCGGTGCAGGAGACAGCTAGAACGGGAAAGAAAGATCAGAAGGGGTGGCACCAATAAGGCCATCTCAGGGGCTGACAGAAGATCTGGTAGATAGGGCCATAATTACTCCTCGATTGCTATTATGCCCACGTAGAGTATTTATTGCCTTGCAATTTCTGTTCAGATCATTACGGAAGAGAAAGGACATTCGAAGAGGAGATGAACAGATAGCTGGGGAAATGCGCATGCATGTGGAAGGAAGAAGAAGAACGGAGGCGCTGAAGGATGAAGTGAAGGGAAGACAGTGACGTTCTGGAAAGCTCGGAGGAGAAAGGGGAATGAATCAGAGGTGGCTTTGATGGGAATAAAGGAGGCTGCTCTCTGAGGGCAATGGGAAGGCACCGGCACATGATGTCAATTCGGCACCACTGAAGCTCTGTCCTCTTCGTCTTGCAAATATTGAGTGGTTTTGAGAAGTTTTTTTTCTGTTAATTTGTACCTATTGGAGAGCAGAGCTACTACGTTCTATCTTCTAGTTCGTTTTCAGATCCTTCGAACAAAACGCTGCTAATTTGAGTCCTTGATGATTTGTAATTAAGTAAGCAAAGGTAGTTTTTTTTCTCGGCACACTCTCTGATGTACTTTCGACAAGATATTACTCTGGGAAAAGTCTCTGGTTTGGCCGTGAAGTGAGCTACAACACAGAGTTCTAGGGAACAGTATACTCAAAGAGGAGAACAACAAGGCTCTCTTTCTATAAGTTCAGTCTCCAAATTCTCTACCAATAACATGACCATATTTTATCCAAGCATAATTCAGTGGTACTTACAACCTTGCAATTTGTGTGCGGAAGCGTTATGAGTTTGCTTTACGCAAAAGTTATAACGTTACTCGGATTTTCTGTTGTCTGCGAAGTCGACAATTTGGAAGACTGTTAGCTTACAGCTTAATGTTGTTTTGGTTCATTCATCTCTTGGCGCTATTACTGTTATGTGTCGCACCCAAGGCTTATGCACCTCTGAAATAAAATATCAGTTAGATTAGTCATGCAAGGGCAAGGATACTTAGGGGTTCAAGAAATGTGCACATCAACTTATATAATCAATCTTTAGATTTTCGATTTATAGATGAATGCATGATTGAACAAAGCATGAAGATTTTTCTTTCAAGTTTACTAGAATTGCAAGTTTACTTGTACCTTTTCATCTACTTTATGTGTGATAAAAGTAGTGTATTTAGGGTTCAAAAGAACAAGTTGAATTAGAGAGTATTTTTTTTTCTCTTTATCCTATTATTAATCAATCTATATGCCGACAAGAAGTATGTACTATCTTAGCTAGCGAAGAGTCATGGTCTGCTAACTTCCGAAAACTGTAAAAAGAGGATCTTCGATGTGTGATGCTGAAGAAAAAGCTTTGATGCTATTACAAATACTTACGTTTGTGTTTGATGAGAGGCTTTCGAACCACATATGATGCTTGACTTTTAGAGATGTTAATGAACAAATACTTACGATATTTGTTTGAATTGTACTTTGGCATTTAACTGTTTCCGTACACAATTCTACGATACAAGATGATTGCAGGCTGAGATATGTCAAGAACTATTGCATGAATAAGTAAGTAATGAGAAAAAGGAAAAACACTGAGATCATCAATAATTCGTAAAACACTGAATGGGCCTTTTTTTTGGTGCATTAAAAAGAAAATTTACGAGTCAAGGAATGCTATGAATAAGAATGGTTGAAATTCCTACTCGAATTGTGAAATGCTAAATACAGAATAACAGCTTGACATCGTAAATCGATTTGAATTTGATGCGTACTAGCCTTTGTCTTCCAAGGTTTGCAAGTTGAAGTGCCCTTGTAATTGGATTCAAAGAAATTAAATTCTAAACTCTCTACTATTCCAAGATTGATCTATAGTGCCACAAAGGAGAAGCTCTCCACATGTTATTATTCCCTCCTTATTGAAACCTCACGACATACCTGGTGATCTGGACGTGAAAGGAAGGGGGTGAGAAAATCATAGAGCCAGTGAACTAAAGAATAAGTTAGCATTCATAAATAGAGCCATAGAGTCTAGCACTTCAAATATGGAAGATCTCCTAGCTACTGACATCTTTCAAGCTGAGATACTTTCTTGGCACTCTGTGTGCACCCCTAAGCGTGCAAGAACCTGACCACATACGTGAACCCGATGTGAAATGCATAGGGGAAAATGATCTTTATTTTGAGCCGGCTTTGAGGTTGACCTTGAGATGACCTTTAGTTGACCTTTAGAGTGAGAGGCTTGAGGTTGAGAGTTTGAGTATTGACTTTGATTGAAACTTTGAGTTTTGGATGGAGATTTGACCTTGATGGAGGCCTTAGGCTTAGATCCGAGAACCTTAAGCACCTTGCTTTAAGTGTTGACTGAATCTCAGAGGATTGCCACAAGTAGTGATGGAGTGATGAGAGCCTTAGAGGTGATTTCAAAAGAGCAAGGATTCTTTAATGGCCGAGATGTAACCAAGTCCTTGCAAGTCTATGACACTAAAATGGACCTCTATGGTGTGAGTGCTTCTATGAAGCTTAGTGAATTTGCAAGGATTGTAATGCCCGGTGTCAAACCTAGCATTTATGCTCTTCAATAGCGATCCCATACATGGAGTGAATTTAAGAATTTGCTTAGAGAAGAGTATTATTTAGAGGACTTAGTCATGCCCACATGACATGAATTTAGAGAGTGGGTGGCTACTCCAAATAAAGGCCTTGAGGTGACCAAGCTACTTCAAGAATTTGAAGAGTGATTTGACCAATTGAGTCATAATGATCAATATGCTTTGGAACACGAGAAAGTAGAGCTCTTCATTAAGAGTGTAGACCTTGATATGGCATTGGAGCTAGGTGACATGTTGGAAGACTTGAGTGAGCCTTTAGGATTGACTAGAGAATGGAGTAGAGTGCAAAAGTTGTATCGGTGCTCTTGAAATGCAAGAGATGGAGGTCACATGTAGTGCAAGATCGAATTGAGGATACTCATACTTTACCAATTCCTACTCTGAGACCTCTAGTTTATATGAATCAGACTATGAAAGGTGAAAATGATCATGGAGTCAAGTTTCTGTCCCTTAACCAATCCCAGCAATCTAGAGTGGAATTAGAGTATAAAAGAGTCAAGGATGAGAAGATAAGAGAGGAGTTGAGTGAGGACTTGCATGAAGAAATCATTTCCATTTCTAGAGATGAAGAGATATGTCATGATGAGACTAGTGAAGATGATGAAAAATTAGAAAGTGAGTTTGATGATGTAGTTTTGGTGTGCATGCATCAAATTAATAGAGATGATGAGAAAGAGAAAGAGGTTGAGTTGATTGAAGAGCAAAAGGATGTGTGGGAAGAAAATTGAAGTGATTCATATGATGAGTCAAACTTGAGTGATGTTGAGAGTCTTAGTGACTTGAGTTTTGAAGTAGTTAGTGAAGCAAGTTTCCAGGCTTCCCGTGATGAGGAAGATGTGGTATTGGTCACTAACTCTTTACGAGTTGAGGATATTCTCGCCAATACTCCTTAGGAAGTAGGAGGGGGTGAGAAAGATGAGGTTGATTTAAAGGAGAATGAAAATCATGATAAATTTTCTCCCGAGCATATTCTTTTGCATGATGAAGAATTGAATGTATGTGAACAAGTGTGTAGTGATGACAAGTATGATGAATGCTTGAGTTTGATTGATTGTGGAGAGCTATTTTCAATAGGAATGCATGAAAATCTTATAATGCAAGATGATTTTGTTGATTTGATGTATGCCAGTTTGGGTTTGCATGATTTTGAGTGTGAAGGTTTGGATGAATTGAATGAATTATCTTCACAAAGTGAATGCATGTTGGATGAGAGTTTCGAATTTAATCTGATTAAATAAATGTATCTAATGTTCAAATGAATGAAGTTTTTCCAAATATGTTTAGTGAGTATGATGCTACTGATTTTTCTTATGCGTTTTTTAGAACAAGTACTAATCTAGAGGCAAAGCAAGATCATGAGTTTGAATGGATCATACGGGAGGCCATTACTTTCAAGCAACTTGTTCATGTTTTATTGTTGATGCATTTTCGTGAAATCCTTTCATGGATTGCATGTGTATATTTGGTTATTTTGATTTAATTCTTTCATCTTTTGTTTAGTTTTGTGAGTGCAGGAAATGAACAAGTGAAGATAATTGTTAAACGCTGTGTTCTAACTGTCAGAACGCGTTTAAACGAGTATTTGGGTTCTTAGGAGTGGAGGGGGTCTGTTAGACAGAGGCCCTATACTTAGTTCCCAAACTAACCACTTACACACAGCAATATACTGATGCTGAGAGCTCTATCAAGATTCTGTTGTACTTAGACATTTACAGTTCACGGTTTAGCTCGGCCAACGTGTACCAAATACACTAAGATGCTATATTGCTCTGCACCTAAACTTACTGAAAATACCAGAGGCAAGAGTAATAGTTCAACCTTTACCGAATAGGTACCACAATCCGATCAACATCCGAAGACACAGAGAATTCAATTGTTTGAGATACACCATACTGAAGGTCCAGTACGCAACCCAAGAAATCCTTACTGTAGCTTAACCCTTACCGTATGATGACAGATCTCAATACTGAAGACAACACAATACAAACCCGAATACCAGAAACATTACCACAGCTACACAGACTCTACCAAACAACTGGCAGAACATTCCAAGAACGAGTACTAACGCAATACGCGAACTTAACACAACAATCGCAATAAGGATTCGTAGACAATTCACTTCAGAAAACAGACCGAATGATCTACTGGATGTAGATGATACTCACAGCCGCAATAGATACCAACAGACAACAGACAAGATGAGACACAGATACACACAGAATACTCAGAAATTAGGCAACAAACACCATAGTAACGCTCAGCTCTAATCACCCAGACAGACAGTCTGGTGACCTTTCTCAACGACTGAAGTGTCTCTTTTCATTGCTTTATATAAGATTACAAGGTATATGTGTAACAACTTTTCGTACGTGCGCAAGGATATAAAAAGATTCTTGATTCTACAACAACCAATCCGGCGGCCGACTAACACTCTGGCACGCACGGTGGACTCGAACCCGCAGGTTTTTACAGAATTACTGTTCCTCTATAATGCCTTCTAAGTACATATTTCTGGCTAATCTAAAGGTGCGGACGATCTTTTTCTTTAGAGTTTCTAACATTTGTTTGAGGGTATCCGGTTCTACTAAATGTGCATCTACTCTTACAGAACTTAATGCAATGGCTTCGGTGAGAAAAATCTCTGCTTGCGTCTGCAGAAAAGCCTCTTGTAAGTAGAAGTCGTTGGACAAAGCCGCATCTCTCGATATCTTCATTTCTACAACCTGCTTCTCCATACTGATTACTCTTTCTTTTTGATTGTCCAGTTGATTTTCTCGTCTCTCGATCTCTTGATTCTGGAACTGGATGGTTCTAGAGTATGCGTCCCTTTCTCTTCGGAATTCTGTTATTAGTTTGTGTAATTCTGCTTCTAATGTCAGTTTCGCTGTAGAATGTCGTTTACCTCGTCGAATTCTATCTTACGTCTCTGGAGTTCTTCAGTTGTTTTCATCGCCATATCGTACTGTTCTTGGCCTCTTTGAACCACTTCATCGAGCTGCACTCTGGTCTCTTCTAATAAATTGCCTAAGGCTACTCTAGCATCTTCTTTATCTTGTAGATATAGCTTTAACTGACTGATTTTGGCCTGTGCTTCGCTTAATAACTTGTCCTTTTGGTTGAGATCTGCTAGTGCTGTATCTCTCTGATTGGCAATTGTCTGCTATTCTGCAAGCTGGGCTTGGAGATGGCTAATTTGGGAGTGCAGCTGATGGTTTTCTGCTTTGACCGCATCTATCTCTTCCTGTAGAGGCGTGATATCTGCTTCTAGAACATCCACCTTGTGTTGTAACTTATTTCGGATGTTATCATTGACTTCTCTCATCTGGATTGGTAATTGGTGTGATAACTGTATTAACAGTTGGCCCATGTTTGCAAGTTCAGAGATCGTAGGGATTGAAGGAATTGGCAACTGAGGTCGAGGTTGGGATGAGGACGCGGTGAGCAGCTGCTGGGAGTTTGGTGGAGAGTAGTTGGGGGATGAAGAAGAAGAGGCAGTGGGTTCGTTGGGGTGGATGGGTTGGATAAGGATAATGGGGTCGAGTGGCGGCTCCGGTGGGGGAGTGGGAAGGACAGAGTGAGACGGTGTTACCTTATCTATGGTTTGTTGTGCAGTGTCGGCCGTATCAGCAACTGTAGATTCTACTGCTCTAAGCAGTTCATTGAAAACATCCTTAACGACCTGTTCTTCATCTCTTTGTTTTTCCGGCTCCGATTGTTACTGTGATGCCTCTTCTGACGAGCTTGTGTCGGCTTCAATGTGATCCTCCTGTTCTTGTTGCCCTTCTGACGATGACTGCGTGGATGATTCGTGCTGCATAGATGTGGTGGTGTCATGGAAGGTTTCTTCGTCTTGCTTTTTTTGTTCCTTGTCATCTTCTTTGTTTCCTTCGGCTGATCCTTGGGCTTCACTTTCAGATGAACTGATTCTAATTCTTTTCCTTCGAAAGAGTTGATTTAGTTCTTCTTCGTCTTCTTCATCATCCTCCAATAATTGCACAGACTCTTCATGGCGTAGGACCGGGCCTCTGGGTGATGGTTGTGCTGCAAGAATGGCCGGAAACAGGAAGGATAGGATATGAGGGAGCCTCGATCTTGGCATTCCTCCCTTGTTTACCTGTTTGATGATTGCCACGCATTCTTTGTGAATGCGGTGGAAGAAGTATGACGCAAAATCCACTAGTTCTCGAGCAGCTAAATCAATAGCAGAGTAGAATGGACGTGATATTCCATAAGTACGTTTCTGTAGGTTCAGGATAGCTACTAAGAACTGAAGGGCAGATCTTTCAGGTTCCGGTCGACATAGGATCGCGTATTCGTTTGACGAATACCTAGGAAATAATTGTATCATCGTTGCTACGGGGAGGTTCGGGCCATTTTCCCGACCTCGCGAAGGGAGTCGAAACGACTCAGCGAAAGTTTGGAAGGTGATCAGTGTACGGGATGGTAGGGAGGTGATTGGCCAACTCTGCTCAGTGGCAGGAGTGGCAGCGATGGCGGCTATTATCTGGGCGTAGAAGGGGTGGCAATCCATCGTAACTTGAATTTGCCAGCAGAGCGATTCGACTTTGCATTGTAAAAGAGTACAAGTTGTCCCACCGAGAAAATTGGAGTCTTTAGATATCGATCATGTGTTCGAGCTTGTCTTAGCTGTACTTCCTGAATAGTCAAAAAACTGTGCCATCGATGCTCGTCTAATTCTCTGAGTGTATCCAACCCAAATGACAGAGATTCTTTAGGTAGAAGTTTCTGAGTGATTGCTACTCGTAAACTTGGCACAACTATCTCCATCGGTGCTATGGCTTCCAATCCATAAGCTAGTTTGAAAGGGGTTAATCCTGTTGCTACCTTGTATGTAGTCCGGTATGCCCATAATACTGCAGGTAACAGTTGATCCCATCTTTTCGGTGCGTCCAGAATCAATTTTCGAAGCATATTCAACAAAGTCTTGTTTGTACTTTTAGCCAAACCATTAGCACGAGGATAATAAGGAGAACTAAACTTATGCGTGACCTGAAACGAATGTGTAAGTACTTTCATTAAATTGTTGACAAAATGAGTGCCTTGATCTGTAACAAGTTCCAGAGGTAAGCCAAAATGTGGAAAGACATCGTTTAGTAGACACTTTGCTACCGCAACAGCTGTAGCAGACCGTAAAGCCTAGGCTTCTGCCCATCTGGTTGCATAATCAGTACATGTCAAAATATAACGATTATTACTGAGTATTGCTGGTGGAGTAATAGGTCCAATAAAATCTAGACCCCATTTCTGAAAAGGATCTAATGGCAGGACAGGTTGTAGAGGGAAAAAATGGCGTTGTAAAGGTTGTCCATTCCTCTGACAATTATCACAATTTTTGACAAACTGCAATACATCCCTGTTCATAGTAGGCCACCAAAGACCACTCTACAGAATTTTCCGGTGTGTTAAATTTGCAGCAAAATGGCCACCGGAAGGAATTGAGTGAGCCAAAGTAATAACTGAATTAACTTCATGTGGAGGGATACAACGAAGTAAAATTCCAGTGTGATCCATATAGTATAATTGTCCAGCAAACAACCGAAATTTGCGACTGTATACTGCAATTTTTCTACGCATGGCAAGGGGTGTTGCAGAAGGAAGACATCCATCAGTTAAAAAAGTTAATAACTGATCATAGTAATTAGTTGTCATAGGAGGATCTACATCTTCATTATTAGTTCGTTCAGAAACATAAATTGCTGGCGTTGTGTCATCCACACCGACCGGAGCTTCACCGGAATCTAAGCGAGAAAGGAAGTCTGCCAAGGCATGTGAACTGCCTGGCCGATGAATAACTTTGTAATCAAACTCTTGTAAAAGCGGAACCCATCGCACTAATCGACCTCCTAGATGCTGTTGCCGAACCAGATAAACAAGTGCAGCATGATCTATATGAAAAGTAAATTTTCGGCCAAGTAAATAATGCCTAAATTTCTTGACAGAGTACACTAAACCTAGACATTCCCTTTTAGTTTTAGAGTAATTCTTTTCCGCAGCGGCAAGCCTTCGACTTGCATAGTAAACTGGCCTGAACCATTTATCGGTTTGTTGCATCAGAACGCTCCCTATTGCTATATCTGAAGCATCAACAAATACATGAAATGGGCGATCCCAGTCAGGAGGCTGTAAGATTGGAACCTGTGTTAGTAATCCCTTTAGATGATCAAAAGCAATTTGACAGTCCGGGGTCCAGTCAAACTGTTTAGGAGTCTTCGTGATTAAACGATTGAGTGGAATGGCTAAATGAGCGAACCACCGTAAATGACGACCATGCCAGCGGACTTGACCCATAAATCTCATGACTTCTTTTGGTGTAGTAGGAACAGGTGCTCCTAATACAGCTGCAACCTTATCCGGGTCGACTTGTATGCCCTGTGCTGATACAATATGGCCAAGTAATTTACCACATGAAACCGCAAACACAGATTTGTTTGGGTTCAAAGAGAGTCTGTATTCTTTGCATTTTTCAAAGCAACACCATAAATGGAACAAGTGTGCTACCATCTTACCAAATAATGAAAAATCATCAAGACACACTTGCATAAATGAGGTAAGATAAGGTGAGAATATCTCCTGCATGCATCGTTGAAAAGTACTAGGGGCATTTCTTAACCCAAACCACATAACAGTACATGCAAAAACACCCCTGTTGGTAATGAAGGCGGTCTTCGGTATATCCTGTTCAGCCATTCTAACTTGATTATACCCACTGTATCCATCTAGGAATGAATACATTTCATGTCCTGCTACTCTATCAAGCATGGTATCAAGAAAAGGTAGCGGAAATGGATCGGGCACCGTAGCTGCATTCAGTTTCCGGTAATCCACATATATTCGTAACTGCTTATTCTTTTTAAGGACAATAACAATTGGTGAGATCCACTTAGCATGCTCTACTGGTACAATAAATCCAACCTTTAATAACCTATCCAGCTATGCCTTTACGTGTGTTGCATAATTCGGATTCATCTGGTAGTTGGGTTGTTGGATTGGCTTTGCTTCTGGCTTCAGCATGACCCTGTGTTGGTAGATGCGCGGGTCTAGACCTTTCATATCTTTGTAATCCCATGCAAATACATCAGAGAACTCTCGGATTAGCTGAATTAAGTCTGCTTGAGATATTTCTGGTAAGTTTTCCTTTATCTTGACAGGACGCGGATGGTCTTCATCTCCTAAATTATAAGTGATCAACTGATCCTCTGGAACATAAAATTGTCGGGGCTTCTTTGTATCGTCAGCTGGCTTAAAAAGTTGTTGCAGTTCAGCGTCATCTCTAGCAGCAGTATCTTCCTTCTTATCTTCTTCTGTTACAGGCATCACCGTACAAACTGCGGGATTCCAATTATCTACAACAGATTGTAGATCAATAGTTCCTAAGGAGATCAAATCAATACTGTTCTTTAAAAACTCTTCTTCTTCATCATCTGACAGACCATCTAACATATGAACTGGTTCTGCAAAATACGGTCTAGCATGCAATTCGCAAGGCTATATAGCATCTAATTTTACAACATATTTACGATTATTGTCTTTGAAAGTTAGTTCCTGTGCAGACTAATCTTGTATCACCTTTGCTTGCTTCAGCCAAGGACGACCGAAAAGGAGATTATAATCAAGGGTGGATTTCGGTAATTCTAGTACGACAAAGGTCATTTTAAATGTTGTACCTTGCAAAGTTATTGGTACATTCCGGACAAGTCCTACTGGGTGGACTCTAGACTGGTCGGCCATTCTGACAAAAAACTAGACTAGTTCGATTTCGGTCCATCCTAACCTTTTACACAGTGCGGCAGTAGCAATGTTGACACCTGATCCTCCATCAATTAGTACCTGTGTGATTTTATGATTTTTATACAATACCGTAATTAAAGGAACTCAATGATCGATCGTAGAATCAGGTTCCGGTTGCACTGTTGTTGTTGCTCGAATGCAAGAAGGCACAGGACTGAATTGTTGTTGGAATTGTTATCGAACTCCCCGTACTAGTGCAAGTAATTGGCCCAGAGGAAGAGTAATGGATGCTTTAGATAAAATTTCCCAGGCCTTTTGTGATTGAATTGTATTTTCCACAGATTCTGAAGATGATGCGCCGGTTGAAGAGGATATATCTGCTGAAGATGATGTGCCTGCTACTGAATTAGAATCTTGTTTTTGTGTTCCTTCCTTGGTTAGCGGAGCCTGGGTCACCGGAATAGGATCTGGAAATACTGGTCGTTCTGCGGTGGTCCATTGACTAGCCTTATCATACATCCTTTGTTGTTCACGTATGCCTGGTTCAAATATTTCTACTGCTGGTTGCAGTTGTTTACCGGATCGGGTCTGAATTACTGCAGCGTGCGTTTCTACTGGTGTGATTTGTACCATATTAGTCATTGGGTTTTGACGTTCTTTCTTCCTCTGATCATACTCAGCTGCATCCTTACAAAATCTTCTAATGTGACCAAATTCACCACAAAAATGACAGCGCGGTGGTGGCAAATTGGGATTTTCTTATGCTGGTCCGGCCTGCCAACGGTTTGCATTGTAGTTGTTATTTATTTGTCCTCTGTAATTCTGATAGCCTTGTTGCTGATTGTTTCTCATTTGAGGTGGTACATAATGATTGGTTGGCTGCCTTGGTTCCTGTATAATTGCATTCACTGTTGCGGTTCCCTGCACTTTGGCGTTGTATGCGCAGTTTTCGGTGGTATGTCCGGTAGTGTTGCATATAGCACAAAACAACTGATTAAGTGCAGAAGTGGCACTAGTATGGCTTGAATTCTTGCATATAGTGCAGTACATCTGTCTGGTCGGGTCTTCGGCGACATTTCTATTTGCTTTTAACCACTCCAGATCTTTTGTAAATCCTCCAACCTTGTTTTCAAGTTGCAAAGCCATTGCGATCACGGCATCTAGCGTCATAGCTCCTACACAGCGTATGATCATAATCTATTTAAGTTGTGGAGTCAAACCATTGATAAACCATTGAGTGATAACGTCATCCGATAGGTTGGCATGTGTTGGTGGTAATTGCCTCAAATGGGTTCTGAATAGAGTGGCATACTCGTGCACTGTTTGATTTATCTTCTGTCTATTATTTTGTAGGTAGTCAAAAATTTCGGTTGGATTCTTCTTTAGCCTGAATCTTTGCAGAAATGCATCCCTTACCGCTTCATAGGTGCCGAAATGGTTAATATCATATTCTGTAAGCCATCTAACTGCTTCATTAACCAATGTAGATTGGAAGACAATAGCTTTATACGTCGGATCAGGTGGATGATTGAGCACTGCATAACTTATCTCAAATATGCGTACATGAGCATCTGGGTCATCACCTGGAAATCCACCAAATTTGGTGTACGTCACTCCTGTTGGAGTCGGCCTGGGTGGGCATAGTTGTTGTTGTTGGTGATGTTGCTGTTGTTGTTGTTGTTGTTGTTGTTGTTGCCCGTTCATCGTGCTGATGGTTGTATTGTGACTATCTTCTGTATCCCAAGGCTGAGTATCTGGACCGTCGGAATCTGTATCGTCAGCCGGTGCACTTTCGTGGTCGATAATCTTGTTCAGTATGTTTCGAATCTCAGCTTCAAACAAGCTACCTTCCTTCCTGATGTCAAATGTAGGAAACCTTACTCCCAATAGCGGTGACTAGGCTGAAGATTCACCAAAAAATGGTAAACCGTCGTCGGAAAACTGCGATCTTTCAGCAACTGTTATCGAAATATCACCGGAATGTGTCGATTTTTCACCAATACAGGGTGCTTTTTCTCCCTTACTGATTTCTTTGGCTAAAGCATTTCTATTCGTAAACAAATTGGAATCTTTACCCAATGTTGTTAAACTAACTTCAGGCTGCGTCCTGGTAGATTCTGGAGTTACTATCTCTTCGACAGACTGGGCCGAAATCGTACCGGAATCTGCCCGAGATGTAGTACGTTCCATCCGAATATGACCGGAATCACTACTAACGTTCTTTACTTTCTTGACAACTGGGTTAGACCTATCTGCGCTTTTACCTCCTGGAGGCGTCCTTAGCAAATTAGGTACCCTAGGCTGTCGGTTCTTCGGATACATTTCACCGGATCGAGTAACCGACATGTATCATCTTTTGTACTAATCGCGTACTATTACTGTCGATTTACAATTTACAGTCGCGTACTATTACTGCCAGTGTTAAACGCTGTGTTCTAACTGTCAGAACGCGTTTAAACGAGTATTTGGGTTCTTGGGAGTGGAAGGGGTCTGTTAGACAGAGGCCCTATACTTAGTTCTCAAACTAACCACTTACACACAGCAATATACTGATGCTAAGAGCTCTATCAAAATTCTGTTGTACTTAGACATTTACAGTTCACGGTTTAGCTCGGCCAACATGTACCGAATACACTAAGATGCTATATTGCTCTGCACCTAAACTTACTGAAAATACCAGAGACAAGAGTAATAGTTCAACCTTTACCGAATAGGTACCACAATCAGATCAACATCCGAAGACACAGAGAATTCAATTGTTTCAGATACACCGTACTGAAGGTCTAGTATGCAACCCAAGAAATCCTTACTGTAGCTTAACCCTTATCGTATGATGACAGATCTCAATACTGAAGACAACACAGTACAAACCCGAATATCAGAAACACTACCATAGCTACACAGACTCTACCAAACAACTGGCAGAACATTCCAAGAACGAGTACTAATGCAATACGCGAACTTAGCACAACAATCGCAATAAGGATTCGCAGACGATTCACTTCAGACAACAGATCGAATGATCTACTGGATGTAGATGATACTCACAGCCGCAATAGATACCAATAGACAACAGACAAGACGAGACACAGATACACACAGAATACTCAGAAATTAGGCAACAAACACCATAATAACGCTCAGCTCTAATCACCCAGACAGACAGTCTAGTGACCTTTCTGAACGACTGAAGTGTCTCTTTTCATTGCTTTATATAAGATTACAAGGTATATGTGTAACAACTTTTTGTACGTGCGCAAGAATATAAAAAGATTCTTGATTCTACAACTGCCAATCCGGCGGCCGACTAACAATAATGGAGCTGACAAAGAAATAAAAAAGTTGTAAAAATAATTTTCATTAGCTATCTTGTTTCAACCCTGATCTTTTTTTGCACCAATTTTTGAGATGCATTGCATATAAAGTGTGCATATTTTGAGTTGAGAAGAGCACATGTTTTTAATTCCCATAGGTGCACATTCATTTGCACATGAGATATATATCTAAATATTGTAAATAAAAGTATGTTAATCCTTGAGTGAAAATGAAAGGATTTGTGAGCGACGACAAGAGATTGCATTTGAGAGTGGACTTATGAGTGAAGAGATTCCTTTAGCAAAAATCTTGAGTATTGTTTCCATATGTGCACCATGATTGTGAATGCTTGCTTTTAGAGTACGCATGTTTGAAAATGTAAATGCACATGTGCTTTCAAATTGATAGGTGCACATCCAATTTCACACTAAATAAGTTGAAAATACATTAAGAAAATCTGAACTTTAGAATGAGTGAGAAGCCTCGTCGTCGAATGCTAATTACCTCTCTTATTGCACCATTATGTTTTTGATGCACTTAGAGTATGCATTAATAGGGCCCATTACATGGCCGTGCATAGACACATGCTTGGTGACCCATGCACTTGACTTTATTCTCACTTTGGATTTCTCATAGACTAGCAGATAAGACGATTGGTGGTGATGTGTCTGGAGGCCACACAAGTTTGGAGGGGGTGGATGTCGTAATGGTTCCACTTCATAAGTTTTTTATTGCCTTGGAGAAATTCCTAGTGCATTCAGTTAGACATCATACCAAAGCTGATGTATGAAGTCGGTAGCTTTTTGTGAGCACTCCCATCTGGGAAGGCAAGCGGAATTTTTTTTTATGAATAAAGAAAAAAAATAGAAGATCCATTCGCAATAGGTGGAGCATAAATTCTAATTCAGTGGGCTTGCGAAAAGGGGAAAAAAAGATGCATGGCAGAAAGAGAGGAGGACACACATACAGGGAAATAGAAAGAGAGCAGGGTCTCTCGGTGCTGGAGACAGCTAGAACGGGAAAGAAAGATCAAAAGGGGTGGCACCAATAAGGCCATCTCAGGGGCTGACAGAAGATCTGGTAGATAGGGCCATAATTACTCCTCGATTGCTATTATGCCCACGTAGAGTATTTATTGCCTTGCAATTTCTGTTCAGATCATTACGGAAGAGAAAGGACATTCGAAGAGGAGATGAACAGATAGCTGGGGAAATGCGCATGCATGTGGAAGGAAGAAGAAGAACGGAGGCGCTGAAGGATGAAGTGAAGGGAAGACAGTGACGTTCTGGAAAGCTCGGAGGAGAAAGGGGAATGAATCAGAGGTGGCTTTGATGGGAATAAAGGAGGCTGCTCTCTGAGGGCAATGGGAAGGCACCGGCACATGATGTCAATTCGGCACCACTGAAGCTCTGTCCTCTTCGTCTTGCAAATATTGAGTGGTTTTGAGAAGTTTTTTTTCTGTTAATTTGTACCTATTGGAGAGCAGAGCTACTACGTTCTATCTTCTAGTTCGTTTTCAGATCCTTCGAACAAAACGCTGCTAATTTGAGTCCTTGATGATTTGTAATTAAGTAAGCAAAGGTAGTTTTTTTTCTCGGCACACTCTCTGATGTACTTTCGACAAGATATTACTCTGGGAAAAGTCTCTGGTTTGGCCGTGAAGTGAGCTACAACACAGAGTTCTAGGGAACAGTATACTCAAAGAGGAGAACAACAAGGCTCTCTTTCTATAAGTTCAGTCTCCAAATTCTCTACCAATAACATGACCATATTTTATCCAAGCATAATTCAGTGGTACTTACAACCTTGCAATTTGTGTGCGGAAGCGTTATGAGTTTGCTTTACGCAAAAGTTATAACGTTACTCGGATTTTCTGTTGTCTGCGAAGTCGACAATTTGGAAGACTGTCAGCTTACAGCTTAATGTTGTTTTGGTTCATTCATCTCTTGGCGCTATTACTGTTATGTGTCGCACCCAAGGCTTATGCACCTCTGAAATAAAATATCAGTTAGATTAGTCATGCAAGGGCAAGGATACTTAGGGGTTCAAGAAATGTGCACATCAACTTATATAATCAATCTTTAGATTTTCGATTTATAGATGAATGCATGATTGAACAAAGCATGAAGATTTTTCTTTCAAGTTTACTAGAATTGCAAGTTTACTTGTACCTTTTCATCTACTTTATGTGTGATAAAAGTAGTGTATTTAGGGTTCAAAAGAACAAGTTGAATTAGAGAGTTTTTTTTTTTCTCTTTATCCTATTATTAATCAATCTATATGCCGACAAGAAGTATGTACTATCTTAGCTAGCGAAGAGTCATGGTCTGCTAACTTCCGAAAACTGTAAAAAGAGGATCTTCGATGTGTAAAAAGAGGATCTTCGATGTGTGAGAGGCTTGACTTTTAGAGATGTTAATGAACAAATACTTACGATATTTGTTTGAACTCTACTTCGGCATTTAACTGTTTCCGTACACAATTCTACGATACAAGATGACTGCAGGCTGAGATATGTCAAGAACTATGCCATGAATAAGTAAGTAATGGGAAAAAGGAAAAACACTGAGATCATCAATAATTTGTAAAACACTGAATGGGCCATTTTTTCGGTGCATTAAAAAGAAAAGTTACGAGTCAAGGACGGCTATGAATAAGAATGGTTGAAATTCCTACTCGAGTTGTGAAATGTGCTTGACATCGTATATCGATTTGAATTTGATGCATATTAGCCTTTGTCTTCCAAGGTTTGCAAGCTGAAGTGCCCTTGTAATTCGATCCAAAGAAATTAAATTCTAAAATCTCTACTATTCCAAGATTGATCTATAGTGCCGCAAAGGAGAAGCTCTCCACATGTTATTATTCTCTCCTTACTGAACCTCACGACATACCTGGTGATCCCGACGTGAAAGGAGGGGGGTGATAAAATCATAGAGCCAGTCAACTAAAGAATAAGTTAGCATTCATAAATAGAGCCATAGAATCTAGCACTTCAAATATGGAAGATCTCCCAGCTACTGACATTTTTCAAGCTCAGATACTTTCTTGGCACTCTGTGTGCACCCCTAAGCATGCAAGAACATGACCACATACGTGAACCCGATGTGAAATGCATAGGGGAAATTGATCTTTATTTTGAGCCGACTTTGAGGTTGACCTTTAGTTGATCATTAGAGTGAGAGACTTGAGGTTGAGAGTTTGAGTATTGACTTTGATTGAAACTTTGAGTTTTGGATCGAGATTTGACCTTGATGGAGGCCTTAGGCTTAGATCCGAGAACCTTAAGCACCTTGCTTCAAGTGTTGACTGAATCTCAGAGGATTGCCACAAGTAGTGATGGAGTGATGAGAGCCTTAGAGGTGATTTCAAAAGAGCATGGATTCTTTAATGGCCAAGATTGTAACCAAGTTCTTGCAAGTCTATGACACTAAAATGGACCTCTATGGTGTGAGTGCTTCTATGAAGCTTAGTGAATTTGCAAGGATTGTAATGCCCGGTGTCAAACCTAGCATTTATGCTCTTCAAGAGCGATGCCATACATGGAGTGAATTTAAGAATTTGCTTAGAGAAGAGTATTATTTAGAGGACTTAGTTATGCCCACACGACCTGAACGTAGAGAGTGGGTGGCTACTCCAAATAAAGGTCTTGAGGTGACCGAGCTACTTCAAGAATTTGAAGAGCGATTATCCCAATTGAGTCATAATGATCGATATGCTTTGAAACACGAGAAAGTAGATCGCTTCATTAAGACTGTAGACCTTGATATGGCATTGGAGGTAGGTGACATGTTGGAAGACTTGAGTGAGCCTTTAGGATTGACTAGAGAATGGAGTAGAGTGCAAAAGGTCGTATCGATGCTCTTGAGATGCAAGAGATGGAGGTCACATGTAGTGCAAGATAGAATTGAGGATACTCATACTTTACCAATTCCTACTCTGAGACCTCTAGTTTATATGAATGAGACTATGAAAGGTGAAAATGATCATAGAGTCAAGTTTGTGTCCCTTAACCAATCCCACCAATCTAGAGTGGATTTAGAGTATACAAGAGTCAAGGATGAGTCAATCTAGTGAGCTTGGTCTCTGAGGATGGAGCCTACCTTGCAGGAAGAAATCTATTTGGATGCATATCTGAAAATGGAGTCATGCCAACAATGAGAATCAAAGGTCAACCATGATATGAAGAGCGAGAAAGGCTTACAACTTGTTGCTCAAAGGATGCACTAGCTAGGTCATACAGCTTAAACTCAATGTATGGTTTTCTTTTACCTCATGTGAAAGGATGCAAGACATCAAGAGAGAGATGGAATGCACTTGCTACCTTCTTCTCTTCAAACACTAGAGCAAGAAAAAACCAGCTATGGATGGAGTTTGCTACCTTGAAGAAAAGTCCCAAGCAAAGTGTGATTGATTATGCCACCAAAATGAAGGAGATTTCTCATCAATTGGGAAGCACTGGAGAGGTAATTGAAGAAGAGAAAATCATAAGGCAAATCATCAATGGCATCAAAGCTGATGACAAGTGGGAATCATTCACAACTGCCATGGACCTATACATGGACATGCAAGTGCTTGACCTCAACACTCTGATGGGCCAACTCTTCACACATGAAGCAAAGGTAAACAAGAATGGTGAATTCTCAAGAGGTAATCAATCTTCTACCTTATACTCTGATAAAGTTAAAGCTAAGGATAAGTCAAAGTCTAAGAAGAATGAAGATGAAGGTAGCTCTTTCCAAGCGAACTTCACAGATAAAGGAAGAGCTAAAGGAAGAGGCAAAGGAGGAAAGCAAGGGAGGGGGAGACCCCAAACATCTCAACCTTGCAATATCTGTGGTTATTCGAATGACACTACTGAAGAGTCTTACAAGAACCCATGGAATTCGAGAGGAAGAGGATTCAATAGAGGTGTGTATGAATCAAATAGAGGCAGATACAATGGAGGATACAACAATAAATATTACAACAACAATAACAACCATCAACATGGATATAGGGAAGGAAGGATTACAATAACTACACTGAAGACGAAATCCAAGAGGGCTCGCTACCATATTTTCTATATTGATTCAGGGTGCTCAAATCATGTATCAAGAAATGTAGCATTTCTCTCTGATTTAGAAGATCCCAAGAACAAACATGAAGTGCATATAGGTGATGATACAAGACACTCAGTGGAGAAAGTAGGTAACTGCACTGAAGACCAATTCATGAACCTATCATTGAAGCAAGGTAAGGATGATGACCATATTTTCTATATTGATTTAGGGTGCTCAAATCATGTATCAGGAAATGTAGCATTGCTCTCTGATTTAGAAGATCCCAAGAACACACATGAAGTGCATACAGGTGATGATACAGGACACTCAGTGGAGAAACTAGGTAATGTTAAAACATCAGATGGCAATATGAATTTTCTAAACAAGGTAGTGTCTGTACCTACAATAACCAAAAACTTGATAAGTGTTGGACAAATTGTGGAGAAAGGATTGCAGGTTAGGTTTACAAGACATGGAGCATATGTGGAAGACCCCAAGCAAGGATTTAGAAGGATTGCCAAAGGAGATAAGATAGGAAGACTCTTCACCTTTGAAGTGGAAGACACCAAGAACATAGCATTTAGCTATGGATCTCAAACACTCTCTGAATTGGAGGTATGACATAAAAAGCTTGCTCATATTGGTGAGAGAACCTTGAAACAAAGTTGTAGGGATCAAAGTGTACTTGGATTGCCCAACATCACAAAACAACATATGATCTACAAGTGTGGAGCTTGTCAATTTGGCAAGGCACATAGACAACCTTTCAACAAGAAAGGTTTATATCCATCAAGAGCTATTGGATCTTGTACACACAGATGTGTGGGGTCCAAGCAAAGAATATTCTATTTCAAGTTCAAGATATTATGTATCTTTTATTGATGATTGTAGTAGGTGGACAATTTTGTACTTTATGAAGCATAAGGATGAACTCTTCAATTTTTTCAAAAGGTATCTTTCTCTTGTAAAGAACCAAATAGGTAGACGTCTCAAGAGACTCAGATCAGATGGTTCTGGAGAATATTTCTCAAATGAATTTGATGCTTTCCTACAAGAAAAAGGCATCAAAAGAGAGGTAACAACTAGATACACACCTGAACTCAATGGAGTAGCAGAAAGAAGAAACAAGACTACAATAGAAGCAGCCATATCTATGCTAAATGAAAAAGGTCTACCTATTTATCTTTGTGTAGAGGTTGAATCAATGGCCACATATCTTGTAAATAGACTTCCATCAAAGTCTTTAGATGGTATGACTCCTTATGAAGTGTGGAATGGAAGAAGACCAAGCGTAGAACATTGCAAAATCTTTGGATGCTTAGCTTATGATCATATTCCTTCTCAAGTAGAAGGAAAATTGGATCCCAAGGCAAAGAAGTGTGACTTTATTGGTTATGATTAGAATAAAAAAGGATACATATTGTAAAATCCCACTAAAAAAGGCTTCTTAGTTAGTAGGGATGTAGTCTTTGATGAAAATAAATCTTGGTTTGAGGATGACAAGGAGACATCAGATAATGAAATTCCTCCACCAAAAATCCAACCAATTGTTGCCACATAGCATTAGCCACTACCAAAGTGGGCACAATAAATGTTTGATGATTGTAACCCTCAAGTTGATGTTCTAGATTCATCTTCAGGCGGGTTGCATAGATCAAAGGGGATTGAGGAGAAACAAAGAAACTCCCATCATATTGTCAATATGGCTCTTATGGCTGAAATCATGGGATCAATAAAAGAACCCATAATAGTAGATGAAGCACTAAAAGATCCTAAGTGGAGAGTAGCAGTGAAGGTTGATTATGATAGCATAATAAAGAATGACACTTGGAAGCTAGTGGATTAACCACCAAAGAAGAAGGTAACTGGGAGTAAGTGGATTTGGAAAATAAATACAAAGAAAATGGTACTTTAGAGGAGTACAAATCTTGGTTTGTTGCAGAAGGTTTTTCACAAGTGGAAGGATTTGATTTCCAAGAGACATTTGCACCAATAGTTCAAATGAATAGAATTTGCACAGTACTTGCAATTGGTGCACATAAAATATGGTCTATATTTCATATGGATGTAAAATCAGCATTTTTGAATGGATACCTCAAGGAGGAGGTATATGTATCTCAATCACCAAGTTTGAGGCACCTCATTCAAAAGACAAGGTTTGCATACCTAAGAAGTCATTATATGGCCATAACTAAGGTCCAAGAGCTTGGTAGCATCGAATTGATAGTTTTTTCCAAAACCTAGGCTTTCAAAGAAGTACTAATGCAAATGTATGTGTTATGAAAAAATATAACTGGACCAAATATATGTTATGCAGTTGGTGTATTGAGCGGATTCTCTAACAAACCAAAAGAGAGCCATTAGAATGAAGGCATGAAAATTCTAAGGTACATTGCAGGAACCTTGGATTTTGGTACTCTTTATACCATAGGTGATATGCTTCAAGGGTATTGTGATTTGGATTAAGTTGGAGATTGTGATTCTAGAAAATACCTCTTTGGATATTGTTTCTCACTTGGTTCATGGATATTTTCTTGGGTAAGAAGGAAACAAGCAACTCTTGCACTCTCCTCCACTAAAGTAGAGTACAAAGCCGCTTGTTTTGCCTCTTATGAGGTAGTCTCGTTAAGGAGAATCCTTGTAGATCTAGGAGTTTTGTAAAAAATGGAAACTATACTAAAACTTGATAATCAACTTTGTATGGCTATTGCAAAGAACCCACTATTTCATGCTCGCACCAAACATATAGAAGTACAACACCATTATTTTTGTGAGCTAATTGAAGATGAAATTTTAGAGCTAGAATATTATCCAATAGAGGTGAATTGCATTGATATATTCTCTAAAGCAATTGGAAAAGAGCAGCTCAATAGGCATCTTCAATAAATGGGCATTGGGCCCATACCTACTTGGGTTATCAAAGTTAAAAAATCATTCATAATTTTTAAGATGATTGAAATGTTCTAAGCCATGTATTGGGATTACATGGGTGGTGGCTTCCCATGGTCTAGCGCCCATGTATAGCCATTCATGAAAGGCCAAATCATTCCATTAGTTTATATATACATGAATTCTGCACTACCCCAAATATGGAATTGAGCCAGCAGACCTCTCTACCTTGTAAATCTCTATCTAGATTACCATCTAGGCTCTACCCTCAGAGCACATAAGTGGACAATTCCATCATCTTTGTACTTGTTGTATGTAGCAAATTTTTGAAATTCTACTATATCTTCTCTGCTATTGGTCCTATGTTCTCTTTTGTTACCACTTCCATACAAAGACATATATATTGCATTTTTTTTCTTTACTTTAACATGAACAAGTGAAGAGAGGAGCCAGAAAGCTCTTCCCCACTATTCAAATGGATGTGAGATACCTTTCCAGGATGCAACTAAATGTGGAAAACTGATTTTTTCTTCTTACATGAACAAGTGAAGAGAGGAGCTAAAAAATTTCTGCCCCACCATTCAAATATGTGCAAGACACTTGTTCACAATGTAGCTAAATGCGGATGTCCACTTCTATGTCCACCTATCCCAAGGGAGGTTTGTGTACACTCTAGCATTGGTCCTAGTATCTTTACCATGTGTATGAAGACATGTTTCATGAAGCTATCGAGATCAAACACACACTCTTGAGGAAAGTCAACCCTAAAAATAATGCGTCTATGGCAAGAAATACACACTTAAATCATGAAACAATACTTACCATACATGGGGATGGGGTTGGAAAACCTCAAAATGCAACATGGAAGCTCCAAATTAAAAAAGAGAATAGAAAAATCAGCACAAGAATCGAGATGCAAAAAAAATCACATCATGTATTCAAAATATGTTTATATAAACTAGGGATATTTTCCTTCATACCCAAAGGAATGAACCTTTTCACATGAAAAATGCACCGTAATGACTTAAACACAATCCTTAGACTTATTTGAGTTCTAGAATGAGTTCTAAAAAAGCCTAAAAATTTATAGAGAGTTAGGGAAGCATTCCAGAGGCTGAATGATTCCCTTCTCTTTAGAAAATTGGAGTGGATTACAAAAATATACGTGACGATAAAAAAATACGCATAGTTGACATAACATGCCTCTTGGTCTCAACTTCTGTTTCTATTGAGGCTTCATTACTGCTTGTTTTTTTTTCAAGGGATGTAGCATACTCTTCATGGCCCAATGTGGAAAATTATTGGGGCCCTTCTAATCTTCTAGCCTTTCCTTCAAGTCTTGGTTTTGTTTCTTCTACTCCAAACTCTTTTGACAATAGGAAATTAAAGGTAAAAAAACAATCAAATCCAAAGGAAGCAAGGTAAATTTGTAAACACAAATCGTACATCAAAGAATGATTATTTTCTTGCTATGATGCATAAGCATGAAGTGAAGAATGTGCATACTACTTGGTATGTGGATAGTGGATTTCACAATCATATGAGCTGCAATAAAACTTGTTTTAGCAATTTACATGCCCCAACCAATGAGGGAAAAGCTGAGACAAGAGATGACACACCACATATGATCACTCACATCTATGTCTACCTACAATAACAAAGATCTTGGTCTCTATAGAGGAAATAGTGGATAGATGCTATGAAATAAGGGTCACATAGCTTAAAGCCAGATGCTTTGACAATAAGGTGAAGCATTTCAATAAGGGGATTAGAAAATGAAATCCTTCAAGGAAAATGGATACATAAGTCAAGTTCCCTTAGACCTCATGCACACACATGTTTAGGGACCTACAAAGGAACCATTACTCGGAGCTAAAAAGTTATTTGATTACATTTATTAGTGATTGTATAAAAATTTTTATGGGTCCTTTGTATGAAGAAAAAAACATAGGTAGTTTTCTAGTTCATGAAGTTGAAGACACAATTTGAGAAGGTGCCAAAGTTGTTCCAAGCATTGTGAGTCCAAAACCTTCATACTGAACGACAAATGCATCTAGGTTCTCAACTCGCAACACTTGTTTAAATCATCTATTTTATCATGGGTATCTCTTGAACCATGATAGTGATTCTTCATGCACTTATATACTTGAGAAGGTCTCAACCTTCTACCCACATCATGGTCGAAGAATAAGTTGAACTATTGGATGCATACTTTGTCCTCATCCTTGTGGAGGTCTTTGATGAAATGGGGCTCTATCCATTGTCTCACCTCCCACTTGAGGGTTAGGTGTACTGCTATTTCATAGCATTGTGACCCAAACATGAGGTCTCTAAGAATTTCTTGCCCATTACAACGACCCTAGGTTTGGGTTTCCTTGGCTTTGCTACTGAATCTATGGATTATGAAAAGAAATTGTCTATTCCCTACAAGGAAACACTCGTCGACCCATATATTCAATTCTAGAACATTTAGAGTCTATCACTTCCCAATACCTTCTTTTATCTTGATCACGTCAGATGGTATCAAGGTTAATTTTGTTTCCTAAAATATGCATACTTTCTTGCGACAATTTGTTAGTGCTAGAAATTAGATAGAAGTCCATCAAGTCAGCATCTTGAGGAGTTATTTCACCTCTCAAGATGCTCTCTCATATTGAATTACCTCTAGGGATTGTCATTGGCTCTTTGTTTCCCATATTAATAGGATTACTAGGCTCTTTAACCTTCCCAATATCATTGATCCTCTCACGCTAGTTAGTTACTATGTATAAACTATCTCATTAATCTATCCGAATAGAACCCACCTTCAAATTTCATAGCTGGTCTTTGAATGATAGTTTGAATCTCTTACTCCCGCAATTGATCTATTAAGTCCATGCTAATACCGTTAGTAAATGGTTAAGCTAATACCTAAAGGCTTAGTGGATACTTAATATAGATAAGTTCTATAATCTCCCTCGATTGAGGACATGAATTCAATAGAGAAGACATAACTATGCATGTCTTTTGAGGTTGTCACTGCTTCAATCTCAAATTCACTAGAGGTATCCAAATAAGTGGAGTGTGTGCATTTCTGGGTTACATTTCTGGCTAAGGAAAATAGGCTCCTTCTGCTTCTGGAGATACCCCCTAATCTCAAGTTTATTCACAACTTCAGTCTCCTCTTAGTCTCTCTAGCCTTAAGTTCTTAATATCTCTAAGATTTTTAATTATTTAAGCCCTTGATTTTGGCTTTAATTGAGTTTTTATGTTTAAATCCCTCTAGGTATCATTTCTATACAAACTTGACTTGTCCCAAAAAATCACGATACAGGATACTTATGAACCGAATGACACACAACACACAACTTCAATGATATTATACCTGACTAAATGATACATGACATACAATGGCAATGATACTCGACATGTAAATCTCATAATACATGATACAAGTCAAGATATCGGAAATACATAAGACTTGAGAGTAAGTGACACATGATACTTGAACATTCACGTAATGACAAGGGAAAGATAATACATGATATTTCAAGGTCGGTATCACTAAAACACGATACACACACAAGGCAACACATGATACTTGATACACAAGTACCATGTGAGGACACTCGACGAGAAGTGACACATTATATGTGAGTATCAACAATACTCAACTCGGTGTCGATGATATGTGACACCTACCATAGTATCAACAACACTAGAGAATCTGGTATCATGATATCAGGCTCAACCGACCATGGTTCTTGGACTTTTCCTACTTCTTTCAAAAATTTAATGTGATATTTGTGCTCCTTGTGCACTCCTCTTTCCCCCTACTCTAGCACAGTGGTAAGCACCAACATGAGGAGATTGACCTTGTAATTGTCAATCAATGGAGATGTGAGGGTGGTATGATGACCATGAGCAAGTGGAGCACACAAGTACATGATTGGGAAGCACACTATGATGAACACTCATACACACACACACCTGCATACAAGGTCAGACAAAGAGAGAGAACAATGGAATCTTTGATTATCCAAAACAAGTCTACAATGCTCAATTTTGGGTTCACCCTCCAACTAACTCACCCCAAAAATGAGGTTTCTAACTCTTTTTATAGTTTTTTTACTAGCTTTGGCTAGTTCAGACCTAATGTCTAGCCTACTTAAAAAATACGTTCATAAGCTAATTTGAAGGGTCAAACAAGCTCTAAAAATTATGAAATTTCATACATAGGTTGGTCTAGTACTTCTCAAGCATGAGGACTCATCAACTTAAAGAAAATAGAGTTTAATCTACCAAAAATAGAATCTACAATGAATTGTAGTGATGAAAATCATTGTTAATTGAAACATTGACTTGGAAAAATTATAGCTAGGCATATCCCTTGTCTGATGTGTGTTGGATTTCTTATCTATTTAGTACTCCTTTGTCTTCTCTTTGATCTCTTGTCTCTGATCCCCTGATCCCATGCTTCCTTGTTGGCTTAATCCACCCTGACTACTAACACTCCCCCCTCTCTCGTGTCTGTCATCCCTAGCAGACCCTTGTTGGAGAGGTTGTTATGTATATTACTAGATGACAGTTGCAGTGAGCTCATGTTCTGTCTTGAGTTCTCCTCGTTGATGGCATGTGGGACTTTTGGGAGTGGCATTCTTGGTTTTGAGGAAGAGTGCCTTGGAGTCCTCTATATCCTTGATCCTCTTATCGATTAAAGTTCTTTTTTTTGTTCCATGATGCTCTTCCTTTGTTTATTGAGTTGTGTTGAGAGCAGTATGGGCACCCAAGGACTGACTAGACAAGGAAGCCAGCGGAGAGAGTCAGAGTGAGGTGAAGGAGTAAGTAGACAAAGCAGTCGACGCAAATCTGGCAGATAGGCCCTTCAAATTTTTCCAAATCAACATCTTTATAACCGTGATTCTTATCACTAACAATCATTGTAAATATCGTTTCATATTTTTGTAGCTCCATTTTGTGCAAGCCAAGGAGTCCTTGAGCTTGAGGAGCCTTAGAAGTACCTACATATCAATTTTCATATTTTTTAGACTCCGTTTAAGCCCTCAAATTGGCCCTGGAACCTAATTTTTAACTAGGCCGGACACTAGGTCTGGACAGGGCCAAAACCTAGTCAAAAACTATAAAAAGAGCTAGAGAGCTCATTTTTGAGGTTAGCTTGTAACTGAAATGAACTTGTAAGAGCTTTTTGAAAGTAATCTAAGAACTCCATTGCTTCTCACTCTTTGTCTTGCCGTGTGTGCGCGTGTGTGTATATGTGTGTGCATGCTTGTGTGCTTCTCACTCATGCACTTGTGCCTCCACTTGCTCGAGGTCTTCATACCATCCTCACGTCTTCCCGGATTGACATTAAAGGAGGTGCTACTCATCACTGAGCTACACCAAATTTTGGCGCCGTTGTCGGGGATCGAGCTTTGAGGACGAGCATGTGATGGTAAGACGTAGATTGGAGACGTTGGCGTTGTAGGTAATTTCTCTACTTTTCCTATTTTTCTCTTTCTTACCTTACCACCATCATCACCATCTTCCACCTCCACTTCCATCATCGCGAAAATTTCAGTTTTTTATTATATCACCTTCTCCACCTCATTTCCCTCATTTCACTTGTGAGAGAGAGCGAGAGAGCGAACTGTTGTGTGCTATTTTCTGCATGCTTTTGGAGTTTCTTGCAGGTTTCAGCAGCATCATCCCCTCCAGCACGTCGCGCAGGTACGGAAATGTGCAGAACTCTCTCGCAGTCGCCGACTCCTGTCGATCGCGATTGACAGAAATTTTCACCTTTTGGTAAATCTGAGTGCACCATAGTGGACTAGAGACCCTGCACATCACATTTCCACAAAAATTTTTGAAAATTTTGCAAAATTTTAGTCTATCGCGATTGACAGCTCTGTCCATCGCGATTGACTGAACCCCTGTCCATCGCGATCGACTGCCTGTCCATCACGATTGACTGAACCCCTATCCATCACGATTGATTGCCTGTCCATCGCGATTGACTGAACCCCTGTCCATCGCGATCAATTGCCTGTCCATCGCGATCGACTGCTTGTCCATCGCGATTGACTGAACCCCTGTCCATCGCGACTGATTGCCTGTCCATCGCGATTGACTGAACCCCTGTCCATCGCGATCGATTGCCTGTCCATCGCGATTGGCTGAACCCCTGTCCATCGCGATTGACAGACTCCTGTCCATCGCGATTGATTGACACTCTGTCCATCGCGATTGACAGCCCTATCCATCGCGATTGACAGCCCTGTCGATCGCGATTGACAGCCAATTTTAGCCAAATTTTTTAGGGTTTTTTAATTGAAGAGTTGGGCTAATTTTGGGCATAAACATTTTACTCTAGAGCACATAAGGAGGCCTTAGGAAAACAACTTGGGGAAAACCTGTTGCACAGTGATCCTGTTTGAACCCTATCTTAACCCTAGAACCCTGAACGGTCATAACTTTCTCATACGAAATCCGTTTGCCGTGATTTTTGTTTTGTTGGAAAGCTCGTGGGGAGTACAACAAAAACATCGACTGGTTACGGTTAAATTAAGATCAGGAATATTAGATAGGGTATTTTTAAGTTGACCATACCCAGGGGGTCAAAGTCAGGGGTCTGAAGTATTGTTTTCCTAAAATTCACTATGCAAATTAGTATTTGTGCTACAGGAATGAGAATCATTGGTTCTGTCTTTGGAAATTAAATATTAAAGCTAACTTTGGAACTTTACAGATCTATTGAGAGCATCGAAAGGCGTTCTAAGCAAGTGTAAGTGCAAGCTTGGGAACACACGTCCTGAGCATACTAGGGCATCAACACAAGGAAAGGAACTCAAGGTTGGAATACTCTCAACTCCCTCTGTCATTTTCTAGCTCAGGTTAAGTACGAATAGTGCTAGAAGTAAGTCAGGGCGACGATAGGCAGTTATCAAGTTGAAGACTACCTAAAAACTCAAGTTCAAGTTAAAAACCTAATCTCTGTACTGTCGATAACATAAACGAAAAGAACCTAATGTGGAACGATCAACTCCAAGTACGAAAACTACTCAAGTATTCCTGACGACGCAATATCAGACAAGATCATAAACATGATAACACACTAAAAAAGAATCAAGTGACTGATACCAATTGATCGGCAACGAGGTTGTACTCTGGGCAAAAAATTGGGCTACTTAAATAGGCATATGAACCTTAGATCAGGACGACATCTAGTAAGGGATAGACAAAGCCTTAGGTCTTCTGAGGCTAGTGTCAACTACACTGCTAGGTCTTGGGCCCAGTAGTTGAGTCACCACTCATACTACCCTAGTTCTGAGACTAGTGAATCCGAGATGTCTCAAGGTATGGAGAGACCTACAGGCAGTTCAGGAATGCCATACCTGCACAGGGTAGAAGGCCCTTACAAAACGCAGTTGGAATACCTTAGGACCAACCGATTAGGTGCCAGCATCTATGAGGACGGCCTAGGAAGATCTGTGGTACAGATTAAGAATCCTGATCAATCCATTGGACTAGAGCACCCAGCTGTCAAGTTCGAAAACGGAGCATACTTGGACAAAGAAGGAACCATATACGTAGTCACCAGTCACCCAGATAGGACGGACGAATTTGGAAATGTGATCCCCGAAGCAGACTTAGGTGACCTGGAGCAAGGAAACATGGGTGCAGAACCTAGAACCCCTCGAGGTAAATCGGTTCTCACTAGGATTATCACACCGGAGTGGATTCCCCAGGATAATAAGAGCATAGATTTGCTCCTCAATCGAGAGACTGACGAAGCCTTTTGGAGGTACAAACCTGATCGGCCAATTGATATAGGAACAATCATGATCTATGAGTTTAAGGATCCTGATAGCCCAGGTAGAGTGACCTACTTAGATCACGCTTCGGAGAGAATCTTTGTGGTGACAGAAAATGATAGGCATGCTTACACTTGGAAGGGTGAATTCGTTTTCCCCCAACCAAGATTGAATGTATCCTATGGTCACCCTGGAGCTGGAACATCCCAAGCTCATGGAATGCAAAGAGACAGAAGTAGAGATAGACCAGAAGTAAGCTTTGCCAACCTAGGGGGCAGAGAAAGAACGAGGACGGAAACAAATAGAGTAGAACCTGAGATGCTTAGAGCTCACAGGAATCAAAGAAATGCGGATGAGTTCCCTCTACCACGACCTAGAGAGCACACAAGGACTTTGAGACCGACTCAGTTAGTTAAGTCCATGAAGAACTACTTCGATGGCACGGGAGATCCATACGATCATGTGGCTGAGTTTAGGCAAGTCCTGAGAGCTGAACAAGTGGAGGATCTATTCACGCAGTACAATGCCTTTGGTCTTACCCTTAGGAACACTGCCCTGACATGGTTTCAGGCACTAAATGAGAGGCAGTTCAGGAGCATAGACCAACTCCTAGAGGCTTTCATTATTGAATTCTCTAAGAGTGGCATAAGGCATAATACCTCCTCGCTGATTCATAGCTTCAAGCAAACCCCTCAAGAAACCGTGAGACTTGCAGGAAGAAGATTTAGGCAATACTTAGAAAGATGCCCTGTTTCGGAGCTACCCACACCAGCTAAGCAAGTGGCTTTATTCCTGGATGGATTGCTAAGTACTAAATTGAGATCTTATGTGTACTTGAAGGACCCTAGGTCCATAGAAGAGTGTGTGCGCATGTGCATTGACATCGAGGATAACCTAGGGGAGGAGTTAGAGCTTTCCAAGATATACAAAGATTCGGATAGTGCCTCTAACCTCTCTTCCACGCAATCCACATCAATCGAGGAACTTGCAGAGAAAGTAGCTCAGAAATTAGGTGTAACTAGCAAACAAATCCCAAGGTTTGCCCCTGTGAAAAGGTGCTATACTTGTGGTGGTGACCACATGGCGAATGTATCTCCCATTATGGCCCAACCCCAAGTTAATCCTAGTAGCCAGTACTGCACTATAGAACGAAGGTACACCAATCACACCGCACAAGATTGCCCCTACAATAAGCAAACCGTTAGGCAGACGTACCCACAGCCATACCCTCAACAAGGAAGGTACCAGAACCAGTACCCACCTCAGCAGTATGCTAGGCCTCAACAAACCTACCAACCCTATCAAAACCAACAAAGGCCTCAGCCTGTGCTAGCACAACAACCCCCAGCTCCGGCTAATGTGATTCCGGTAAAGTATGCTGTTGCAGAAGAAAACCTGAATAGAGCTATAGTCCCTGTAACACCACTGCTTTCTGAAAGTGACCCCAGTGACCATAGCTTTGATTCTACACATGTCGATAGTCCCCATGCTTACTACATGCAATCTCCTGAACATCGTGAGTCCTACTATAGTGAAGAACCGAGTGAACCTAGTTGGGAGTCAGATCACACAAACCTCATGTATACAAACCCCAACCCTAGGCCTCAACCTAGGCAGGTAAGACCTCCATTCCCTAGAGGACCATGCTACAGATGTCAAGGAGATCATCTCATTCGTGATTGCTCTGTGCCTACACCGACACAACCCCAGTCAGTAACGATCGAGGGTTTTTGCCAAGACTGTGGAAAGGAGCATCTCTTACGGGATTGCCCTAAGAACCCTAATAATATGCCAAAAATCACTCCTATTAACGTTATTGGGTTAGTGGTAGATTCCACAGGAAGTGTCACTTCCACTACACCCGTGCAAGTGATCACTAGAGCTCAAGCATTGCAGCAAAACCCAGGGGTAAACCAGGAGAAGAGCCCAGATGTTAGTGAAGCAGAGAGCATGACAAAGAAGAGGACTAGAGCTTGGAGAGATAGTCGTGAACGTATGAAAAGGCAATGGGCAAAGAAGATGAGTGAACTTGAGGAAAGTCTACGAGAAACCAAGGCCAAAATCATAGAGATCACATCTCAACCGCACTCTCACACATTCCCACCGCTACCATCCCCATCACCCTCCATCCCTCCACCCGCTAATACACCCCACGTGACCCACCCACCACCCCAAGCAGGATCAGTATTAGCTGATCCCACTCCCGAAGACCTTAATATGATGCTTAAAGCATATCAGGCCAGAATCCAAGAAGGGCCAAATGTAACTGATCATGAAAAGTGTTACCCAAGAGCAGAACTAGAGTTAGAACAAACCAAAATTTGTGCTAAGATGGTGGAATTGGCTCAGACCATGTTTGAGGCCAGTCGCCTATTTAACATCTCTAGTTCAGCGAAGACACAGTTGCATTTTGATGGACTGTTAGAAAGAATAGAGAAGCTGATTGCACAATCAGAAAAGGAACCCGCCTCTCAACACAAGGACAAGGCAAGTGAAAGATTAAGCATTCCTGCTCAGGAAGCCTATGTGCTTGAAGCCTATGTGCCTAACTCTACGGAGCCAGACACATCATCTTCTATGAATCGGTTCACACCAGAATTCCTACGCGAGATTCAAGAAGACAAATGGGCTAAAGAGAGTGAAGTCCCTCCTCCTATTGAACTTGTGGATGATGCACGCGACCAATTCCCACAAGACATCCCATCCATTTATGAGGAGCAGGAGAGCACCCACTCTCAGGACAGACTAGACTTTGAGTCTAACTCTCTACAAGAATTACCCCACTTCACAGGCCCATGGGAAGCTAAGTCTACTTGTATGAGAGCACCCACGGTCATGGTACGAAATGAGGACTCAGTCTTACCTAGGAACACAGAGGTAGTGAAAAACACTAAAGTGCAGTGCAATCTCAAGTTAGAAGAGCTACTCAAGGTTAGACCTGAATTATGGAAACATGTCGCCAAACAAGTACCAGAGATAGCAAAACCTAGTTCCCAGGTAGGATCACATAGGACAGTGCCAGAGATACCCTTGGATAAGATAGGAGATATGTGTGAAGGTGAAGAAGGGAACACCTATCTTCCCATTACCTACCAGGAGTACACCACCAAGGCAATTTTGGACTCAGGTGCAGGAGTTGCAATTGCCACCACTTCCCTATGGAAGCGTTGGGGCAAGCCAGCACTCAGGCCAACGAGAATGAAATTGCAGATGGCCGATGGTCATATTGAGAGACCCTTAGGATTGCTAGAAGGAATAACTCTCACCACCTGTGGTGTCGAGTTCGAGCATACCTTTGCCATATGTGATTTTAGCAAGAACCATGCCTATGAAATGATCTTGGGACGACCCTTTATGCGACAGTTGCAAGTGGTACAGGATTGGGGAACCAATTCTTTGTACCTGCAGCACCTAGGTGTTACGACCAAAGTGAATCTCAAAGATTACTCTCATAGAGATGTCCCTCCCATCCAATGGAACCCCATCCATAGAGCCAAAGATGATACGGAATCTGTGCATTCCCTAGGATCAGGATCCTCTTGGATGCATGAAGACACCCACTTATGGATGTGCAAAGTAGCAGTAGACGAAGAGAAGAGAGAAAAAGCCAGAGAGGTAGGTGCAAAAGAAACCCATAGATCAATCCAAGACCCAACCTGTAGTTTTTCCAGACGAAGAATTTGAACCTCACGGCTGGGCAGAAATTTTAGCAACCATGGATGTAGCCATCAATGAGGAACAATGGACACTTCACTGTGATGAGGATGGCTATGACATTTCAGTCTTCTCCATAGAGCCAATCATGGGAGAGGCAGTTCTAGAAGAATGCGAACCTAGCCCTGATGCATTTGAGGATGCAAGTGACTCTGATCTAGAGTCAATCATTATGGACCCACCATTTGCATCAGATGAAGAATACTTCCATGAAGTAGAATTTCAACCCCAGAGGCATGGAGAGCTTACAAATGATGTAAGATTAGCAACACATGTGACCCCGAAGGAAGAAGGGAAGAAACGAAGGAAGAGAGAAGTCTCACCAGAAGAGGAAGAATCTTTGTTTGAGGTCCCAGAAAATTTTAAGAAGTATGAGATAGATGACAGGAGAGTCATGATCAGAATGCCGAAACGAGAGGCACAATCAGGAGAGGCCTATGATAACAAAGAAACCACCAAGAAAATAGTAGTGGCCCTCGAAGAAGGAGAGGAGAGATGCACGTACATAGGCCATGACCTAACAGAGGAAGAAGAGCATGCGTTAATTGCCTTGCTAAGAGAATACAAAGATGTATTCGCTTGGAGTTACAAGGATTTGAAAGGTGTTGACCCTGACATATGCTCACACACTATCCCCATGACCTCAGATGCTAAATCCTCTAAGCAAAAGCCCTATACATACAACGATAATTACGCTGCTAAGATCAAAGAGGAGATAGATAGACTGGTTGAAGCTGGATTTATCTATGAAATTGAGCACACTGAGTGGGTATCCCCCATCGTAGTGGTGCCCAAGAAGAATGGCAAGCTGCGTGTATGCATTAACTTGAAGAAGGTCAATGCAGCCACAATTCGAGATAACTATCCGCTTCCCATCACAGAACATCTCTTAGAAAGAGTAGCAGGCAAGGAAGTGTATAGCTTCCTCGATGGATTTTCGGGCTACAATCAAGTAGCCATAGCTCCAGAAGATCAGCATAAGACAACTTTTGCCACAGAATGGGGCATATTTGCCTTTAGAGTAATGCCATTCGGGCTTACCAATGCACCAGCCACCTTCCAGAGACTAATGTGCCATGTATTTAAAGAGTTCCTGAGGAAGAACTTAGAAGTCTATGTTGATGATCTTTGTGCTCATTCCAACATAAGACGAACCCATATTCCTGAACTCAGACAAATCTTTGACAAATGTAGAGAATATCAAGTCTGCCTAAACCCAGAAAAATGTGTTTTCATGGTCAGGCAAGGCAAGATTCTAGGGCACATAGTGTCAAAGAATGGCATATCTACTGACGAAGAGAAAGTGAGAGCCATAGCAGAGCTACCTAGGCCAAGGAATGTCAAGGAAGTACAAGCTTTCATGGGACATTGTGGTTACTACCGCCGGTTCATTCACATGTATGCTGTCATTGCAAAGCCCATGTACGGACTCCTGACAAACTTTGAGTGGACTGAGGAATGTGAGAATTCCTTCAATGAGCTTAAACGGCGATTATGTTCAGCAACAATCTTAACCACACCGGATTGGAATAAGCCTTTCCATGTTCATGTGGATGCATCCAATTATGCCATTGGATGTGTGCTTGCACAACCTACTGGTGAAGGTAATATGGATCTTCCAATTGCCTACGCTAGTAGACAATTGAATGCAGCTGAACGAAATTACACTACTACGGAGAGAGAAGGCTTAGGCATGGTATATGCAGTTAAGAAATTTAGACACTATTTGCTTGCAAACAAGTTTAAATTTTTTACTGACCATCAAGCATTGTTATATCTCGTAAACAAGCCATGCAATACAGGAAGATTAGTAAGATGGTTTCTCTTGCTAATGGAATATGATTTTGAGGTTGTGGTAAGGAAAGGTAGGACTCATTTGAGAGCATATCATCTCTCTAGGCTCACATCTGGAGAAGCCCCACAAGGAGTGTCAAATGACCTTCCTGATGCTTACTTGTTTAATTTGGAAGTTGTACCGCAGTGGACTAAGCCATTAGTGCCAGTGTTAACATATGGGCCTAACCATCCAGTAGTAAACACACGGAATAGAGAGGTTGTGAAAGCCCAAAAGTACCACATCATGGCAGGAAGCATGTACAAGCACACGGATCAAGGAATCTTGGCTTGGTGTGTGGAAGAGGACGAGTACAATAAATGGTTGCATTTAGCACATGTAGGTGCATTAGAGCAACACTACTCAAAGCAACGAACCTTACAGACGCTAAGGAGACTCGGAGTACATTGGCCAACTATGGAAGCTGATGTCCAAAGGTTGTGCAAGGAATGCCCAATCTGCTGCACTAAACCACCTGTGGAACATGCCACTCTTTATCAAGTGTCCATAGTGCCAGATTGGAGTGAACCACTAGTATCCTTCCTGAGGACAAAAACATTCCCTCCAGACATGACTCTAGCAAGGAAAAGGAGTTTAGAACAAGAGGCCCAGGATTACTCTCTCATTGGCGATAATCTATACAAACGTGGTAAAGACGGTTACTTGAGACTATGTGTCCATGAGAGCGAGTATCTCAAGATCTTGGAAACTGCTCACCAAGGTGTAGCAGGAGGACACTTTGGACCAGATCCGGTGATCAAGGCAATACTATTTGCAGGCTTCTGGTGGCCGACCCTTCACATGGATGCACATACCTATGTGAAACGGTGTGATGTCTGTCAGCGAACTTAGTATCCTATACGCAAAGATGAGATGCCACTGAAACCCATGATGGGTGGACGTGCATTCTCTAAGTGGGGAATAGACTTCGTAGGTCCTATTAATCCCCCAGCTAAGGGTTCTCATGCAGAATACATCATTGTTGCAACATACTATCTAACTAAGTGGGTAGAGGTAAAAGCCACAACGAAGAACGATGCTCAAACAACAGCTAAGTTTTTATTTGAGAATGTGTTCACTAGATACGGGCTACCCATAGAGCTAGTTAGTGATAGAGGCACTCCCTTCTTGAATGAAGTGATTGAAAATCTGCTCCAAGAATTCTTGGTAGTTCATAAGAAGTCTGCCCCCTATCACCCTCAAGCAAATGGCCAGGCTGAGAGCACCAACAAGATCTTATGCAATGTATTGACGAAATTAGTGAACAATAAACGCTCTGATTGGGACAAACAGCTACACCATGCTGTTTGGGCATACCGAGTTGCCTACAAAATGGTACTCCAAGCCACTCCCTTTCAAATGGTGTTTGGTCAAAATGTTGTGCTACCTTTAGACTTTTTGATACCTACATTGAAAGTGGCAAAAGAGCATGAATGGACGGGTCATGAACTCTCCTCTAGACTTTTTGACCTTGAACGATTAGGAGAAACAAGACTGAGAGCAGCTGCAGGGATATATGCAGCTAAGAAACGACAGAAGGCATACTTTGATGCCCACGTTAAGGATAAAGGTTTAAAGGCAGGCGACTTAGTTTTAGTCTACACATTGAAGCAACATGCAAGGAAACTGGAGAAGAGAGGCTACGGACCTATGATCATCAATAGGATCTCCACGAGTGGAGCAGTACAACTAGCCACTTTAGAGGGTGATGTTCTCCCAAACTATATTATCGGATGCAGAGTCAAGTTGTATCAGGAACCTCTCACAGAGGAAATGCTAAGTCGACTCAACACTGCTAAGAAACGCAAAGAGGAAGAAAAGCGAATTCGAGAAGAAGCTCAAGCAGAAGCCCTAGAGCGCATACGGAGAGTGAAATTAAGAAGACAAGGTAGAGAGCACCCTAGGCAAGATGCATATGCAGATCAAGGATATGACGTGGCTATGTGTGAAGTTTCAGGTGTTAGCTCACATAGGATAACTGATCGACGTCCTTTCATAACCTTAGATATAGGGCAAGGACAGAGTGCAAGGACTGTAAGAGCCTTGATTGACTCAGGTGCAGCCACTAGTGCTGTTAAATTGTCTTACTGTCAAGAGTTGCAATTAACTGTCAATCCTATGGAAGCATATCTCATAGGATTGGGAGGCGTGGAAACCCCTTGCATGGGCGAGGTGGAACTTCCCCTCTATATTCATGATGAGGCAATGACAGTTAAAGTACTAGTGTGTCAAGATGAGGACCTCACTGAACCCCTTGTCTTGGGTCAAGACTGGATCTATGACCAAGCAGTCAACTTAAACCTAAGAAGTGGACTTCTTCAGGTATGGGTCAATCATAGTCAAATTACAGTAGAGTTAGATAATGGAGCACTCAAGGAACCAGGAAAGGCACACACTCCTGGTCCTTCCAGGAGTACACATGAAGATGACCATGCTATTCTTGTCCAAAACTATGTGTTGCAGAGGAATGATGGTTGCAAAAAAGGAGTCAGGGATGCAACGGAACTCCCTTCTTTTCCAAAGGCCAAAGGGAGGCGGCAACCAAAGGTGGATCAAAGGCAGAAAAAGCAGAGTAATACCTATGTCAGAGATCAAAAGTACCTGCGCAGCAAAATGTCTCAGCAAGTGAAATAAGTGTGGGTGCAGAAAGGCGAACACCCGGTTGCACTCAAGCCAACCGCACGGGCAAAGCCTCTTATTAGTAACCAACAACACGATACTAATAAGAAGTCTTTCAGAAGCTCATCTGCTAACGTGAAGTCTATTTGGGTGCCCAAGAAGTCGATGAAGGCCAGCCCACAATACTCCAAACCAGAACCCAAAAGGTGCAAGCTCATTTGTGATTCCATCTCTGACAAAGGGGAATGAGCTCAAGAGGTTCAGGCTATCAAACAACTTGGTGAGAGAGGCTCTAGATATGCGCGGAATGCATATTCCTACAGAAAAGGAAACCCTAGTACCGGATTACATGAAGAATCGAAGTCTCACCAAACTCAAGGACATGGTATCCATGACGCCTAATATTGCAATACACCTTCGCATGTGCATGCAACACTTTGCTTTTCCTGCACAAGATAGATTCACCATGCCTCCCAAAAAGATTTGGTTTGTTTTGTATCTGGCAGAGACACAGAGCCTCACCATCAACTTACCGCACTGGATAATAGATCAGATACACCTAGCTCACAAACGATGGCCGCGGAAACAGGTTTTATATGGTTGCTGTGCTCTGATGAGAATCATTTATAGGTGTTTGGCTTATGACATCCCTATTCAACGGGCCTTAATGTGGAATCATGTAGAGCAGTTTAGAGGCAGGACATCCACTGGACCCCCTTCTAAGAAGATGAGAGGCACTGTCCAAGTCCCGTGTGCTCAACCACGTGGAGCCACCCTAACACCAGATGTAACCCCTCCACCCCGAAGAGTCTGACCATTGACACTCCGACTTCCAAGACGCAGCACCGATGGTTCCACCTTGATATTCCCTCCTATCCCAACCGATCTTGAATTTCCCAGTGGTGCACCTTTGGAAGAACTCACTAATGAAGATTTCGAACAATTATTACAAGATGTAGAGCTGGAGGCAGAAGAGGCACAACAAGCGGAACACGTGCAAACGCAGGCCACAACCTCCCAAGCACCTGTCACACCAGTTGAAGTGGATGAAGAGGATGACGGAGATGAAGAACAGGAGGAAGATGAGGAGGATTATGATCAAGAGCATCAAGAGGAGCAACAAGAAGTGCCAGAACTTGTAGGTGCACCAGCATATATAGCTCAACTACGAAGGTTATACGACACAATCAAAGCAGTACAAGAAAGGCATCAACTCTCTCTTGTATCAGGTCAAGCTTTGATGCAAGAAATGCTATCAGATGAGGGGGTGGACCAACATTTCATTGACACCCTCAAATTAGTGTCAGAATCTTTAGGAGTTCCGAAGGCTGTCCACACTGCAGTCCGCCAGTCCGTGAGGTATGACAAACGCAGAGTTGACACATTACCACGAGCAGGTAAGACTATCAGGATACCCTTCACAGAACAAGAAGCACCCATTGAAACCGCAGCTACCCCCACAATCACCACTGACCTCTCTACTGAAACCTTCGTTCAGACATCACCCATCTCACCCCAGCATCCTCCATCACCACCTTCTCCACCCCCACCACCACCTCCCACCATGGAAGAAACGACAGTCATCACCTCTACCTTCACTTATAACCCATCCTCATTCAAATCATTCTCATTTCGAGAACCCACCTCACAAGACACCCTCTTCTCCTTCGTCACCAATCCCTTGTACACTTCATCCCTTCTATCCTCCGAACCCATGACTGGCCATCCCATAATTCCAAGTGTAGTTGGAAACCCAGCACCCACCGAAGGCACCCTGTGTTTCCCAGCCTATTCCCCACTACGGGCACCTCCATTCCATGACCCTCACTTCCCATCTGGCCCCTACCCCTCTTTCAACCTGACCTCACCACCCCAATACCCGTCCTTTGTGGAGCAGTTCATCCGCTCTCCAATGTTTCAGAGGCACATTTCCCCGATGTTCGCAACGACATCAATTTACACGAACACCACACTCACTTCACCTACCATACCCACCTACATGGTAGCCCCTGTACACACCACTTTGTCTGACCCAATGGACATTTCACCAACCACAGCACCTCTCCCCACGATTCCACCATCTCCCCCTCCCTTACCCCCCACCTCACCACTCACATCATTGGCACACACAGCATTCACTACCCCCCTACCCAATCCCACCTCCCCTGCACTTCAAACTTTTCCCCTTGCATCTCATAATGTAAATAGCACGTTCAACACCTTACTTCAGTGTGCACATCAACTACAACAAGAATACCATCAATTGGAAGAACGCACTACGGCCCTCCAGGCAGAATCTCAACGTCTGCAAGCTAGGGTCACCACTCTTGAAGCTGACTACCAAACGCTCCTAACCGAGCATACCACCTTACAGCAGGCTCACTCCGAACTAGAATCAAAGACATCAACAGTGGATGACCAAGCAGTTAAGGAATTAGAAACAGTGCTCCAAGCGCAAATGATATCTAATGCTACACTCAGACGCAACATTGGGCTATTAAGGAAGCATATGGCAGCAGCATTAGAAGAGAACAAGAGACTTCAACAACAAAACCAAGACAACTTTGAAGCGGCTATGGAAGGAACTGTAGGAGCAACCATTAGCCCTACCAGATATAGAGCAGTCCCATCGGAAGACATTCGCATCTTACTTGAGGAGCATGCAAATTTCTTGGAGTCATATGAAAAGTTAGACACTGAATGTGCAGATCTAAAGAAACAGATAGCCAGTGTCCCCATAGCTCAACAGGAGCCGACAATCTTGCAACACTCTACAGAAGAAATAGAGACCCTCCGGAAACAGGTGGCAGAACTCCAAGCACGCCTCTTACCATATGAAAGGCCACCCTCGCCCATTGAAGAACCAGAACCTGAAACAGTAGTGGAAATCCCCGTCGATGACAGCTATGAAGATCCATATGAGCCGATGCCGACACCCGGTGGTCGAACTACAGAGGAAGGACAAGACACTTTAGAAATTCAAGTTCCAGATTGGGTCAAAAGGGTCGAGAAAGTGGGTAAGACACATGATGATCGTGTGGCCGTGCAAATGCAATCTCTCAGAAATCTAGAAAAAACTGTCCTTCGGTCCTCCTACTTTCAAAACCTATCCCATCAACGGTTAATCACAACATCAGAGTCACAATACATGCCTTATTTTGTCTTGCTACATGATTATAATGCAGAAGTCAAAAGACATACAGGGAAGGAGCCCACATTCGCCACTCAATTTGAGCTAGGGGATTTACCGACAGATGCACGTGCTGGCTCGATCTTCCAACCTAATTGGCGTGCACGTCTACTAACCGATTACTTAGAGATGATGAGCACCTGGGCAACCATGCCACTATATATCAAGTATAATCCATGCTATTGCCCAGTGGTACGTCGCAGATCCTGGCAAGCATTTGCAATCAAGGTACGCAACAATAAAGAATGCTCGGCTTGGGTTAACTATCCATATTTTGCTCCACCTCGAGGGACCCCAACTGTAGCCTACATGATATCAACAATTTGGCACTGGTCTACACGTCTAAATAATGTACCCGACATAGCAGCGAAAATGTGTATGAAGATATTCGAGCTCATGACCATTGTCTTCAAAACCTTTCGGAATGTACAAGCTCCATACATCTCTGCCCTTGGATTCTCTCAAGGTAACAAGGAGTTAGTCTACGACATGAGCCAGACCCCCTCGGTCACTATAATCTTTGCTTGGCATGCACGAATAAAGTACTTACCCGCATGCTTCAAGCAGACATTTGAGGAAATGTTCTCTACGGGATACTGGGAATATCATTCGGAAATTTTCATTCCCAGACCCACACATTTGCTACACCTATTCGCAGTAGAACAAGCAATCCATGCAGATCAGTTACGTCTGCCACATCCGGACATTCCAGGACCAATTGACTGGGATCGTATGATGACAGACTTGGCCAGAGGACTACGCATACAAGAACATCAGCTTGCCACTCAGGTTGTGGAATATTACATCCAACACTCCCAGCAACAAGGGTCTGTCAGGGACGACAGACGCGAGAGAGGGGGGGGGTGTTGAGAGCAGTATGGGCACCCAAGGACTGACTAGACAAGGAAGCCAGCGGAGAGAGTCAGAGCGAGGTGAAGGAGTAAGTAGACAAAGCAGTCGACGCAAATCTGGCAGATAGGCCCTTCAAATTTTTCCAAATCAACATCTTTATAACAGTGATTCTTATCACTAACAATCATTGTAAATACCGTTTCATATTTTTGTAGCTCCATTTTGTGCAAGCCAAGGAGTCCTTGAGCTTGAGGAGCCTTAGAAGTACCTACATATCAATTTTCGTATTTTTTAGACTCCGTTTAAGCCCTCAAATTGGCCCTGGAACCTTAACTAGGCCAGACACTAGGTCTGGACAGGGCCAAAACCTAGTCAAAAACTATAAAAAGAGCTAGAGAGCTCATTTCTGAGGTTAGCTTGTAACTGAAATGAACTTGTAAGAGCTTTTTGAAAGTAATCTAAGAACTCCATTGATTCTCACTCTTTGTCTTGCCGTGTGTGCGCGTGTGTGTGTATGTGTGTGCATGCTTGTGTGCTTCTCACTCACGCACTTGTGCCTCCACTTGCTCAAGGTCTTCATACCATCCTCACGTCTTCCCGGATTGACATTAAAGGAGGTGCTACTCATCACTGAGCTACAAGTTGTATAGCAAATGAACACCTTTGAGTTTTATTTTGTGCTTTGGTTTTAGGATTTTGGAGAAAACGCCATTAGAAGAGTGCTCTTTTTTATTAAAAATGCAATGGAATATTGGATGGTATATACAATAGATGAATTAAATTCATCTCTTCTTAGTCCATTGGGAACAAGGGAACTAAGGATGCATGGATGATAAAAGGATGTGCTTATGCATAGTCTTAAAATGAAACCCTACAAATATGCATACTTAATAAATGCATACAAAGATAATGGTGCAAAGGAATGGTTTGAGAAGAGTTCTCAATGTTAAGCTGATGATAAGGCATCCTTCCAAGAAATCTACTCCAAAGTCTTCTCTTCATCATCAAATGTAAGGGTTAGCACCTTTATCCACAATCTTATAAACAAAGTATTGAAATAAAAACAAGAAATTATGTACATTGTATTTATATGTGAGCTCTTCGTGCATGGGTTTTGAAAACTTGAGATGTCTAATCCATGGCCTTTAGATGAGGCCCTATACTTATGCATACTTTATGTGCAATAAAAACGTATGTTGTGCATTGGGTAGGGTTGGGCTTGAAACCTATGATTGGTGCATGAAGAGGTTTTCATTTTTGTGTACTTGAATTGTGTTTAGGATTTGAGTTATTTTGAGATTCCAATTCAAATAATTAGGGAGTTTTAGGCCTCCATATCATACTTTCCTTATTTCTTTTGGGTCTAAAAATCTTAAGAGGATTCTTCTTTTGATTTTGCTTTGCTATTTTGAATCCTTGTTTTCCATGGCATTTTGGATGCATGAGGGTTTATTATGCTACCCAAATGAATGTGGAATGAGCGAAAGATTTTTATTTATATAAAAAAAGGGAGAAGCATGAGAAAGTAGTTTCTTTTTGGGTTCCAAGTAGCTCTCCAATTTGGTTGTGCTTGAAGAAGTGCCTAGCGCTTAGTGAAAGTTTCATGATTTCCTATATGCATACTCTAGAGAGTGCCTAATCTCAATATGATTTTAATGGTGCATTTGTATTTGACAAGGTTTTTTGGGATAAGGGTATATTACAAGATTTGCTAACTTTGAAAAATTTTTGTATGGGATTACAAGCAATGGTTAAAGTTGATTACATGGTGATCTTATTTGGTCTTGGGATTGTTTAGGTACCCATTTCCAAATTGTTTTAGAAACAAGATTACATGATGCATCATAGACAAAAACTTTTTGGCTAGGTGTTTGAGGAGTTGTGATGGACCATGGTTTTCTAGAACCTAGAAGTTTGTGTGATGATATTTGAGCCCTCAAATAGGTCTTAGACACCCAAATTTGTCCATTATTTTCAAGTATGGGATTCAAGAATGGGGATTTATGAATACAACAATACTCATAAACATGCATTCCTATTCCTTATAGTTCATGTTAATACAAACTTCATATAATAGCACTTCATTACACCAGTATAATATGGACAAAATCAGATTACAATGACACAAAGTAGATCTTTAATTAACAAAGATACATAGCACTGAGATATATCATCTTCTCACAGATTATACTCCGAATAGCATCTCACATACTCTCAGACTTTAGCACGTTGCATATCTTTGTTCTCCATTCTTGCTTCTCTTTCATAACACGTACCATAATGAACAACATCGGACCTCTTCATAGTCTTCATACCATTTCGTATTTTAGATTATTAAAATCACTATATTCACAGACTCCGAAAACTCTTATGATCTTCATAAAATCCCAATTTCCCATTACATAAGAAATACATTTTACAAATAAAGTGGTCGCCCACATCGGCTGCTAACACTAGCATGCATGGTGGATCCGAACCCACTAATTACAAGGAACTATGTTACAAGTCATCATCATGATTTTGCATTTTTGGGAACATTATTCTTTCTAGATCATACCGCAATTCATTGAACATCTCCCTTGGATTCTCTTCAACAAGTTGGATCTCTACTTCAAAGAATTCCTTCGGATCTAAGAGTTGTTGACTAGAACTTTTGCAACTAACTGCGGCTGCTTCTCGTTCTGGTATTCATTTCTAGAATCCGTCTAATAAGTTGTCGAACGCCATAGTAACATCAGATAACTTAGTTATATATTTTACTCTTAATTTTTTTGCTTCATCTAATTTTTTTTTGTAAGTTAACTCCAAAAATGAGGCATCTTTCCTTAGCTTTTCTATCGCCGCTTCTTTATCTTCCAAAATTGTATTCGCACCTTCACAATGCTGCTTCCACTCATTAATCTGCTTTTCCAACTCCAGGATTCCAGCAACCTATGCAGATGCCATATCAAAACTTTCCTAAATATTACGGAGCTTTTCTTCAAGTGCCATAAGCTTTGAATTCTGGATTGCCAATCTCTCCTCTACTTCCGTAGTCAAAATACTTTGTGGTTTTATTTCTCCACTCTGTTCTTTCCCTTTTGCCTTCAACTTTTGTTTTTCTTGCTCTCACTTTTGTAACTTAGTCACCAATTCTTTATTAGTCTTCTTCAATTTCTATTGTTCCTTTTGAGTTTCACCTACCTCAACTTGAAGTCTGGCTATAATTTTAGATTTTTTCTCAATAGTTACCTTCAAGGTATTATTTTCTGTGATAGCTTCACTCAAATCGTTGATCATCTCAGTTCGTGGATTATGCTATCCCTTCTACCACTCTCCATTCTGGCTTGCTTTTCCTCAGCCCTAAGTTGGTTGATTTATGCAGTCAGACTAGCTCTCTCTGTTATCCACATCTTTTTCCATAATCATATTATTATATTTTCTCTGAAAATCTTTCAACTTGGCCACACTCCACTATATTCCTCTAGCTAAGTCACCAAGTATCTCCGGCCGAACAATTTCACTGTTATACATCCATGGATAGATGTAGTCAATGCACCATACTACAGGTAACTTTACTTTACCTTCTTCATTTTTCCAATGATCTGTGAGTCCGCAAGATGAAAATGTGTGTAGTATCGGGACCTTTCGAGACATTTCTCTCGAACAATCTCCTTGTTCCTATTGTTGTTTTTCTGCATCCTTCTTCCTCGATAGCTCTTTTTTCCCTTTCTTCCTCTTCTCTTCTCCTAGTTTCTTCTTCCTCTTGTTGTCGTCACCTTTCTACTTCCATTCATTCTCTCGCTACCTCTTCCTCTTTTGCCTTCCTCTCCGCTTCTTCCATGGCCTTCATTTGGCTTCTTCCTTGGCCTTCCTCTTGACTTCTTCCTTAGCCTTCCTCTTGGCTTCCATCCTCTAATTCTCCTCCACTTGTTGCTTCCCAAAATCCTCATCCTCATCCCTATCAGTCTTCGTCTGATCATGAGAGGTACCTTCCACTAGTTTCTGATCTACCCCTCTCTTCTTAAGAATTTGACAAAAAACCTTCACCAAACATATTGTGTATTCTCGAGGTAAGAACACAAGGCTTTCCGTAAATAATAGAGTGAAAACTAATCCCACTTGGGAATCCAACACTGCATTCACTGTTGGTCCCGACCATCTAAAAAGTCTTCTAATTTCTTTCTTTAATTTCCAGAAGCCCAATTTACCTGTGTCTTTGCCGATTCCTTCACCAAAGCAAAAAGTTGTTGAGACACCCCGTAATGTTTTGCTTGTAGTTTGATGATCATCGTTGTCAATAATAAAACTAACTTAAGAGGATTATCATCCGAGAGTTGAGCCAATCTGTATTCGCCCGAACATGGTTTTTTGAGCAGCTTGCAAAATCTCTGTTGCATCAACCGGCTCAGTGCTAGCTATTATTCCATTGTTAGCTACATTAAATCTTTCTACAATGAATGCAGATGACAATTGAAGAGTTTCTTGCCCTATCTACAGGTTAATCTATTGAGTGTTAATGTCGTTGCCATCTGTTTGGCGTGCCATCTCCATTGCTATATCCTTTGCATGTGGGTGGGGATGAATAGCCTGCCAATCCAACATGGCGCACTACAACAGTCCTCTACACTTGAACCAATCTTTTGTTCTTGTGAGAGCTTCTCTAGAATATTTCACGGATGGCATTCAGAGAATGTCACTGCCATCATTGCACTGCTGTGTCATTGCTTCACTACTGTAGAAGGTTGTATCTTTGATAATTGTGATCGCTCTGTGTGTTCTGCATGCAACCTAGCCAAATAAGCCAAGTTTGGCAAAGTGTGCAACCTTTTATGGCCTGCCTGCCTATGTAGAGAGCTCAAGTCTGAGCCATGATTGTCAATTATGGGATCTTAACTCTCGCTATCTTGCACTTATTCACGGCTCACAAAATAAGGATCATTATAATATTTGAAATGTTGTGGCTTCCACTGCTCATTGATTGCATGTACAATTGCATGTAGAGTAGTTACACCATCCATTATTGTTGAGTATTCCACGAATATGTATTTGTGATTTTGAATATTATTATTATTATTATTATTATTATTATTATTTAATATTGGACTTTAACTGCCTGAAGTCTGATAGGGCTATAATTTGGACCCATTGATCACTGTCGGTAAAACTTCTCCTACCAACGCGGCCAATCGAAAAGAACGTGATCTGCACAACTCATAAATCTGGAACAGACTGGTCTACCGTAATTTAAATTTTCCCATTCTTCTCTTCATTTTAGAGTGAAAATACATCACCGAATCGTTAGGCCGAAAAAATTTTGTTCGTAGATTCCGGTCATGCCACTTCTTTTGTCTACTCTGTACCTCCTATAATAATAAAAACTATGATATTGGTGTTCATCCAATTGCTATAACTAATCCATTCTATAAGCAAAGGAGTCCTCTGGAACCAATCTCTTCTGTACCACAATCCGGAGACTTGGTACTCCAAATTCAAATAGAAGAATTGCCTCCTATCCATAGAACAATTTAAAAGGTGTACTACCAATTGAAACTTTGTAGGAAGTCATGCACATCCAAAGTGGAGTGGGAAGCATAATTTCCTACTAATCTGTCAAATCTAACATCACCTTCTATAGAATGTGGAGTAAAACCTTGTTGGTACTCTTCGCCAATTTGTTTGCTCATGTGTAATAGGGAGAACTAAATTTATGTTTAATCTGATACTCTGAAGTGAGTTCAAAAATTAATTAATTTAAAAAATGAGTTCTCCTATCATACACTATTTCCAAAGGAAGGTTGTACCAAGGAAAGATTTCAGTTTGAAGTTTCTTTGCTACTGTACGTGTTGTAGCCTATTTGGTCGCCCAAGCTTATGCGCATCGAGTGCAATAATCTGTACAAGTCAAAATATACAGGGCTCCCGTTCGAACGACTAGTGGTTCGATTAGACCTATAAACTCTAGGCCCCATTTGAAGGGTTCTAGTGAAAGGATTGGTTGCAGCAGAAAATGGTGACTATCGTGAGGTTCACCAATGTGTTGACACGGATCATAGTTCCGCACTGCGTGATGAACATTTGCATACATAGTAGGCCACCACAATCTAGACTACTGAAATTTTTCGAACCATAATGAGATTGCTCAAGTGCCCATGGGCCTCACCTACATGAGCTTCCAAAATGACTGTGGGCACCTCACGTGGAGGTATGCAGCATAACCATATTCTGTTCGGGTCCTTGTGGTACAACTATACCATAATAATAGTAAACCTGCAACTTTGGAGTCCAAGTTTCTTCCTTTTTGCTGACCGCAAATAAGATGGAGCAATGCCATTTTCTAGGAAACTTAACATTTCCTCATACCAAGTAGGGGAAGCCTGTGGAGCATTCTTGATTTCGGCCACCGTAAATACTTCTGCATCCGAGAGAGTATTGTCAACACCATCAGGGGGATCTCCATGGTCAATGCGAGACAAGAAATCTTCAATAGCATGACTAGCGCTAGGGCGATGAACAATGTCGTACTCAAATTCCTGCAACAAAAGGACCCACCTAGCAAGACGTCCAACAAAGTTTTGCTGCTTCACCGAATATAGCAGAGCACTATGATCTACATGGAAGGTGAACGCTCAGCCCAACAAATAATGTCGAAACTTCTTTATAGAATAAATAAGACCGAAGCATTTCTGTTCCATAGTTGAATAATTCTGCTCTGCTATGGTTAACCTTAGGCTAGCATAATAAACAGGGTGGAACCAACTCTTGTCTTCCTTTTGCATAAGGAAACTTCCAATAGCTTTGTCTGAAGCATCCACAAACACATGGAATGGCTATGTCCAATGCAAAGCTTTCAAAACAGGTGTTGTAGCTAACATTTTTTGTAATCGCTCAAAGGCAGTGTGGGCGTTGTCTATCCACACAAATTCTGCTAGTTGGACATGTGCTAGCTTGTTCAACGGAATGGCAATATGTGCTAGCCCTCATAGATGTCAACTGTGCCACCGAACCTGCCCCATGAATCGTAAGACCTCCTTCGGATTTTGGGGTGTTGGGGTCTCCAGTATAACTTTAACTTTATCCGGGTCAACTGCAATACCTTTTTTTGAAATAACATGGTCCAACAATTTTTCAAATTTGACTACAAAGGATTTATTCCGATTCAAACAAAGATGTACCTGTCTGCAAGAATCAAAGTAGGCACATAAATGTTCCAGATGCATGGCCATTTTTCGAAAATGGAGAAGTCATCCAAAAAAATGCACATAAATGATGTAAGGTAGGGAGCAAATATTTGCTGCATACACTACTGGAAACTGCTTGGCACGTTTTGCAACCCAAACCACATGATTATACAAGAAAATACTCCCTAGCTTATAATAAATGTTGTTTTAGGTATGTCTACTTCCACCATTCGAACTTAGTTGTATCCACTAAATCCATGGAGAAATGAATACATTTCCCGACCTACTACCTCATCAAGCATGTCGTCCAAGAAGGGCAGTGGCAAAGGATCCGGTATGGTTGCCGCATTAATTTTTTTGTAGTCTACATAGATCCATAATTCCTTGTTCTTTTTTGGGACAATAAAAATGGAAGAGACCCATTTTGGGTTCTCAATAGGTACAATATATCCTACTTTAATTAATCTATCGAGATCGTTTCACATGCTCTACAAAATTGGGGTTCATCCTATATCCTTGTTGCATGAGTGGGGTAGCATCCAGCTTAAGCAAAATGTGGTGATGATATAGCTTTAGATCAAGACCTTTCATGTTAGTGTAAGTCCATGCAAAAACATCTTTTATTTTGTAGTAGAGCTATTAGCACCATCCAAAATTCCGGAGCAAGCTCCGAACAGATTCGAACAGTCTTTGGATCTTCCTCAATGCCAAGATTCACTTCTTCCAAGAATCCTCTTCCACCCAAATTTTTCCAATCTCCGTGGGATCTTTCATCATTGGGTCCATAACATCCTCTGTGTTTAGCTCCAAGGGTTCTGTGTAGAGAGTGGCTGCCATGCTATCCCAAGTTTGGCTGATGATTGAATTCACATCCACAAATCTGAAAGATAATAGATCTCTATTCGCTTCGCTCTTTTTCTAATGGGATGGAAAATTTTGCATGTCCACTTTTGAATGTGATAGTCTTTTCATCCCAATTCTGTTTGACTTTAGCATTTCATAACCAAGGTTGCCCCAATAGAAAATTATAATCCAAATTCTGCCCCTTAAGCTCCATCACAACAAATGTAATATTGAATAATACCTGAGAAATGCAGATGGGGATGTCCTTAACCAGCCGCACTAGCTGCACCCACAATTGATCCGCAATCTGGATGAAGAATGGAGCTGGGTCTATTCTGTTCCAACCCATTCTTTTACATGGTGGTAGAGACGATATTAATGCTTGACCCACCATCAATCAAAACCTTGGGGATGGCTTTATTTTTATATCTCATTGTAATCGTAGGAACTGCATAGTCTACTATTCTATCAGGGACATGTCTTACCATCGAGACTGAAGGTTTGGAACTTAGAGATGGCAAATATGGTTCCTGTAGTTGCCATAATAACTGCTTCCAAAAAGCTAAGATGAGCTCTAGTAAACCCCCCAATGACATTTTAATATGTGAATCCTGCAAGAACTCACAATACATACCATCCACTAGAGTTCCAAGGTTTGAATTCCTTTGCCTCTGTTCTGTCCAAAACTTCTGGCTTCGAATCCTGATGGTAGTCTCTTGATTGGTAGACCTTGCCTGCATCACTTCCGAAACTATTGATTTGGCTATAAGCCTAGAATTCGCTGTGTCAATTTCTATTTCCTTTGTCTTCTGAGTAGATGCATCAGCCTTCCTACCAAATTTGCTATGTCACTCTTTTCTGAAAGGTTCCACTTGAACTAGCTGAGGCTCTACATAATGCGATGGATACTTTGTAGCCCACTAAACTGCTTTTTGAAGTTTGAGCTTTTGTTGACTGGTGCTGGATAATCTGATTTCTAGCCACTCTGATACTCTTTCTGTAACCTGGTGACCACTGATGCTGAAGGTTCTAAATACTCTAAGGTCACCACATTAGCCATGGGTGCCTTAAGCTTAGCTTCCTATTTCTGCTGATCGTATTCCTTGGCATCTTCACTTGTCGAATTTCCCTTCCATGGAGGAGCATCTACTTGTACAGAATCTACTAATGTGTTTCGTGCATTAAATGGACATTCCCCCGACTATGATTATTCTTATTATGAATTGGATAGAATACTAGATTCAATGCATAGTTGGTCGTAATATGGACCGCATTCTTGCATCATAAACAATACAACTGCTGCACTGGAGTCGTACCTTTCTTAAAGTCTAGATTGGTCTTTTGGGAGCCCAAGTTGGAAAATTGTACTTTTTGGTCCATCCTTGTTGCTAAGTCAATTACAGCCATCTACATCATGAATAGGTGCCCCACTTCAGTTGTACATGATTTAAGTCCATATGAAACATGGTATATTAGTAAGAAATCGGATCTATGATGATGATGACGATAATAATTCTCATACGCATAATGCTAATATACATTGTACACGCCATGGACTTGCTATTCATCAATTACAAGCAGAGGTTTCTAGAAATCCTCTACCTCCTGGTTTAGAGACTGAAATGGCTAGAGATTATCCACTACCAGCTCGTGATCGTTCTCTAGTACAAACATATGATAAAAGAAGATATGGAGGATGGAATAGAGGACCACTTCCTTTAGATGGAGAGGTTTTTAACTTTTGGGGTAATCTCTATATGATTGCTCCATCCACTATTACTAATGTTGGTCATGTTCTCTTTATTGTAGAGGATTTGTATGTGCCTGCGGACTCTAAAGTCACACTTATGTCATTTTGTGGTCCTATATATGGATGGGGAGATTAGCATCAACTTGCATGTTATGTTCAAAGGATGAGTACTTATGGAATATGCTTGAATGCAACATCCCTTACTAGTAGAGGGATTTCACATGCAAAAAACGAAAGATTATATATTGATGGAAGACCTTACATGCATGGAAATGTAGCAAGTTTAATAAATAGTAGTCGAGGGTTACATAATAGTTCAAGGTCTAATTGCACATTTGAGGAGCGTGAAAATAGTCATGAATCACCATACATGAGTAGAGATGTAGCAAGATACATAGTTGTCAATATTGTTACTTCATTACATGCTGGTGATGAACTATCAGTGAATTATGGATGGTGTAGACCTCCAAGAGCACCTTTTAGCTAGAGAGAAAATGAAAACTTTTTATCCACCTATCCTATGTTGCATTGAAAAACTCTAATTTCAATCTCTTTTCAGAATAACTTCTCTTTTCAGAATAACTTAAATATTTAATTTTATGTTTAAAGTTTACTTTTCATTCATTTATGGAATACTAATGATTTTTATTCATGTGTGTAGATTCCAACATATGATGTTGATCATATTCCACCACTCCATTCAGAGTTGCTAGTTACACATATACATGAATGCATACATACATATAAAGATACACACACATATACATATATACACATGTTATGAAAGTAAGGCCAAATTATGCATAGTTGCATTGAATGAAGATATTATGTCCATGTAGCCTTTGCAATTTTCGGCCCAGCCTTTAGAATCTTCCTAACACATCTGCTTCTCCTACTCTATTCAACCTAATACCTATGCTGCTAACTGTTTTATGAACTTTGGATACAAATATTAAGTATCAGTTAGCTATGGAGGTATTATGTCATTTGGGAAATAGGAGAAGGAAATTTATCTGGAAGATTTTGAAGGATGGAATAACAATTTTAAAGGATGGGTGGAAAGAAAGTGTCCATTCAATGAAGCTTCCTGCTCTTACCTTAGCTAAGGTAAGAACAAGGACTTGCATTAAATGGACACTTTCTGTTCGCCCATCCTTTAAAACTATTCCTCCATCTTTCAGAACCTTCCAAATAAATTTGCTTCTCTTATTTTCCAAAGTACCTAACGCCTCCATAGCTAACTGATACTTTATATTTGTAAACAAATATGTGAGTCTTAGTTAGCAAGGCAAGTAATTGATTGACTATAAAATGGGAGACATCCAAACAATTCAATGGTCTAGATATCTATGTGAAAGTCTTCATAACACGATAAACAAAAAGAAAATTAGAAATGAAATCAAATATACACACCTACACATACATACATAGACATACATACATACATACACATACATACATACATACATACACATACATACACATACATACACATACATACACACATACACATACATACATATATGCATACACATAAACATACATATACATACAAATACACATACGCATACACATACATATATGCATGCACATGCATATACACATCCCCATATACATACACATAAGCATACACATATGCATATATACACACACACACACACACTATATATATATATATATATATATATATATATATATATATATATATATATATATATATATATATATATATATATATATATATATATATATATATATATATACACACACACACACACACACATATATATATATATATATATATATATATATATATATATATATATATATATATATATATATATATATATATATATATGTGTGTGTGTGTGTGTGTGTTTGCATATGTGTGTGTATATATTTATTTATTTATTTATTTTTATTAATATGACTTTTTTTCATGAACTTATAGGTTATTATCTGAAAAGTTTTTACCAAGTGAGAATATTCTTCCTACCTCATGATGAAATGAAGAAGATAATCAACAATCTTCGTATAGATTATCAGTGTATACATGCATGTCCCAATCATTGTATTTTATATAGAGGTGAATATGCAGACTCTTTGACATTTCCAAAATGTCAATCTCCTTGATATAAGGATGAAGAAGGTAAAATCCCAAATAAGGTATTGAGACATTTTCCATTGGCTCCATGGATTAGACATATGTTTCAAAGCCCCAAATTATCAAAGCTTTTGACATGGGAACATGATCATAGAATTATTGATGGAATAATCAGAATTCCAATAGATAGTGCAACTTTTCAGTATATTGATTCTACATAGCCTGATTTTGCACAAAAACCATAGAATCTAAACTTAGGAGTTGCATTAGATGGGGTTAATCTGTTTTCCATGAAATCTAGTAAATGGTCAACATGGCTTGTGGTAGTCATAAACTACAATCTTCCGCCATATCTTAGCATTAAAAAGGAACAATTAATGCTTTCACTTTTAATACCCAAGAATAAACAAGTTAAAGATATATTATGGTTCATGGTATTGTGGCTCGGACTATTCACAATTTTCCAAAATATGGTATTTGTTCAAGTATTGATGTAGTTTTTTATTTAATATGAATACAAATATATGTGAGTTAATCTAATTATATTTTTATCATTTTCATGATGCAGGAATATCTACTAAGGGTTATAAAGCTTGTCCATACTGTGGTGATTGGTTGAAATCAATTTATAGTAAGAATCTCAACAAAAACATTTATCTTCGACATCAACGATTCTTGCTTGATGATCATCCATTAAGATGTAAAAGAGAAGCGATACATTTTAATGGAAAGCTTGAAATAGGTCAGTGTCCAAAACCACTTACACCTATGGATTGGTATAAAAAATGGACAGATGGACATTTGATAGATCCAGAATCAGAAATCTTTAGTGATGATGAAGATAATGAGAATGTAAAGAGAGGTAAAGGAAAATTGGCACTCATAGAGAATATCGATATGGTATTCTTTGGAGTATTGGAGAGAGTTAAAGGTCTGTCATCTTCTTGATCGTATGCATATACTCAAGAATATTGAGTATTCATTATGGCAACATCTTCTTGGATTAAAAGACACCATAGCATCAAGGAATGATTTGAAGAATCAAAGCTCAAAACCAAAGTTATGGCCAATTTTTGATAGACATCGATAGGAAATGACTAATGCACCTACTTCTTGGGCACTTACGATAAAAGAGATGTAGACTATCAACAATATGATTCAGCTGATTTGGACTCCTACATGATATGGAGCATAATTCCAAAACATGTTTACTATGGATGATAAGAGCTTATCTGGGTTAAAGACCCATGATTGGCATAAATTTTTGAAGCACATTTTACCTTTGGTTATCGATGGATGTACAATGAAAGGAGTACGAGATGTGATCTATTGTCTTGGATCGCTTATAAGGTAATTATGATACTTTTATATTTAATGTATATGAATATTTGATATCTTTTATTTTTTAGTTAATTTCTTTATAACTTTTTTATGATGTGTATAGGTGGATTACATCAAAAGAGATTGATAAAAACTCAATCCCACAAAAGAAACATGAATGCAAGGATCTACTATGTTTGATGGAGAAAGATCTTCCTACTTCATTTTTTGATATTCAGGTTCATTTATTAGTCCATCTTGTGTATGAAATAGAGATTGCAAGTGTTGTCAACAATGGATGTTTTGGGTCGAGCGATTTATGGGAATATTAAAAGGTTATGTGCGGCAAAGAGCAAAACCAGAAGGATCCATGGCAAAGGGTTGGATGCTTGAGGAGTGCATGCACTATGATAGTGAGTACTTTGAAAGAGTTCATTAAGAAGCTCCACATGCATGGACCAACGAGTCTTCTTCAAAAATAATAGACGAGGTACTATCAGGTAAGGGAGTTCCATTTTTATTTACATTACAAGAAAAAAATGATGTTTCTAATAGCAAATGCATGCAAGCATTCGTTAGCAAGTACGAATAAGAAGTTCAAAATCTTTGAAGTAAAAGATGGAGAAATAAAAGATATAGATGTAATCAAGATAATAACGAGATTACAAATATATCTTCTTTCATGGATTGGTTGTATACTCGTTTGCAATGAGCCAATGCAAATAATGAAGAAATCTCAGATGAGCAGAGAGAGTTGATGATAGGTTGTGTGTTGGCAGTAGCCTTGGTACATCAGGATCTACAAGACGTGAAAGTCAAAGAAGGGACAGCACAAGCGAGCGAAGGGACAGCACAAGCAAACAGGGCAGTCAAAGAAGATCTGGCAAGTAGGCCAATATTTTTTCAAGACATTAATGCAAATCAGAGAGATGGACATGCAGGGAAGAAGAGCAAGTAGGGAGCTTGAAGATATGTATGGCAGATCACTAGAAGAAATCCCTACAACAACAGTGATTTTTATCACTAATAATCATTGTAAATCTCATTTCACATTTTTGTAGCTCCATTTTGTGCAAGCCAAGGAGTCCTTGAGCTTGAGGAGCCTTAGAAGTAGTTGCGTACCAATTTTCATAATTTTTAGATCTCGTTTGAACCCCCAAATAAGCCCTGGAACCTAATTTTTAACTAGGCCGGACACTAGGTCTGGACAGGGCCAAAAGCTAGTCAAAAACTATAAAAGGAGCTAGAGAGCTCATTTTAGAGGTTAGATTGTAATTGAAACGAACTTGTAAGAGCATTTTGAAAGTAATCTAAAAGCTCCATTGATTCTCACTCTTTGTCTTGCCTTGTGTGCGCGTGTGTGTGTATGTGTGTGCATGCTTGTGTGCTTCTCACTCACGCACTTGTGCCGCCACTTGCTCGAGGTCTTCATACCATCCTCACGTCTTCCCGGATTGACATTAAAGGAGGTGCTACTCATCATTGAGCTACACCAAATTTTGGCGCCGTTGCCGGGGATCGAGCTTTGAGGACGAGCGTGTGATGGTAAGACGTAGAGTTGACGCGTTGGAGTTGTAGGTATTTTCTTCACTCTCATCGATTTTCTTTTACTTTCTTCACCATCTTCATCACCATCATCATCATCACCATCTTCCACCTCCATCTTCATCATCGCGAAAATTTCAGTTTTTTGACTATATTCACATCTCCACCTCATTTCCCTCATTTCACTTGTGAGAGAGAGCGAGAGAGCGAATTTGCATGTGCTGTTTTTGCATGTTTTGTGAGCTTTCTGCAGGTACAGGCCGCATCATCATCCCCAGCACCCTGCGCAGGTACGGAAATCTGTGTAACTGTCTGTGTGTCGCCGAGCTCTGTCAATCGCGACCGACAGAAAAATTGCTCTAATTGCTAAACAAAGTGCATATCCATGACCTACAGGCTAAGGGCTTCCCAAAAATGTGTTTAGTTTTTTGAAATTCCACAGATTTCTGTCAATCGCGATCGCTCTGTCAATCGCGATCGACAAACCACGACGGACAGACCTGTCAATCGCGATCGACACGTCAATCGCGACCGACAGCCCACGACGGCTCTGTCAATCGCGACCGACAGAGTCAACGACCGATTGACCACGACCGACTGACCATACGCGTGACACGTGTCAATCGCGATTGAGCCATCAATCGCGATCGACTCGTCAATCGCGACCGACAGAGTCAACGACCGATTGACCACGACCGACTGACCATACGCGTGACACGTGTCAATCGCGATTGAGCCATCAATCGCGATCGACTCATCAATCGCGACCGACACAGTCAACGACTGTTTGACCACGACGGACAGACCACGACGCCTCTGTCAATCGCGACCGACACAGTCAACGACTGTTTGACCACGACGGACAGACCACGACGCCTCTGTCAATCGCGACCGACACGGTCAACGACGGTTTGACCACGACGGACAGACCACGACGGCTCAGTCAATCGCGATCGACACGGTCAACGACTGTTTGACCACGATCGACAGACCCTCGCGACCGACCTGTCAATCGCGATCGACTCATCAATCGCGACCGACAGAGTCAACGACGCTTTGACCACGATTGATTGACTTTTCGCAACCCTTGTCAATCGCGACTGACCAGTCAATCGCGACTGACAGCCACGACGGACCTGTCAATCGCGATCGACACGTCGATCGCGACTGACCTGTCAATCGCGACCGACAGACTTTGCGAACGCGTTAGGAGGGCAATTTAGGTCAAATTTTTAGGGCAAAGTGATTGGGTTAAATTGTGATTAAGTGTGGGACAAACTTTAGGGTGTAGTATTGCATTGTTAGGCCGTGCCACAAGCTACTCGAGTATTCCTGTTTGACTGTTAGTTTGTATTGAATCCTGATTTAACTCCCTAAACCCTGAACAGCCCTAACTTTTTCATACGAAATCCAATTTTTGAGCTCTTGGGCTTGTTGGAAAGCTCGTGGCATATACTACACGCCCTCAACTGTTTTTTATAAAGATAATGCATTGATTTTCAGAGAGGGTAATTTGAAGTTGACCATACCCAGGGGGATCAAAGTCAGGAGTCTTTAGAATTATTTTCCTAAAAGTCACAATGCAAATGTGTGTTTGTGTCACATGAATGAAAGTGGTTGGTTTTGTTCTTTGAATATAAGCATTGAGCTAATCGTGGGTCTTTTACAGGTCCATTGAGAGCAACTGAGAGCGTACAAAAGCAAGGTTTCTTGGCAAGCTTGAGAACCGGGTTCTTGAGCACCATAAAGCAAGGGATCAACAAGTAAGGTTGGATTATTCTCAACTCCCTCTGTCATTTCCTAGCTCAAGCTAAGAACGAGTAGAGATAGGAGTAAGTCAGGGCGACGATAGGCAGTTATCAAGTTGAAGACTACTAAAGAACTCAAGTTCAAGCTAAAAACTTAGTTACTGTACTGTCGATAACCTAAAGGAAAAGAACCTAACGTGGAACGATCAACCTGAAATTACGAAGAACACTCAAGTATTCCGACGACGTGATATCAGACAAGACCATAAACACAATAAATAACTAAAAAGAATTAAGTGACTGGTACCAATTGACTGGCAACGAGGTTGTACTCTGGAAAAAATTGGGATAATCAGTTAGGCATATGAACCTTAGGTCAGGACGACACCTAGCAAGAGAGAGAGAAAGCCTTAGGTCTTCAGAGGCTAGTGTCAATCACACTGCAAGGTCTTGGGCCCAGCAGTTGAGCCACCACTCATACTACCCTAGCTCTGAGACCAGTGAGTCAGAAATGTCTCAAGGCATGGACAGACCTACGGGAAGTTCAGGAGTGCCTTACCTGTACAGGGTAGAAGGCCCTTACAAAACGCAGCTGGAATACCTTAGGACCAACCGATTAGGTGCTAGCATCTATGAGGACGGCCTAGGAAGATCTGTGGTCCAGATTAAAAACCCTGACCAATCTATAGGACTAGAACATCCAGCTGTCAAGTTTGAAAATGGTGCATACCTGGACAAGGAAGGAACTATATATGTAGTCACTAGTCACCCTGATAGGACAGATGACTTCGGGAATGTAATCTCAGAAGCAGATTTAGGTGACCTGGAACAAGGGAACATGGGTGCGGAACCTAGAACCCCTCGAGGTAAATCAGTTCTCACTAGGATTATCACGCCTGAATGGGTCCCCCAAGACAACAAGAGCATAGAGTTGCTCCTCAATCGAGAAACTGACGAAGCCTTTTGGAGGTATAAGTCTAATCAGCCGACAGACATAGGAAATATCATGATCTATGAGTTTAAGGATCCGGATAGCCCAGGCAGAGTGACCTACTTAGATCATGCTTCAGAGCGGATCTTCGTGGTGACAGAAAATGATAGGCATGCTTACACTTGGAAGGGCGAATTTATTTTCCCCCAACCAAGATCAAATATATCCTATGGTCACCCTGGGGCTGGAACTTCCCAAGCGCATGGTACGCAAAGAGACAGAAGTAGAGATAGACCGGAAGTAAGCTTTGCCAACCCTGTAGGCAGAGAAAGAACGAGAACGGAGACGAATAGGGTAGAACCTCCTGAGATACATAGAGCCCACAGGAACCAAAGAAATGTAGATGGATTCCCTCTGCCGAGGCCTAGAGAGCACGCAAGAACTTTGAGACCCACCCAGCTAGTTAAGTCCATGAAGAATTATTTTGACGGCACAGGAGATCCCTATGATCATGTGGCAGAGTTCAAGCAAGTTTTGAGAGCTGAACAAGTGGAAGATCTGTTCACGCAGTACAACGCCTTTGGTCTAACCCTTAGGAACACAGCACTTACATGGTTTCAACCATTGGATGAGCGTCAGTTCAGGAGCATAGACCAACTCCTAGAGGCTTTCATTGTAGAGTTCTCTAAGAGTGGCATAAGACACAATACCTCCTCACTGATTCACAGCTTCAAGCAGACCCCTCAAGAGACTGTGAGACTTGCAGGAAGAAGATTTAGGCAATACCTTGAAAGATGTCCTGTTTCGGAGCTACCCACATCTGCTAAACAAGTAGCCCTATTCCTTGATGGATTGCTGAGTACGAAATTGAGATCCTATGTGTATCTGAAGGACCCTAGGACTATAGAAGAGTGTGTACGCATGTGCATTGACATTGAAGATAACCTAGGGGAAGAGCTAGAGCTTTCCAAAATCTATAAAGATTCAGATAGCGCATCTAGCCACTCTTCCATGCAATCTACATCAATCGAGGAACTTGCTGAGAAGGTAGCTCAGAAATTAGGTGTAACTAGCAAACAAATTCCAAGGTTTGCCCCTGTGAAAAGGTGCTATACATGCGGTGGTGACCATATGGCGAACGTCTGTCCCATTATGGCTCAACCCCAAGTAAACCCTAGTAGCCAGTACTGCACCATAGAACGGAGGTACACCAATCACACCGCACAAGATTGCCCATACAACAAGCAGGCAGTTAGGCAACCCTATCCGCAGCCCTACCAACATGGCAGATACCAGAACCAAAATCCACCACCACAATATGCTAGACCCCAACAAACCTATCAGCAACCATATCAGGCCCAACAGAGACCCCAACCGGTACTAGCTCAACAGCCCCCAAACCCTGCTAACGTGATTCCAGTAAAGTATGCTGTTGCAGAAGAAAACCTGAATAGGGCCATAGTACCAGTAACCCCATTGATCTCAGAAAGTGACCCAAGTGACCATAGCTTTGATTCTACACATGTCGATAGTCCCCAGGCTTACTACATGCAGTCTCCAGAACATGGGGAGTCTTACTATAGTGAGGAACCAAGTGAACCTAGTTGGGAGTCAGATTACACGAACATCATGTATGCAAACCCCAACCCCAGGCCTCAACCTAGGCAAGTAAGACCTCCATTCCCAAGAGGACCGTGCTACAGATGCCAAGGAGATCATCTCATTCGTGATTGTCCCTTGCCCCCACCTACACAACCCCAGTCAGTGACTATCCAAGGTTTTTGCCAAGATTGTGGAAAGGAGCATCTTTTACGAGATTGCCCAAAGAACCCCAATAATATGCCAAAAATCACTCCGATCAATGTGATTGGTTTGGTTGTAGATTCCTCAGGAAGCGTCACTTCCACTGCACCAGTGCAGGTGGTCACTAGAGCTCAGGCTTTGCAGCAAAACCAAGAGACAAACCAGAGTAAGAACTCAGAGGCTAGTGAAACCGAGAGCATAACAAAGAAAAGGACTAGAGCATGGAAAGATAGTCGGGAAAGAATGAAAAGACAATGGGCTAAAAAGATGAGTGAACTTGAGGAAAGCATAAGAGAAACCAAAGCTAGGATAACTGAAATCACCTCTCAAATCCCCTCTCACAATACCCCGCCTCCACCCCTTCCATCTCCATCCGACTCACCACCTTCCCCACCGCCTCATCAAATCCCACCACCCCCTAGAGTAGGATCAGTTCTAGCAGATCCCACTCCTGAAGACCTGAACATGATGCTTAAAGCATATCAGGCCAGAATCCAAGAAGGGCCAAACGTCACGGATCATGACAAGTGCTATCCTAGAGCGGACCTAGAGATAGAAAGAACCAAACTGTGCGCGAAAATGGTCGCATTGGCTCAGACTATGTTTGAAGCCAGTCGCCTTTTCAATTACTCGGGCTCAGCCAAGACGCAATTACACTTGGATGGATTCCTAGAAAAGTTAGAGAGGATAATTGCAAGATCTGACAAGGAAGAAAAAAATCAGGATAAAGGAAAAGCAAGCAAAAATCTGAGCCATTCTCCATCGGAAGTTTATGCAGCCAATTCCACTAAACCAGACGACTTCCCCTCCTTAGAAAGATTAGAGAGGCTAACTGCACAGCCAGAAAAGGAGCCTATCCCTCAAAAAAAGGAAAGGGCAAGAGAACGAATAAGCCAGCCTCTTCAGGAAGCTCATGTGCCTCCTCAAGGAGCCTATTTTCCTCCCCAAAGGTCACAGGTGCCTCCCTCGAAAGCTTATGTACCTCCACAAGTAACCCACATCCCTTCCCAGAGAGCGTATGAGCCTGTTCGGAAAAGTAATAGAATGAGTAATCCTCCCCAAGAAGCTTGTGCTCCAGCCATTTGCGAGAACGAGGAGAGAGCCAACAATAGAATAAGCCCTCCTTCCCAGGTAGCATATGTACCTAATTCTACGGAGCCAGACACTTCTTCCTCTATGAATCGGTTTGCACCAGACTTCCTACGAGAGATTCAGGAAGACAAATGGGATAACGAAAGTGAGGTCGCCCCTCCTTTTGAACTTGTGGACGATGCACACGACCAATTCCCACAAGACATCCCATCTATTTACGGGGAGCATGAGAGTGTTCAGTCTCACGAGAGATTGGACTTTGAGTCTAATTCCATACAGGAGCTACCCCACTTCACAGGTCCATGGGAAGCAAAGTCCACATGTATGAGAGCACCCACAGTCATGGTAAGGAACGACGACTCAGTCATACCTAGGAACACAGAGGTGGTGAAGAACACTAACGTGCAGTGTAATCTCAAGTTAGAAGAGCTACTCAAGGTTAGACCCGAATTATGGAAACATGTAGCCAAACAGGTACCAGAGATAGCAAAACCTCGCTCCCAGGTAGGATCCCATAGGACAGTACCGGAAATTCCCTTGGATAAGATAGGAGATATGTGCGAAGGTGAAGAAGGGAACACCTATCTTCCCATTACCTACCAGGACCACACCACAAAGGCAATTTTGGACTCAGGTGCAGGAGTTGCAATTGCCACTACCTCCTTATGGAAGCGTTGGGGCAAGCCGGCACTCAGGCCGACGAGAATGAAATTGCAAATGGCCGATGGTCACATAGAGAGACCCCTAGGATTGCTGGAAGGAATAACTCTCACCACATGTGGCGTTGAGTTTGAGCATAGCTTTGCTATATGTGACTTCAGCAAAAATCATGCTTATGAGATGATTTTAGGAAGACCATTTATGCGACAGTTGCAAGTGGTACAGGATTGGGGAACCAACTCCTTGTATTTGCAACATTTGGGTGTTACGACCAAAGTCAATCTCAAGGATTATTCTCATAGAGATGTCCCTCCTATCCAGTGGAATCCCATCCATAGAGCTAAAGATGACACAGAATCGGTGCATTCCATAGAATCTGGATCCTCATGGATGCATGAAGACACCCACTTATGGATGTGCAAGGTAGCAGTAGAGGAAGAGAAGAGAGAAAAAGCCAGAGAGGTAGGTGCGAAAGAAACCCATAGATCAATCCAAGACCCAGCCTATGCACCTGTAGTTTTTCCAGACGAAGAATTTGAACCTCACGGTTGGGCAGAAATCTTAGCAACAATGGACGTAGCCATCAACGAAGAACAATGGACACCTCACTGTGATGAGGATGGCTATGATATTTCAGTCTTCTCCATAGAACCAATCATGGGAGAGGCAGTCCTAGAAGAATGCGAACCTAGCCCTGATGCATTTGAGGATGCAAGTGACTCCGATCTAGAGTCAATCATTATGGACCCACCATTTGCATCAGATGAAGAATACTTCCATGAAGTAGAATTTCAACCCCAGAGGCATGGAGAGGTTACAACTAATGTAAGATTAACAACACATGTGACCCCGAAGGAAGAAGGAAAGAAACGAAAAAAGAGAGAAGCCTCACCAGAAGAGGAAGAATCTTTGTTTGAGGTCCCCGAAAATTTTAAGAAGTATGAGATAGATGACAGGAGAGTCATGATAAGAATGCCTAAACGAGAGGCACAATCAGGAGAGGCCTATGATAACAAAGAAACTACCAAGAAAATCGTAGTGGCCCTAGAAGAAGGAGAGGAGAGATGCACGTATATAGGCCATGACCTGACAGAAGAAGAAGAGTACGAATTGATAGCCTTGCTAAGAGAATACAGAGATGTATTCGCTTGGAGTTACAAGGATTTGAAAGGGGTTGACCCGGACATATGCTCGCACACCATTCCCATGACCTCAGATGCTAAACCCTCTAAGCAAAAGCCTTATACATATAACGATAACTACGCTGCTAAGATCAAGGAGGAGATAGATAGACTGGTTGAAGCTGGATTTATCTACGAAATTGAGCACACCGAATGGGTATCCCCCATCGTGGTGGTGCCCAAGAAGAATGGCAAGCTGCGTGTGTGCATTAACTTGAAAAAGGTTAATGCCGCCACGATTCGAGATAACTATCCGCTTCCCATCACAGAACATCTCTTAGAAAGAGTGGCAGGCAAGGAAGTGTACAGCTTCCTTGATGGATTTTCGGGCTACAATCAAGTAGCCATAGCTCCAGAGGATCAGCATAAGACAGCCTTTGCCACAGAATGGGGCATTTTTGCTTTTAGAGTAATGCCATTTGGGCTTACCAACGCACCTGCTACCTTCCAGAGACTGATGTGCCATGTGTTTAAGGAGTTCCTAAGGAAGAGTTTAGAAGTCTATGTTGATGATCTTTGTGCTCATTCCAACGTTAGGCAAACTCATATTCCTGAACTCAGACAAATCTTTGACAAATGTAGAGAATATCAAGTCTGCCTAAACCCAGAAAAGTGCGTTTTTATGGTCAGGCAAGGCAAGATTCTAGGACACATAGTGTCAAAGAATGGCATATCTACCGATGAAGAAAAAGTGAGAGCCATAGCAGAGCTACCTAGGCCAAAGAATGTCAAGGAAGTACAAGCTTTCATGGGGCATTGTGGTTATTATCGACGATTTATACACATGTATGCTGTCATTGCAAAGCCCATGTACGGACTATTGACAAACTTTGAGTGGACGGATGAATGTGAGAATTCCTTCCAGGAGCTTAAACGAAGATTGTGTTCAGCACCAATCTTGACCACACCAGATTGGAATAAGCCATTCCATGTTCATGTTGATGCATCCAATTATGCTATAGGATGTGTGCTGGCACAACCTACTGGTGAAGGTAATATGGATCTTCCAATTGCCTATGCCAGTAGACAATTGAACGCGGCTGAACGGAATTACACCACTACAGAGCGCGAAGGATTAGGCATGGTATATGCAGTCAAGAAATTTAGACACTATTTGCTTGCAAATAAGTTTAAATTTTTTACTGATCATCAGGCATTGTTATATCTTGTAAACAAGCCATGCAATACAGGAAGATTAGTGAGATGGTTTCTCTTGCTAATGGAATACGACTTCGAGGTTGTGGTAAGGAAAGGTAGGACTCACTTACGGGCTGATCATCTCTCTAGGCTCACATCGGGAGAAGCCCCACAAGGAGTATCAGATGACCTTCCTGATGCTTACTTGTTTAATCTGGAAGTTGTACCGCAGTGGGCCAAGCCAATAGTACCAGTCTTGACATACGGGCCTAATCATCCAGTGGTGAACACACGGAATAGAGAGGTCGTAAAAGCCCAAAAATACCACATCATGGCAGGAAGCATGTACAAGCACACAGATCAAGGGATATTGGCTTGTTGCGTAGAAGAGGATGAGTACGCTAAATGGTTGCAATTAGCACATGTAGGTGCGTTAGAGCAACACCATTCGAAGCAACGAACGCTGCAAACTCTAAAGAGATTCGGAGTGCACTGGCCAACTATGGAAGCGGATGTCCAAAAGTTGTGCAAAGAATGCCCAATCTGTTGCACTAAACCACCTGTGGAACATGCCACTCTCTATCAAATATCCATTGTGCCAGATTGGAGCGAACCACTAGTATCATTCCTGAGGACAAACACATTCCCTCCAGACATGACTCTGGCTAGGAAAAGGAGTTTAGAACAAGAAGCCTTGGATTACTCACTCATTGGTGATAATCTATACAAACGCGGTAAGGATGGTTACCTGAGACTGTGTGTCCATGAAAGTGAATATCTCAAGATCTTGGAAACTGCTCACCAAGGGGTAGCAGGAGGACACTTTGGACCAGATCGGGTAATCAAGGCGATACTATTTGCGGGCTTCTGGTGGCCTACCCTTCACATGGATGCACATACCTATGTGAAACGGTGTGATGTCTGTCAAAGGACTCAGTATCCTATACGCAAAGATGAGATGCCACTGAAACCTATGATGGGTGGACGTGCATTCTCTAAGTGGGGAATAGACTTTGTAGGTCCTATTAATCCCCCAGCTAAGGGTTCTCATGCGGAATACATCATTGTGGCAACAGATTATCTCACCAAGTGGGTAGAGGTAAAGGCTACGACAAAGAATGATGCTCAAACAACTGCCAAATTCTTGTTTGAGAATGTATTCACGAGATACGGGCTACCTATAGAGCTTGTAAGTGATAGAGGCACTCATTTCTTGAATGAAGTGATTGAAAATCTACTCCAAGAATTCTTGGTAATACACAAGAAGTCTGCCCCTTATCACCCTCAAGCTAATGGACAAGCTGAGAGCACTAATAAGATTCTATGCAATGTATTGACGAAACTAGTGAACACTAAACGTTCTGACTGGGACAAACAGCTACACCATGCTGTTTGGGCATACCGAGTTGCCTACAAAACGGTACTCCAAGCCACCCCCTTTCAGATGGTATTCGGCCAAAACGCTGTGCTACCCTTGGACTTCCTAATCCCTACATTGAGAGTAGCACAAGAGCATGAATGGACAGGTCATGAGCTCTCCTCTAGGATCTTTGACCTTGAACGATTAGGAGAGACAAGACTGAGAGCTGCTGCAGGGATATATGCAGCCAAGAAGAGACAGAAGGCATATTTCGATGCCCATGTGAAGGATAAAGGCCTGAAAGCAGGAGATCTAGTCTTGGTCTATACACTCAAACAACACGCGAGGAAGCTAGAAAAGAGAGGCTACGGACCTATGATCATCAATAGGATCTCCACAAGCGGAGCGGTACAATTGGCCACATTAGAGGGTGATGTTCTCCCAAATTATATTAGTGGTTGTAGAGTCAAGTTGTACCAGGAACCCCTCACAGAAGAAATGCTTAGCCGACTCAATACTGCTAAGAAACGCAAAGAGGAAGAAAAGCGAGTGCGAGAAGAAGCTCAAGCAGAAGCTTTAGAACGCATTAGAAGAATGAAATTACGTAGGCAAGGTAGAGAGCAGCCTAGGACAAATGACTATGCAGATCAAGGATATCATGTGGCAATGTGTGAAGTCGCAGGAACAAGCTCGCATAGGATAATTGATAGACGTCCTTTCGTAACCTTAGATATAGGACAAGGAAAGAGTGCAAGGACCGTAAGAGCCTTGATTGACTCAGGTGCAGCCACTAGTGCTGTTAGAATGTCTTACTGTCAAGAGTTACAGTTAACTGTCAATCCTGTGGAGGCATATCTTATAGGATTGGGAGGCGTGGAAACCCCTTGCATGGGCGAGGTGGAACTTCCCCTCTACATTCATGATGAAGCAATGACAGTTAAAGTACTGGTGTGTCAGGATGAGGATCTCACTGAGCCTCTTGTCCTGGGTCAAGATTAGATTTATGACCAAGCAGTCAACCTAAACCTAAGAAGTGGACTTCTCCAGGTTTGGGTCAATCATAGTCGAGTTACAGTAGAATTAGACAATCAAGCACTCAAGGAACTAGGAAAGGCACAGACTCCTGGTCCTTCCAGGGGTACACATGAAGATGACCATGCTGTTCTTGTCCAAAACTATGTGTTGCAGAGGAATGATATTCGCAAAAAAGGAGTCAGGAATGCAAAGGAACTCCCTTCTTTTCCAAAGGCGAGAAAGAGGCAGCAACCCAAGGTGGATCAAAGGCAGAAGAAGCAGGGTACTACCTATGTCAGAGATCAAAAGTACCTGCGCAGCAGAACAGCCCAGCAATTAGATCAGGTATGGGTGCGAAAAGGCGAACGACCAGTTGCGCCACCGTCAACTACAGGGGCAAAGCCTCTTATTGATGACCAACAACGCAATGCTAATAAGAAGTCTTTCAGAAATTCTTCTGCTAAAGTAAAATCTATTTGGGTGCCCAAGAAGTCGATGAAGGCAAGCCCACAATCAAGACAAATTTGGGTGCCTAAGGCTTGCTTGATGGCACAAGTAGCTACGCTGAAGCCACAATTTAAACAGCATAACACAGCAACGCATACTGCCAGATTTCACTCGTTCTCAACACTCATGTACACACCAAAACCCAAGAGCGTACATGTAATCAATTGTAAATGGGTCCCAAAAAGGCCTCATCTTCAAACCACGACACCGAGAAGGCTCTGTAGAGACTCTCCGAAACCGAAAGCACCGCCCACCCACTGCATTTGGCAGCCTAGGGTCTGTAATAAACCCCCCGACCCCAATTTGTAAATTCATAACCCACTTACTAACTGCAATAGTTTCCTAGGACAACACAATCACTAACTACACACACTATCTTCATGCACTTACTAACCACTAACTCACCTTCTACCTTATGTTAATGTTGTAACGGGGACAACAACGGATTTATTTTGTCCATTACAATGTTAACACATGGTTCTATATTCTCACAGAACCAATCAGCAAACAGGCCATGGCAGAAGCAGGTACCAGCGCTCAAGCCGGATCTGGTCCCCAGATCGTGGACATAGAAGCACTTCTCCTTGAGCCACGCCTCACCGCAAGACCGCAAGAGCTTCGAGAAGTGCATGTGCTCCCCATCCAGGATCCTCCTCAAGGACACACCTCTCAAGTAGGTAAGCATGCGCATTGGTTCAGTGATGTTGCTGGACCACTGGGCGATGGAACCTACTTCTGGGAAGCAGAATTGGAATTCAATGGCAAATGGGGTCGATACCACTTTTTCACACGCGAATTTGAAAGCTACCAAAATGCTGAAGTCATGAGATCAGTTTGGGTCAAAGCAGGTGTGGAAAGTTATTTCAGGACTCACATACCAAAGCCGGACTTTTTACGATGTTCATATCTGATCAGTACAATCACGCCGAGCAGGGCCAAAGGAGGCGACAGCACCTTTGTGTTGCCATCACTGCTACCGGGTAATGAGCTTAAAAGGTTCAAGCTGGACCTCAATCTGGTAAGAGAAGCTTTGGGAATGTATGGCATGCACATCCCCACAGAAAAGGAAACCATGGTCCCAGGTCGAATGAAGCACAAGGATCTGAATAAGTTGAAGGATATGGTAGCCATGACACCTACTATTGCGCTTCACCTGCGAACCATCATGCAGCATTTTGCGTTTCCCGCCCAAGAACGATTCACAATGCCCCCGAAAAAAATATGGTTCAGTTTATATCTAGCAGAAACCGAAAACCTACCCATCAATGTGCCACACTGGATAATAGACCAGATCCACCTAGCACATCAAAGGTGGAACAAGAAACAGAAGAATGTACTCCACGGGTGTTGCGCTTTGACCAGAATAATCTACAGATGCTTGGCTTATGACGTGCCTGTTCAGCGGGCACTCGTATGGTCCCGAGTCCAAGAATTCCAAAGAAGACTATCAACAGCAGGTCCCCCATCCAAGAAGATGAGGGGGGGAGTCCAACTACCCTGTGCTCAACCAAGGGGAGCTACCGCTACACCAGAAATCACTCCTCCCCAGACACGACGAGTTAGGCCATTCACAATCCGGTTACCAAGACCAAGCACGGAGGGGCCTAATCTGGTGTTTCCCCCCATTCCATCCGATTTGGAATTCCCGCAGGGATTTACTCTTGAGGACCTCACGGATGAGGAAATTGCCCGATTAATCTATGACTCTAACCTCAAAGCGGAAGCAGCGCGAGATCAGGAACCACGACCCAAAACAACATCGGCCCCCACCCAACCCCGAGTGGTAGAAGTCGATGTAGACGAACAAGAGACAGGAGGAGACGAAGAAGAAGCCGACGAAGAGCAACAGCAAGAATATGACGAACTCTCCGAGTTAGCAAGTGCCCCAGCATATTCGGCACAGATCAAGAGACTATACCGAACCATGCGACTGGTTCAGGAACAGCATAAGATGTCTCTCGAACAGGGCAAAAGACTCATGAACGACTTGCTAGCGGAGGAAGGTGTGGATGATTTGTTCATTGAGTCCATGAACCTTCATGCCGACGCTGTAGGACTGGACGAGGCCATCCATGAGGCAATGGCCTACATCCACAGGTTTGAAAAAAGAGTTCCTACTCGTCCCAGGAGGTCCGGAAAGCAAATTCACATCAATACATCAGCACCTGGCGAGTCAACGCAAGCAGAAGAATATCACGAAGCACCGTTATCACCACCATCCCCACCTCACACTACACAATTCACTCCACCGCAGGACACTAACACTACCACATCCACTACCACTACCGTTGTCATGGGCATCCCACTCTCCCCGGGAATCCAATTCGGGGGAGTCACCATGCCCACCTTCACCACCCTGTTCACCGATGTCACATCCACTCCACCAACGATTCCCATCTACACAGTCACTCAAACAGTTGACACGATGGAAACATCACCTGCCACAGCACCGCTCCCTCCCCCCATGCCACCTTCATCACCCATACCCCCTCCACCCACATCTCCACTTACATCCACAGCATTCACCTCTCCCATTCCCGCCCCCATTCCCCCTGCATCTTCACCTTTCCCAACATTATTTAATGTAAATAACATATTTTTTGCATTAAACCAATGTGTATACCAGCTCCAACATGAGTACAAAGCTCTGGACAACCGGTATCAGCAACTGGAAACGCACCACCAGAACTTACAAACACAATTTCACATTCTACAAACAGAAAATGCAGAACTGAATCAACGCTACGCGACGCTTGAGCAGGCTCACCAGACATTACTGGCAGCACCCCAACCATCAACAGAATCAGGTGCCAAACAACTAGAAGCTCTGCTCGAGGTATATCAAGCCGATAATCTCAAAGTCCGGCGTAACCTGGCACTTCTTAGAAAACACATGGCGGCCGCCCTAGAAGAAAACAAGAGGCTGCAGCAGCAAAATGAAGCTAATCTAGAAGCAGCAATGGAAGGCGCTCCACACGAAATTGATCCAGAGCAGTTTAAAGCGGTGCCCTCAGAGACAATGAAGACCATCTTGGACAGCTATGCAGATCTATTAGAAGCTCATGATGACTTGGAAAGGGAACGGGATGCGCTGCGCAATCAACTCCAAGAGCAACAGACAGCACCCAAAGTCACGGAAACGACCACGACTTCAGAGGAAGTCAAGGCATTGAAAGAGCAGGTGGCCGAATTACAAGCAAGATTACTCACACATGAAAGGCAACCCTCTCCAGTTGTCGAACCAGAACCCGAGGATTTGGTACCCATCGAGGTAGATGAGACGTATGAGGAACCTTACGTTCCTATGCCAATGCCAGGTGGTGAACAAACGGCAGAAGGAATGGATACGCTAGAAATCGAAGTACCTGAGTGGCTCCAAACACTAGAGAAAACGGCATCAACTCATGAAGATCGAGTAGCAGTTCAGATCCAATCCATGGCAAAGATAGAGGACACTATTATTAAATCAGAATACTTCCGCAGCATGTCCCACCATAGATGGATCGGAACCAATGATGATCAATATGTGCCCTATTGTATACTCCTGGCGGACTACAATGCAGAAATCCAACATAAATGTGGCAAACCTCCAACGTTTGCCACACAATTTGGGCCAGATGACATCCCAGAGAGTGCTAAAAAAGGCTCCATTCATCAACCCACTTGGAGGATCCGACTCCTCGAAACCTATCCGGAGATGGTTCGCACCTGGACGAATATGCCTCTTTTTATTAAATATAACCCTTGTTATGTTCCTGTACTCCGCAGACGTACATGGCCAGAGTTTACCATTGCAGTCAAGAATATCAAGGGATGCGCCAAATGGTTAAACTACGTCTATCTAGCACCCCCTCAAGGGCCCCCCACCGTCAATTACATGATCTCCACTATAAGGCACTGGAGCCTCCGATTAAAGAATACCCCTGATGTAATGGCCCAGATGTGCATGAAAATTTTTGAGTTAATGCTTATTACATTCAGGACATTCAAGAATATCAAGGACCCACACTTCTCAGGCGTCGGATTCCTTACAGGAAACCAAGATTTAGTGTATGACATGAGCACCACTCCTTCCATAGAGGTGATATACGCTTGGCACGCCAGAATAAAATACCTCCCGGCCTGCTTTAAACAAACATTCGAAGAGATGTTCATAACAGGGTTCTGGGAATACCACTCAGAAATATTTGTACCCAGACCCTCACATCTCCTCCATTTATTTGCTGTGGAGCGAACCATTCACTCAGAGCAGCTACGGGTGCCACATCCAGATGTCCCAGGGCCAGTCAATTGGGATGCATTGCTGACAGATCTAGCAAGGGGACTCAGGTTAGAAGAACACCACCTCGCCGCCGATGTTGTACAATACTACGTACAAAAAGCAGCTAGACAAGGGTCTGTCAGGGGCGACAGACGCGAGAGTGGGGGGGGTGTTGGCAGTAGCCTTGGTACATCAGGATCTACAAGACGTGAAAGTCAAAGAAGGGACAGCACAAGCGAGCGAAGGGACAGCACAAGCAAACAGGGCAGTCAAAGAAGATCTGGCAAGTAGGCCAATATTTTTTCAAGACATTAATGCAAATCAGAGAGATGGACATGCAGGGAAGAAGAGCAAGTAGGGAGCTTGAAGATATGTATGGCAGATCACTAGAAGAAATCCCTACAACAACAGTGATTTTTATCACTAATAATCATTGTAAATCTCATTTCACATTTTTGTAGCTCCATTTTGTGCAAGCCAAGGAGTCCTTGAGCTTGAGGAGCCTTAGAAGTAGTTGCGTACCAATTTTCATAATTTTTAGATCTCGTTTGAACCCCCAAATAAGCCCTGGAACCTAATTTTTAACTAGGCCGGACACTAGGTCTGGACAGGGCCAAAAGCTAGTCAAAAACTATAAAAGGAGCTAGAGAGCTCATTTTAGAGGTTAGATTGTAATTGAAACGAACTTGTAAGAGCATTTTGAAAGTAATCTAAAAGCTCCATTGATTCTCACTCTTTGTCTTGCCTTGTGTGCGCGTGTGTGTGTATGTGTGTGCATGCTTGTGTGCTTCTCACTCACGCACTTGTGCCGCCACTTGCTCGAGGTCTTCATACCATCCTCACGTCTTCCCGGATTGACATTAAAGGAGGTGCTACTCATCATTGAGCTACATTGTGAATGAAAGGTAATTTTATTTTAATAATATTCTATTTTTTACATATATTTATATTAGTTTCTCTTTACTAAATTAATTTCTTTTGCAAGCTCCAATGTTCACTAATATATGGGTTTATGTAAACCAAAGGATTCTAGAATTGTTGCTTCTTTCAAGCAACTATCACATGCTAGCTCAAAAGACATGTATGTTGATATATGTATACATGTATTAGTATGCACACGTGTATGTATGCATATGCATTTGTATATGCAAGTGTATTCATAATTGTGTATGCATGTATAAGTATACATGTGTGCATGTAGGCATGTATATGTGATGTGTATCTATGTATATGTGTATATGTGTAAATGTGTACATGTAAATATGTATGCATGTATATGTATACATGTGTGCATGTAGACATGTATGTGTGATGCATATGTATCTACTCCATCATTTTATATATATGTATGTGTATCTACATGTTGTGTATGTATCTTTATATGTATTATGGTCCTCATTGATTTGAGTAGCTATATATAGAGGCATAAGGTTGGGAGGAGAGACATCTCTCTAGTAGCTGGTGGGAGGAATAGATGCAATGTGTACATATACTTCAACCATATGGCAAAAAGGCTAAATTAGGGTTTCTGAAATAGGATATATATATATATATATATATATATATATATATACATATACATACATACATACATACAATGTTGATATATTTAGGTAGTGATGTGTGTGAACACACTAGGACCACCGAGGCACTTTTTTCCCTCTTTAGTAGCTTTTTTTCTCGTGGCTTATATATACGCCTATAGCCTAACGAGTTACTTATCTTTGTACATTCTAGTGGTAATACATTCCGTATTGTGTGTTGTACTCCAAGCTTCTTCTTCTTCTTTCTTGTGTTGTTCATGTGCTTCCGTAGACCTCAAACTCCAACAATTGGTATCAGAGCAGGTCATTGCTTCATCTAGGGCATCATCAACACCTCTCTGCTCACAGCGTTAGAAGTGCAAAAAATTTGGTTAGCATACTTAGGGTGATTAGGAGATCAAAATGGATTTTCTTTGTGGTGCCGAAATCATGATCTAAGCTCATTTCGGCCTCCAAATGCACTATCATAGTGCTTGTGTAGGTTATTCTGTCTTTTTGTGCCAAAGATATGTATAGATTTCTCTTCACTAATATAATCATCTCAAAGTCTACTACAGGTTTAGTATAACTCAACAGGGTAGTTCTGTTCAACTTTTTGAGATATAGTCAATTTTTTGCATCAGGGTATTTTAGTCAGTGGCCATGGCTAAAAGTAGTGATGTATTTCGTACATTGGCTATTGAGGATAAGTTGGATGGTACAAATTACCCATTGTTGGCTTATATGATGTGTCATGTATTGGTCACAAAAGGACTGTGGAATATAGTCCAGGGTGTTGAAAAACATCCTATTTCGCCTACAAATATAGGTATTGAAGCTAATGCAGATGGCATCGAAGATGGTCTGTGCTAGAGTTCCTATTGCACCTATTGTAGAGAAAATTCGTTGGGATGGCAGAGAGGCTCAGGCACATGCATTGATAGCCTTGTTTGTCAAACATGCCATTATTCCTCACATTCGCTCTTGCGGATCAACTAAGGATGCTTGGGATACACTTACAACATTGTACCAGGCAAGGAATGAGGCTCGTGTTGCTCACCTTTCAAAATAGCTGGAGAGTGAGCACATGAATGAAGGTGATTCTATGCACCGTTTTCTGGCAAAGATCAAAGACTTGAAGGAAAAGTTGATTTCTGTTGATGAAGTTATACCAGAAAGCTCACCTCTACAGATCGTTTTGAATGGCCTTCCTGATTCATATTAGAGTTTTGCTTATACTCTTTGTTTGATGATGAAATGCAATCCAAATGCCTTGTCATTTGAGGAGATAGTCTCTGTTATATTGCAGGAAGATCAGTCTAGGTAGAACATGTCCATTATGCATGTTGCAGATCAAGCTTTCCTGGCTAGACAAAAGGGCAAAGGTAAATGGAGCTCATCTACTAGTAAGCAAAAATTTGCAAATGTTGCACATTCAAAGAAGGAAGACAAAGATGAGAAGAAATCAGAAAAGTAAAAATTCTTTTGTAAGTACTGTAAAGGAAATGATCATGTCATAAAGAATTGTCCAAAATTGGCTGCAAAAGATGCAAAGAAAAAAGAGGTTGGAATAGTTGTTGCAGAGGCCTCTACACCAAACCCAGAGTCTGCTAATCTTGTGTAGAATGAAGAATGGGCATTTACTATTGTTTTGCAATTTTGACCCATCTTCTCTTGAACATTGTATGTCTGTAGTAGAGTCTGATGTTTGGTACTTTGATAGCAGGGCAATCAAACATATTACCTCGCAACATAGTTTCTTCATTTCATTCGAGCTTGCCCCTATAGGGAATACTATCACATGCACCAAAAACTCCTCTTATCCGATCATGGGGGTCGGTAAGATCATTCTGACTATTGCTGATGGTAGTTCTTTTACATTGTCGGATGCTTTATTTGTGCCAAGGATCAAGAGGAATCTATTATCAGTTTTTACATTAGCCAAGATTGGCTTGGTTGTGAAATTTGTTGATGATAGATGTACAGTTCATGATGTGTCAAATGGCAACATGATTATTGCTTCTGGCATTTTATGTCATGGGTTGTATAAGCTCATAAACTATGAAAAATCTGTGAATGATTCAGCATGTGCAGTACATGATTCTTAAGTTATGTCAGATGCAAAGCTTTGGCATGCACGCTTTGGTCATCTGAATTTTGCTAGCTTGCTATGCTAGCAGAAATCTGAAATGGTGTCCTCTTTGCCCAAACTTGAAGCACCTAAAAAAACATGTCTATGAAAGTTACATTTTGGGCAAAATGCAACATTCCTCCTTTCCAAAAGATGGTTCATTTCGAGCTAGTCAAAAGTTGCAGTTTGTTCACAGTGATGTCTGTTGTCCTATGTAGACACCCACTTTTGGAAACTATCCTTACTTTGTGACTTTCATTGATGATTTTTCTAGGCATGCATGGGTATATCCACTCAAAGCAAAGTCCAAAGTGTTTATGTGCTTCAAACAGTTTTTGGTTCTGGTTGAGAATCTATCAGCATGTAAAATGGGCACCCTCCGTTCGGATTGAGGGGGGAATATATGTCCTCTAAATTTAATGCATTTCTTGCTGAACGTGGGATAAATTATCAGTGTACAGTTCCATATACACCTCAACAAAATGGAGTTTTTGAACAGAAGAATAGGTCACTCATGCAGATGGCAAGGTGTATGGTCAAGAGTCAGGCTTTACCACATAGTTTCTCGCTTGAGGTTGTCATGTGTGCAACATATATATTGAATAGGTATCCCACTAAAGCGCTCCGGTCCATCACTCCATATGAGGCTTGGCATGGTCGCAAGCCATCTGTTGCTCATCTACATGTTTTTGGTTGTCTGGCATATGCATTAGTGCATGAACAACATCATAGTAAATTGGATGATAAAGTAGTGAAATGTATTTTTGTTGGGTAGAATTATGAAAGAAAAGGCTATCCTCTGTATCATCTAGAGACTAAATACATTCTGGTTAGCCATGATGTTGTTTTTGTGGAAGATGCTATTCAACCATCACTTTCATGTACTAAGGAGACATCTATTAGCTCCAAAGACATGTATGATACTTTACTGCCTCTTTTTACAAGTGGACAGTCTAGTGTTGGTCCTAATGAGGAAACTTCTCAGCCTTTATAGGCTTCAGGTGATGATGCATATCATTCTATTTTTTATGAAGATTTACATGATACACTTGTTGATGAGAGAGCTAATATTGAGGAGGCAAAAACTATGCCAAAATGGTTGGTGTAGACTTTGCACAATAGCAAATTAGATGCACCTCTATCATACAGTACTTGTTGAGGCTCTCATAGTGCCTCCTTTGCATGAGATTGCTATGCAATGGCTGCCTCTAGTCTCTATGATGAGACTGAGCCTGTTTTATTTGATGAAGCACAAAATTCTGAACATTGGATGGATGCAATGCAATCTGAATATGATGCTATCATGAAAAATGGTACCTGGTCTTTATGTGACTTGCCTCCTTGCAAGAAGTCCATTGGCACTAAGTGGGTATACAAGATGAAGCATAAACCAGATGGAACAGTTGACATGTATAAGGCTAGGCTTGTTGCAAAGGGTTATGAACATGAAAGAGGCATTGATTTTGATGAAACCTTTGCACCTACATGTTGAATGATACTATTCGTAGCATCTGTGCACTTGTTGCTCATCATGTTTGGAATGTACATCAGTTGGACATTAAAACAACATTTTTGAATGGTGACTTGCATGAAGGAGTGTATGTTTTTCATCCCTATGGCTTTGTGTAGAAAGGGCATGAAAACCAGGTGTGTTGGTTAAAGAAGGCATTTTTTGGTTTAAAGCAAGCACCACGTGCTTGGTATGAAAAAATACATGCCTATCAGATTGTACATGGTTTTGAGAACAATGCAACTGAAAGCACCTTATATGTTAAGCATGCAAATGATGTGCTTCTGATCATTGTGGTGTACGTTGATGACATGCTACTCACTAGTCCTCATGAGAAGCATATAGCTGATTTGCATGCCTCATTT
>CM035417.1:194973084-195035584 GCA_020310875.1 Ceratopteris richardii | reverse complement strand
TATGTATATATGTGTATGTATATATATGTGTGTGCATGTAAAATTATGTGTACAATTATGTGTCTACTAGTCTGTGCATGTCCAGGTATCTACATGTATGTAACTAATAACTATGTGTGTGTAAGTATATGCATATGTTTGTCGATAGGTATGCATGTGACCTGATGTGTGTATATGTATATGTATATATGTGTATTCATGTGCATGTGTGTATTCATGTGCATGTGTGTATGCATGTGTATGTGTATATGCATGTGTGTATGTATGTGTGAATGTGTGTGTATATGTGTGTATGTATATGTGTGTATGTATATGTAAGTGCGTATATGTGTGTGTATGTGTATGTAGGTGTATATGCAAAGGTGTGTATGTGCGTATATGTGTATGTGGGTGTGTATGTGTGTGTATGCATGTAAGTATGTATGTATGCATATGCATTTGCATTATTTATGCATATGTATGCATGTGTGTGTCTATGTGTGTGTGTATGTGTGTCTCTATGTGTGTGTGTATGCATATTTATGTTTAGTGTGTATGTTTGTTTTCATATGTGTGTATGAATTTGTGTATGCATGTATATGTGTGAGTATGTGTCTCTATCTGTGTGTATATAAATATGTAAAAGTATGTGTGTATATAAATATTTAAAATTATGTGTGTATATATATATATGTGTGTGCATATGAATGTATATATGTGTATGTATATATGTGTGTGTGAAGGTAAATTTATGTGTACAATTATGTGTCTGCTAGTCTGTGCATGTCCGGGTATATACATGTATGTAACTATGTGTGTGTAAGTATATGCATATGTTTGTCGGCAGATATGTGTGTGACCTGATGTGTGTATATGTATATGTATGCATATGTATGTGTGTATATGTATGTATATGTATATGTATATGTATATGTATATGTATATGTGTATGCATGTGCATGTGTGTATGCATGCATATGTGTATATGTATGTGTGTATGCATGTGTGTATGTGTGTGTACATGAGTGTATGTATATGTGTTTATGTATATGTGTTTATGTATATTTAAGTACATATATGTGTGTATGTGTATGTAGGTGTATATGCAAAGGTGTGTATGTGTGTATATGTGTATGTGGGTGTGTATGTGTGTGTATGCATGTAAGTATGTATGTATGCATATGCATGTGCATTATGTATGCGTATGTATGCATGTGTGTGTATGTGTGTCTCTATGTGTGTGTGTGCATGCATATTTATGTCAAGTGTGTTGTAGCTCAGTGATGAGTAGCACCTCCTTTAATGTCAATCTGGGAAGATGTGAGGATGGTATGATAACCTCGAGCAAGTGAAGGCACAAGTGCGTGAGTCAGAAGCACACAAACATGCACACACATACACACACGCGCACACACGGCAAGAACAAAGAGGAAGACAATGGAGTTCTTTTAGATTACTTTCAAAAATGCTCATACAAGTTCAACTCTATTACAAGCTAACCTCAAAAATGAGCTCTCTAGCTCTATTTATAGTTTTTGACTAGCTTTGACCCTGTCGAGACCTAGTGTCCGGCCTAGTTAAAAATTAGGTTCTAGGGCCTATTTGGGGGCTCAAACGAAGTCTAAAAATTATGAAAATTGGTACGATGCTACTTCTAATACTCCTCAAGCTTGAGGACTCCTCGGCTTGCACAAAATGGAGTTACAAAAAGGTGAAATGGTATTTACAATGATGTAGAGTGACAAAATTCACTATTTAGGAAGTATTACTTCATGGAAAAATTTGGACGGCCTACTTGCCACATCTTCGTTGACTACTTTGTCTGCTGGTGCTTTCTCTTCGCTCTGAATCCCTTCTTTGACTTCCTTGTCTTGTGAGTCCTTGGGTACATTGACTACTGCCAACACCCCCCCCTCTCTCGCGTTTGTCGTCTCTGACAGACCCTTGTTGAGTGGATCGTTGGATGTAGTAATTCACGACATCGGTTGCCAAGTGATGCTCTGATAATCCTAGTCATGTTGCCATGTCGATGAGTAGAGCATCCCAGTCTACAGGCCCGGGAACTTCTAGATGTGGCATACGTAGCTTTTCTGAATGGAGAGCTTGTTCCACAGCAAATAATTGCAATAAATGAGATGGTCTGGGAATGAATATCTCTGAATGATATTCCCAGAACCCTGTGATAAACATTTCTTCAAACGTCTGTTTGAAGTAGGCTGGTAGATATTTTATACGAGCATGCCACGCATAGATCACGTTGATAGGCAATGTTGTGCTCATATCATAGACAAGGTCTTGATTTCCTTCATTAAATCCAAGAGCTGAAAGATGAGGTTCTTTGACATTCTTAAAAGTCCTGAATGTAACCAGCATTAGCTCAAAGATTTTGAGGCACATCTGAGCCATGACATCTGGTACATTTTTGAACCTGACCCCCCAATGCCGAATCGTTGAAATCATGTATGCTACTGTGGGTTGGCCTCTAGGCGGTGCCAAGTATACATAATTTAGCCACTTTTCACATCCTTTGACTGTCAGCACTGTTTTGGTATATTCTGGCCAAGACCTTTGTCAAAAGACAGGGCAGTAGCATGGATTATACTTGATGTATAAAGGCATGTTATTCCAAGTGTGTACCATCTCAGGGTATGTTTCAAGCAGACGTATCCTCCAGGTAGGTTGAAATATATTTCCGTGTGTGGCGCTTGCAGGAATGTCCTCTGGTGCAAACTGTGTTGTAGAGGTTGGTTCTTTTGTTGTGCGTTGCTTGATTTCAGCATTGTAATCTACCATTAATACACAGAATGGAACATATAGATCATCGGACGTGCCAATCCACCTATGATGGGAGAGGTTTCTAAAGTAATCCGATTTTATGAAGACTTCTTCCAATCGGGACATAGACGCTATCTGTACTGCAACTCTCTCGTCATGGGTTGTAGCAACCTTCTCTAACCTCTGCATCCATTCAGGAGCTTCGATCTCAATTGTGTCCATTCCTTCTTCTGTGCGCTTGCCCCATGGTGCAGGCATGGGTACATATGGGTCTTCGAAAGTCTCCTCAACTTCGATTTGAACCAAGTCCTCAGGCTCCGGCTCCACAAGGGGAGAGGGTTGACGCTCGTATTGGAGAACTTTATTTCGTAGTTCTTCTAGTTCGGCTTTGAGTTTTGCGACCTCTTCAGATGTGTCGGTTGCGGTTGTGACTTTGCTTGGTGACTCCTGCTGAGTTGCCAGTTGCTTTAGTAGGTCATCTCTTTCTCTTTCTAATGCTGCGTGGGCTTCCAGGAGGTCGACATGGGTTTTCAACACAATTTGCATATTCTCTGAGGGGATGGCCTTGAAATTCTCTAGGTCAATTTCATGCGGGGAACCTTCCATTGCTGCTTCCAGGTTTTCTTCGTTCTGTTTGTGCAATCTTTTATTCTCTTCGAGTGTTGCGGACATGTGCTTCCGTAGTAAGGCGAGGTTGCGTCGAAGTTTGAGATTGTCTGTGATATGAGCATGTAACATATCATCGAGTTGTTTTTCTTCAGTATCTGACTGGGGTGGATTGGCTACTAATTGGTCATGTTGTGTTTGCAATGTATTATATTGTTGTTGTAATAGCCGCATCTCCTTCTCTAGATTAATGAATCTTTCTTGCAGCGTTTCATGGTTTCTAAAGAGGCTCGTATGCTGTGCGCCTAGGTGTTGGTCATGCTGTTGTAGTTGAGACATACACTGGTACATATTATTAAATACATTATTAATAGGAGTGGATGCGGGAAAGGTGTTGAATGCAGGAGGGAAGGGAAAAGGGAATGGGAGTGTGTATGTTGTGCTTGAGAAGGGTGAAGTGGGTGGTGGGGGAATGGGAGATTGTGGAAATATGGGGGGAGGGAGAGGTGAGGAGGTGGGTGATATGTCCATGAAGTCGTGAGTGGATGCGGTCGTGGGAGTGATTGTGAACATGGGAATTGTGGTTGAGGTGATGGTCGTGAAGGTGTAAAGTGGTGTGTGCAGTTGTGAGTATGAACTAATAGGAAGTGTGATAGGGGGAATGGGGTTTTCAGAGGTGACAGTCAGAATTATAGTGTTAGTGGTGACATTTACAATAGGGGTGGTGAGAGGTTGTGCGGATTGTGAGGGTTGACTAACAGTCTGTGCGAAAGTGGAATCTAAAGCTGTGAAAGTGGAGGTGACAGTGGTGGTAAGAGGGGACGATGGTGGAGTTGGAGGGAGAGGGGGCAAAGGGGGTGATGGGGGTGCACTAAAGGTATGGGATTCCTCAGTGTCATGAATGGTATGAGCTGTGCCCATGGTTGTGGATGTGGTGCCCTATGGTTCTGATACTAATACATTCATTTGTTTCCCTGGTCGAGGGGGATGTCTGCCGTATCGTCGCTCCGATCTTCGTGAATATGCGAGAGCAGTATGCACCGTCTCAGGTACTCCTAACGCATCAACTATCATGTCAAGGATTGCTCGGTATTGCTCTCCACACCTTCCTCCTCAAGGATTTGGTTCATGAGGGCTTTTTCTTCTGCCAGGGACAGTTTGTGTTGTTCTTGAACTCGGTTGATGGTATCATACAGTTTTTTCAATTGCTTAGTATAAGCCGGGGCACCATCAAGTTCCTGTATAACTTCTTGTTCATATTCTGTTCTTCTTCGTCTGATAGTCCCTCTTGTTCATCCTCTTGCTCATCTTTTGCAGTCTCATTTTCATGATCATCCACTTCGACTACTTCTGGTTGGACTGGATGGGGTTGGTTTGTGACTGTCTGTTGTCTGCCTGCTTGCTCTGCCTCAACTTCCAAATTAGTAGCATTAATTATTCTGGCTACTTCCTCATCAATTAGATCTTCTAGTGTAAAGCCATGAGGGAACTCTAAGTCGATGGGTATGGGTGGGAATACTAGGTTCAGGACTTCCGCACTATGCCTCGGTAACCTGATAGTGAATGGTTGCACTCGCCTTGGAAGCCATGGAGTGGTTTCTCGTGTCAGTGTAGCACCTCGGGCCTGTGCACAAGGCATCTGAATTGCTCCTCTCATTTTCTTGGATGGAGGCCCTGCGGTTGATAGTCTGCGTTGAAATTCTTGCACCCTGGTCCAAACAAGTGCTCGTTGAATTGGCACGTCATATGCCAAGCATCGGTAAACAATCCTTGTGAGAGCACAGCATCCATTAAGCATTGAATTTTGCTTCTTATACCACCGTTGATGTGCCAAGTGTATTTGGTCGATAATCCAATGCGGCATGTTGATTGTCAAATCGAAGGTGTCTGCTAAGTACAGACTAAACCATATCTTCTTGGGTGGCATTGTGAATCTCTCTTGAGCGGGGAACGCAAAATGCTGCATGCACATTCGAAGATGAATGGCAATCCTTGATGTCATTGCCACCATATCCTTGAGTTTGGTCAGGTTCCTGTTTTTCATGTTGTCCGATACCATTGACTCCTTCTCTGTGGGGATATGCATGCCTTTCATCTCGAGAGCTTCCCTTACCAAATTGTTAGTCAACCTGAAGAGCTTCAGTTCATTACCCCTCGTAAGAGATGGTAATACAAAGGTGTTGTATCCTTCTTTCTCCTTACTCGGAGTAAGGGTGCTAACCAAGTATGAGCATCTCAAAAAGTTAGGCTTTGGTAATTGATTTGAAATAATCATATAGGCCTGCCTTCTTCCATATTGGTTTCAAGCCTTCATTATTTTGAAGCTTCTCAAATTCCCTTGTGAAGAAGTGATACCTGCCCCAGCGCCCGTTGAACTCTATCGCTGCCTCCCACAGGTAAGTGCCTTCTCCCAGAGGTCCTGCCACGTCACTGAACCAATGTGAGTTTCTGTTGACTGGCATTGTGTGCCCCTGTGGAGGATTCTGAACCGGTATGGCATGTAATGCTCTCAATGCCACTGGGCATTCCTTCAATTCCTCCTCAAATGGAAGACTTTCAATGTCCACAATCTGAGGGCTGGTTCCTACCTGGGAGCTCGTTCCTGTAGCCTCGGCCATCTTACTTCTTGTTTGCTGGCTCTATCGGAATATAGAAGCATGTGTTAACATTGTAAAGGACAAGATAGAACAGCTTTTGTCCCCGTTACAACATTAATATGAGGTTGGGGAGAGGTTAGTAGGTTATTAAGTGCTCGGTGCTTGTGTGTGTAGTTAGTGATTGGATAGACCTAGGAGCTAAGTGAAATGATGTAGTGTGAGAGTGATGTAGTTAGTAGGTGGGGATGAATTTACAAATGGGTGTCAGGGGATTTATTACAAGTTTTGGGCTGCCAAACATAACGTATGACTTTTGGTTTTGGTTTTGTGGAGACTTTCGAGGGCATTGCAAGAGTTTCTACTTGGAAATGAGGCTTCTTATGGAACCATTCACAAGAGATTCTACTCGTGCTCATGGGTGAATAAGTGTTTGTGTGTGATGTATACGAGTGGGTGTCAGCTGTTCGAGTGAGGGAACCATGTTGTGCAAGGTGTGGTCTCTGTGTAGCTATTTGAGCCCGCAAGCAAGCCTTGGGCACCCAAATTTGTCTTGATTGTGGGCCAACCTTCATCGAATTCTTGGGTACCCAGATAGACTTTATTTTTACAGAAGAATTTTTGGAGGACTTCTTATTAGTGTCTGGTCGTTGATCACTAATAGGAAGTTAAACTAGTTGTTGTGGCTTGACCGCAATAGGATGCTCGCCTTTCCGCACCCACACTTGTTTTGATGGTTGAGACGCCGTGCTTCGTATTTTCTTTTGGCTTCGAGCATAAGTCGTCTGCTTCTTCTGCCTTTTATCTGTCTCTAGTTGCTGTATCCTGATGGCCTTTGGAAAAGAAGGGAGTTCCATCGTATCCTTGACTTCCTTATTGAGACAATCCTTCCTCTGCATCACATAGTTTTGGACAAGAATAGCATGGTCATCTTCATGTGCACCCCTGGAAGGACCAGGAGTGTGTGCCGTTCCTAGTTCCTTGAGTGCTTCATTTTCTAGATCAATTGTAATGCGATTCTGATTTACCCAAACCTGAAGAAGTCCACTTCTTAGGTTTAGGTTGATTGCATGATCATAGATCTAGTCTTGACCCAAGACAAGAGGTTCAGTGAGATCCTCGTCTTGACACACTAGCACTTTAACTGTCATTAAAACATCTTGAATGTTGAGGGGAAGTTCCACCTCGCCCATGCAAGGGGTTTCCACACCTCCCAACCCTATGAGATATGCTTCTATAGGATTGACATTTAATTTCAACTTTTGACAGTAAGAAAATTTAACAGCACTAGTGGCTGCACCTGATCAATCAAGGCCCTTACAGTCCTTGCACTCTTTCCTTGTCCTATCTCCAAGGTTATAAAAGGACGTCGATCAATTATTCTATGAGAACTATTACTTGAAACTTCGCACATAGCCATATGATATCTTGGATCTGCATACACCTCTGTCCTAGGCTGATCTCTTCCCTATCTTCTCAACTTCATCCTTCGAATGCATTCCAATGCCTCTGTCTGTGCCTCTTCTCATATTCGCTTTTCCTCTTCTTTGCGTTTCTTGGCAGTGTTAAGTCGATTTAGCATCTCTTCAGTTAGGGGTTCTTGATATAACTTGACTCTGCATCCACTAATGTAGCTTGGCAGGATGTCACCTTCTAGAGTGGCTAATTGAACTGCTCTGCTTGTGGAGATCCTATTGATAATCATGGGTCCATAGCCTCTCTTCTCCAATTTCTGTGCATGCTGCTTCAAGGTGTAGACTAGTACTAGATCTCCTGCTTTCAAGCCTTTATCCTTAACGTGGGCATCAAAGTATGCCTTCTGTCTTTTCTTAGCTGCATATATTCCTACGGCAGCTCTCAATCGTGTTTCACCTAATCGTTCAAGATCAAAGATCCTTGAAGAGAGTTCATGGTCTGTCCAGTCATGCTCTTGTGCTACTTTCAATGTAGGTATCAAGAAGTCCAATTGTAGCACAACATTTTGGCCAAACACCATCTGAAAGGGGGTGGCTTGGAGTACCGTTTTATAGGAAACTCGGTATGCCCAAACAACATGGTGTAGCTGTTTTTCCCAATCAGAGTGTTTACTGTTTACTAGTTTTGTCAATACATTGCATAGAATTTTATTTGTACTCTCAGCCTGTCCATTAGCTTGTGGGTGATAGGGGGCAGACTTCTTGTGTATTACCAAGAACTCCTGAAGAAGATTTTCAATGACTTCATTTAAGAAGTGAGTCCCTCTATCACTTACTAGCTCGATAGGTAGCCCGTATCTAGTGAACACATTCTCAAATAAGAATTTAGCTGTCGTTTAAGCATCGTTCTCGGTGGTGGCCTTTACCTCTACCCATTTGGTTAAATAGTCTGTGGCCACAATGATATATTTAGCATGTGAATCCTTAGCTGGGGGATTAATAGGACCTACAAAGTCTATTCCCCATTTAGAGAATGCACGTCCACCCATCATAGGTTTTAGTGGCATCTCATCTTTGCGTATAGGATACTGAGTTCGCTGACAAACATCACACCTCTTCACATAGGTATGTGCATCCATGTGAAGGGTCAGCCACCAGAAGCCCGCAAATAGTATTGCCTTGATCACCCGATCTGGTCCAAAATGTCCTCCTGCTACACCTTGGTGGGCAATTTCCAAGATCTTGAGATATTCACTCTCATGGACACATAGTCTCAGGTAACCGTCTTTACCACGCTTGTATAAATTATCACCAATAAGTGAGTAGTCTAGGGCTTCTCATTCTAAACTTCTTTTTTTAGCCAAAGTCATGCCTTGAGGGAATGTTTTCGTCCTCAAGAAGGCTACTAGTGGTTAACTCCAATCTGGCACTATGGACACCTGATAAAGAGTGGCATGCTCCACGGGTGGTTTAGTGCAATAGATTGGGCATTCCTTGCACAACTTTTGGACATCAGCTTCCATAGTCGCCCAATGCACTTCGAGTCTCCTTAGTGTCTGTAGGGTTCATTGCTTTGAGTAGTGTTGCTCTAATGCACCTCATTGTGCTAATTGCAACCATTTAGCGTATTCATCCTCTTCCACACAACAAGCCAAGATCCCTTGATCTGTTTGCTTGTACATACTTCTTGCCATAATGTGGTACTTTTGGGCCTTTACTACCTCTCTATCTTTAGTGTATATGACTAGGTGATTAGGCCCATATGTCAATACTGGCACTAATGGCTTAGCCCACTGAGGTACCACTTCCAAATTAAACAAGTAAGCATCAGGAAGGTCATCTGATACTCCTTGTGGGGCCTCTCCAGATGTGAGCCTAGAAAGATGGTCCGCTCTCAAGTGAGTCTTACCTTTCCTCACCACAACTTCAAAGTCATACTCCATTAGTAAGAGGAACCATCTTACTAATCTGCCTGTATTGCAAGGTTTGTTTACCAAGTACAACAATGCCTGATGATCAATAAAAAATTTGAACTTATTTGCAAGCAAGTAATGTCTAAACTTTTTAACCGCATATACCATGCCTAATCCTTCTCTCTCAGTAGTGGTATAATTTCGTTCTGCCGCATTTAGCTGTCTACTAGCATAGGCAGTGGCAAGATCCATATTACCTTCACCAGCAGGTTATGCGAGTATGCATCCAATAGCATAATTGGATGCATCCACATGAACATGAAATGGCTTATTCCAATCTGGTGTGGTCAAGATTGGTGCTGAACATAATCGTCGTTTAAGTTCATTGAAGGAGTTCTCACACTCTTCAGTCCATTCGAAATTGGTTAACAGTCCATACAGAGGCTTTGCTATGATGGCATAGATGTGTATAAACCGTCGGTAATAGCCACAATGCCCCATGAAAGCTTGTACTTCCTTGACATTCTTTGGCCTAGGTAGCTCTGCAATAGCTCTAACTTTTTCCTCGTCTGTAGATATGCCATTCTTTGGCACTATGTGTCCTAGAATCTTGCCTTGCCTGACCATGAAAACACACTTTTTTGGGTTCAGGCAGACTTGATATTCTCTACATTTGTCAAAGATTTGCCTAAGTTCAGGAACATGTGTTTGCCTAATGTTGGAATGAGCACAAAGATCGTCGACATAGACCTCTAAATTCTTCCTCAAGAACTCTTTAAATACATGACACATCAGCCTCTGAAACGTGGCGGGTGCATTGGTAAGCCCAAATGGCATTATTCGAAAAGCAAATATGCCCCACTCTGTGGCAAAAGCAGTCTTATGCTGATCTTTTGGAGCAATGGCCACTTGATTGTAGCCCGAGAATCCATCAAGGAAGCTGTACACTTCCTTGCCTGCTACTCTTTCTAGTAGATGCTCAGTGATAGGAAGCGGATAGTTGTCTCGAATAGTGGCTGCATTATCCTTCTTCAAGTTAATGCACACACGTAGCTTTCCATTCTTCTTGGGCACCACTACAATGGGGGATACCCACTCAGTGTGCTCAATTTCATAGATGAATCCAACTTCTACCAGTCTATCTATCTCCTCTTTGATCTTAGCAGCATAATTATCGTTATATGTATATGGCTTCTGTTTCGAGGGTTTCGCATCTAAGGTCATGGGAATTGTGTGTGAGCATATGTCTGGGTGAACACCCTTCAAGTCCTTGTAACTCCAAGCAAATACATCTCTGTATTCTCTTAGCAAGGCTACCAACTCTTGCTCTTCTTCTTCTTCCGTCAGGTCATGTCCTATGTAAGTGCATCTTTCTTCTCCTTCTTCTATGGCGACAACAATTTTCTTCGTGGTTTCCTTGTTATCATAGGCCTCTCTTGATTGTGCCTCACGTTTAGGCATTCTCCCCATGACTCTCCTATCATCTATTTCATACTTTTTGAAATTTTCAGGGACCTCAAACAAAGACTCTTCCTCTTCTGGTGTGACTTCTCTCTTCTTCCTTTTCTTGCCCTTACTCTTGGTGGTCAATTGTGTGGTTAACCTCACATCATTAGTAAGCTCTTCGTGTCTCTGGGGTTTAAATTCTACTTCATAGAAGTATTCTTCATCTGATGCAAAAGGTGGGTCCATAATTATTGACTCTAGATCTGAGTCACTTGCATCCTCAAATGCATCAGGGCTAGGTTCGCACTCTTCTAAAATTGCATCTCCCACGATTGGCTCTATGGAGAAGACTGAAATGTCATAGCCATCCTCGTCACAGTGGGGTGTCCATTGTTATTCATTGATGGCTACATCCATTGTTGCTAAAATTTCCGCCCAACCATGAGGTTCAAACTCTTCGTCAGGAAATACTACAGGTGCATAGGCTCGGTCTTGAATTGATCTATGAGTCTCTTTCGCACCTATCTCTCTATCTTTTTCTCTCTTCTCTTCTTCTACTGCAACTTTGCACATCCATAAGTGGGTGTCTTCATGCATCCATGAGGATCCTGATCCTATGGAATGTACAGACTCAGTATCATCTTTGGCTCTATGGATGCGATTCCATTGGATAGGAGGGACATCTCTATGAGAGTAATCTTTGAGATTCACTTTGGTCGTGACACCTAAGTGTTGCAAATACAAGGAATTGGTTCCCCAATCCTGTACCACTTGCAATTGTCGCATAAATGGTCTTCCCAAAATCATCTCATAGGCATGATTTTTGCTAAAGTCACATATGGCGAAAGTGTGCTCAAACTCAACACCGCATGTAGTGAGAGTTATTCCTTCTAACAAGCCTAAGGGTCTTTCTATGTGACCATCAGCCATCTGCAATTTCATTATCGTTGGCCTAAGTGCTAGCTTGCCCCAACGCTTCCATAGGGAAGTGGTAGCAATTGCAACTCCTGCACCGGAGTCGAGAATTGCCTTGGTTGTGTATCCTTGATGTATGATGGGAAGATAGGTGTTTCCTTCTTCTCCTTCGCTCATGTCTCCTATCTTGTCCAAAGGTCCACAAGTTCAATGGGAGGAGGGACTTCACTCTCTCTTGCCCATTTTTCTTCTTGAATCTCTCGTAGGAATTCGGGTGAGTATCGATTCATAGAAGAAGATGTGTCTGGCTCTGTGGAGTTGGGCACATAAGCTTCCTGGGGGGGAATGCTTATTCTCTCACTTGGCCTTCTCTCATTTTGAGAGGCGGGTTCCTTTTATGATTGTGCAATTAGCCTCTCCAATCTTTCTAGCAGTCCATCAAAGTGCAATTGCGTCTTAGCTGAACTAGAGATGTTAAAGAGGCGACTGGCTTCAAACATGGTTTGAGCCAATTCTACCATTTTAACACAAATTTTGGTTCATTCAAGCTCTAGTTCCGCTCTAGGGTGACACTTTTCATGATCGGTTATGTTTGGCCCTTCTTGGATTCTGGCCTGATATGCCTTAAGCATCATGTTTAGGTCCTCGGGAGTGGGATCTGCTAAAACTGATCCTACTCTAGGGGGTGGTGGGGTTGCATGAGGCGGGTTAGAAGGTGGTGGATCGGATGGAGATGGGAATGGTGGTGGTGGGGTAGTGTGAGAGGGAGGTTGAGATGTAAGTTCAATTATCCTGGCTTTTCTTTCTCTTAGGCTTCCTCGAGTTCACTCATCCTTTTTGCCCATTGCCTTTTCATTCTTTCTCGACTATCCTTCCAAGCTCTAGTCCTCTTCTTCATCATGCTCTCTGTTTCACTAACCTCTGAGCTCTTTTCCTGGCCTACACTTTGGCTTTGTTGCAAGGCTTGAGCTCTAGTGACCACTTGCACTGGTGCAGTGGAAGTCACACTCCCTGTGGAGTCTACAACTAACCCAATAACATTAATAGGAGTGATTTTTGGCATATTGTTGGGATTATTTGGGCAATCTTGTAAGAGATGCTCTTTGCCACAATCTTGACAAAAGCCTTGTATTGTTACTGACTGGGGTTGTGTGGGTGCTGGCATGGGGCAATCACAAATGAGGTGATCTCCCTCACATCTGTAGCATGGCCCTCTAGGGAATGGGAGTCTTACCTGCCTGGGTTGAGGTCTAGAGTTGGGGTTTGCATACATGATATTTGCATACTCTGGCTCCCAACTAGGTTCACTCCGTTCTTCACAGTAATATGATTCATTATGCTCAGGTGACTGCATGTAGTAAGCCTGTGGACTGTCTATGTGAGTGGAATCAAAACTATGATCACTCGGGTCACTTTCTGAAAGCAATGGAGTCACTGGGACTATAGCTCTATTCAAATTTTCTTCAGCAGCTGCATACTTTACAAGAATCACATTAGCTGGGGCTGGAGGTTGTTGAGCTAACACAGGTTGAGGCCTTTGTTGGTTTTGGTAGGGTTGTTGATAAGATTGTTGTGGTCTACCATATTGTTGTGGAGGGTACTGGTTCTGGTATCTTTCCTGTTGTGGATAGGGCTGAGGGTAGGTTTGCCTAACTGCTTGCTTATTGTATGGGCAGTCTTGTGCTGTGTGATTTGTGTATCTCCGTTCTATGGTGCAATACTAGCTACTAGGGTTCACCTGGGGTTGAGCCATAATGGGACATACGTTCGCCATATGGTCACCTCCACATGTATAACACCGTTTAACTAGGGCAAATCTTGGAATTTGTTTGCTAGAGACACCTAGTTTTTGAGCTACATTCTCGGCGAGTTCCTCAATAGATGTGGATTGCGAAGAAGAGAGGCTAGTAGAACTATATGAATCTTTGTAGATTTTTGAAAGATCTAATTCCTCCCCTAGATTATCTTCAATGTCTATGCACATGCGTACACACTCTTCTATCGTTCTAGGGTCCTTCAAGTACACATATGATCTCAACTTTGTACTTAGCAATCCATCCAAAAATAAAGCCACTTGTTTGGCTGGAGTGGGTAGCTCCGGAATTGGACATCTCTCCAGATATTGTCTAAATCTTCTTCCTGCAAGCCTAACCGTCTCTTGAGGAGTTTGCTTGAAGCTGTGAATCAATGAGGAAGTATTATGCCTTATGCCACTCTTAGAGAATTCAATAATTAATGCCTCCAGGAGTTGGTCTATGTTCCTGAACTATCTCTCATTTAGTGGTTGAAACCATGTAAGGGCTATGTTCCTAAGGGTTAGACCAAAGGCATTGTATTGCGTGAATAAGTCCTCCACTTGTTCAACTCTCAAGACTTGCCTAAACTCGGCCACATGATCGTATGGATCTCCTGTGCCATCGAAGTAGTTCTTCATGGACTTAACCAGTTGTGTAGGTCTCAAGGTTCTGGTGTGTTCCCTAGGCCTTGGCAGAGGAAAATCATCAGCGTTTCTTAGGTTTCTTGGAACTCTAGTTCTCTCGGTTTCTTCTCTATCCGCCTCTGTTCACGTTCGTTCTCTTCCTATTGGGTTGGCAAAGCTTACCTCAGGTCTATCTCTACTTCTGTACCTTTGCACTCCATGAGCTTGGGATGTTCCCCCTCCTTGGTGGCCAAAAGAGACATTAGATCTTGGTTGGGGAAAAATAAATTCTCCCTTCCAAGTGTAGGCATGCCTACCATGTTCAGTAACCACAAAGATCCTTTCCGAAGTGTGGTCTAAATAGGTCACTTTTCCTGGGCTATCAAGATCTTTGAACTCATATATCGTGATTGTTCCTACCTCATTTGGTTGATCGGCCTTATACCTCCAAAAGGCTGCATCGGTCTCTCGATTGAAGAGCAGGTCTATGCTCTTATTGTCCTGGGGAATCCACTCTGGTGTGATGATTCTGGTAAGAACAGATTTGCCTCGACGGGTTTTAGGCTCTCCACCTAAGTTTCCTTGCTCTAGGTCACCTATGTCCGACTCTTGGATCACATTCCCAAATTCTTCTGTCCTATCTAGGTGACTAGTGACTACGTATATGGTTCCTTCTTTGTCCAGGTATGCTCCATTTTCAAACTTGACAGCTGGACGTTCAATCCCAATGGGTTGGTCAGGGTTTTTAATTTGGACCACAGATCTTCCTAGGCCGTCCTCATAGATGCTAGCACCTAATCGGTTGGTCCTAAGGTATTTCAGCTGCGTCTTGTAAGGGCCTTCGACCCTTTGTAAGTATGGCACACTTGAACTTCCTGTAGGTCTCTCCATACTGTGGGACATCTCAGACTCGCTAGTTTCAGAGCTAGGGTAGTAAGAATGATGGCTCAACTGCTGGGCCCAAGACCTAGCAATATGATTGACACTAGCCTCTGAAGACCTAAGACTTTGTCTATCTCTCCCTAGGTGTCGTCGTGATCTAAGGTTCATAAGCCTAGCTGAGCAATCCCAATTTTTACCCAAGGTACAACCTCGTTGCCAATCAATTGGTATCAGTCACTTGGTTCTTTTTAGTGGATTATCGTGTTTATGATCTTGTCTGATGTCACGTCGTTCGGAATACTTAAGTTAATTTCCGCTGTTTCAGTTGATCGTTCCACGTTAAGTTCCTTTCCTTTAAAGTTATCGATCACACACAGGTTATCTCTTGACTTGAACTTGATTTCTTAGATAGTCTTGACTTGTCCCGTGCTTATCGTTGCCCTGACTTACTTCTAGCACTATTCACGTGTAGCCTAAGCTAGGAATTGACAGAGGGAGTTGAGAGTATTCCAACCTCACTTGCTGATCCCTTGCCCTTTGGTGCTTAAGAATCCGGTTCTCAAGCTTGCAAAAAGCCCTTGCTCTGGATGCCCTCAAGTGCTCTCAATGGACCTGTAAAAGTCCCAAGGTAAGCTCAAGACTTAGATTCAAATGACATAATAACTCACTTCCATTCATGCAATTTAGATATCAATTTGCCCTCTATCTTTATGGCAAACAATTCTAGAGATCCCTTGGTTTTGTTCCCCCTTGGTATGGTCCACTTAAAAATACTATAGCTAATAATCCTGATATTAATTTTACTATAACCAGTGGAGGTTTTGGTTGTTCTCCCCGCGAGCTTTCCAACAAAACAAGAATCACAACAAACGGATTTCGTATGACGAGGTTATGACAGTTCAGGGTTTAGGAACTAAAACAGGGTAAAACAGGTCAACAGGCAACCCGGATTTTTCTCAGATTACTAGTGTAGAGTTGCCTGGATTTTTCTCAGATTACTAGTGTAGAGGCCTCTCAATACTCTAAATGTGTGATTTTTAAGTCTACAATTACTCCAAAAATTGGAATTAAATAACCCTTAAAATTTTGGCCGAAAAGCCTGTCAATCGCGATTGACAGAGGTGTCCGTCGGGGCCTGTCGGTCGCGATCGACACGTCAATCGCGATCGACAGTGTCAATCGCGATCGATAGAGTCGGTCGTGGGTCCTGTCAATCACGATCGATGGTGTCAATCACGATCAACACTTTTTGCAAGAATTCTGGTGAAATTTCAATCAATCGTGGGCCTATCCGTCACGATGGACACGTGACAACGCGAGTTTTGGTGTCAATCATCAAATTTCAGTCGGTCACGATCGACAGTGTGAATCGCGATTGACTGAATCGTACATGGCAGTCGGTCGGTCGTGAGGTCTGTCGGTCGCGATTGACAGGGTCTGTCGATCGCGATTGACAGGGTTTGTCGATCGCGATTGACAGGGTCTGTTGGTTGCGATTGACAGAGAAACATGGAATTTTTTAATTTCAAGTGATGATTTGGAATGTGCTCCTCATGGGTGTCATTGTGGTGTGCTTTGTTTTACCAAAAGATGAAATTTTCACGATCGACAGAGGTCTGCGACACAAAGACAGTTCCGAGCTTGTCCGTACCTCACAGCTTGCTGGACAGGATGATACAGCAAAAACCTGCAAGGAAGCTCAAAAAACATGCAAAAGGAGTGCACACAAATCGCTCTCTCGCTCTCTCTCACAAGTGGAATGAGGGAAATGGAGGGGAGAAGGTGATATGATCAAAAACTGAAATTTTCGCGATGATGGAGATGGAGATCGGATATGGTGAGGATGATGATGGTTATGATGATGATGAAGTAAGAAAGAGGAAAATAAGGAAAAGTAAAGAAATTACCTACAACGCCAACGTCACAACTCTATGTCTTACCATCACACGGTCGTCCTCAAAGCTCAATCCCCAGCAACGGTGCCAAAATTTGGTGTAGCTCAGTGATGAGTAGCACCTCCTTTAATGTCAATCCGGGAAGACGTGAGGATGGTATGATGACCTCGAGCAAGTGAAGGCACAAGTGCGTGAGTGAGAAGCATACAAACATGCACACACATACACACACACGCGCACACACGGCAAGAACAAAGAGGAAGACAATGGAGTTCTTTTAGATTACTTTCAAAAATGCTCATACAAGTTCAACTCTATTACAAGCTAACCTCAAAAATGAGCTCTCTAGCCTTATTTATAGTTTTTGACTAGCTTTGACCCTGTCCAGACCTAGTGTCCGGCCTAGTTAAAAATTAGGTTCTAGGGCCTATTTGGGGGCTCAAACGAAGTCTAAAAATTATGAAAATTGGTACGATGCTACTTCTAATACTCCTCAAGCTTGAGGACTCCTCAGCTTGCACAAAATGGAGTTACAAAAAGGTGAAATGGTATTTACAATGATGTAGAGTGATTAAATTCACTATTTAGGAAGTATTACTTCATGGAAAAATGTGGACGGCCTACTTGCCATATCTTCGTTGACTACTTTGTCTGCTGGTGCTTTCTCTTTGCTCTGAATCCCTTCTTTGACTTCCTTGTCTTGTGAGTCCTTGGGTTGATGGAGAGTGTTAATCTCCAAAAGAACAACCTACTCTTGAACTTAGAACACCTCTATATCAAGAGTAAGTCAAAACCTTCACCAATTTAAAAGATCAATGATCAAATATAAAATTCTTGAACAAACTGTGAAGAAGGAAATTACTCAAAAAGTCTGCTGCATATATCTTTCTCATTGACTGAGTAAATGTGTAACGTTTTTTATGAAACTTTGCACAAGGTGTCGCCTAAAGATTGTGCACCTCCTCCAAGTCAAATCACTCCAAAAGATTCAGTAGATCTTGAGAAATCTACTTCACAAGTTACCTATGTCTAACTCTGCATTTCTGAGAAGTCGATCTGGACACACCTAACTTCTTAGCTTTAATTCTCACAATGTCGAACCCGTTTTATCAAATCCTTTTGGCTGTAGATAGCTTATCTCTCAACTTAGATTTTGAGCTATCATATGTGTAAAACTTTACACTGTGCACTGAGCACTACTCATTTCATTGAACTCAAAATCTGCACCTGTTTCAGGAGACTGTGAACATTCTTTACATATGAATGTTCCTACACACAATTCTCTTAGCCTGCTTACAATTAGATTCTCAAACTCTAGCCATAGATTGATTAACTATGGACTTAGACATCTCCAAAAGGAAATCACAAAAGATCTACTACACGAGGAGAAAACACAGAAACATCGGGCGCAACTTTTCTTCTATTTCTCAGAAATTTACAACTGAGTGATGAGAGAAAGTTCAACTCACTTCTAGGAGGTCTAATGACTCTTACAACTCCTCAATACACTATTCTCATACTCTCTCATTTTCTCCTCTATTGCCCGGACATTTTTCCAAAGTATTTATAGGCAAATATGTACAAGTTTATGACTATTCAACAATCTAAGTGATCTATGTCTTCACTGATGTACATATGTGTACATATCCTTCATCTTGTGAATGTAACCTCTTTCTTTGCTTCAAGACTTGATCTTATCTCCATATTTTTGTCCTCCAAACTTCAATTGGTGATTGGTCTGCACCAACAACTCCCCCTCAATCATCAATTGAGGTTTCTCTTATCTTCTTTATGCCTGCCATGTCTTTGAACTTCTGTAACTTTGGTCCATCTAAACTTTTTGTAAGCATATCAGCTATCTGATCTTTTGTTGAAGTATGTATAACTTCAATCTCCTTATCCATCACCTTCTCTCTTAGAAAGTGATACTGTATCTCAATGTGTTTGGTCCTGGCATGAAAAACAGGATTAGCAGCTAGATATAATGAACTCATGTTATCACCATAAATGATAGGTATGCTCTGTATAGTATCAAAACTCTTCATGAGAGTCTTAAGCCATATCACTTCTTTGCAGCTTCAACCATGCCTTTGTACTCTGCTTCTGTAGATGACAAAGCAACTGTATGTTGCTTCTTTGAGCACCAGGAGATTAACTTATCTCCCACATAACACATGTATCCATAGGTTGACCTTCTATCATCTGGATTACCTGCCCAATCTGCATCACTATATATTTTGATATTTGTATCTGATGTAAAACCATAATACAAACCCTCTTTGAGTGTTCCCTTAATGTACCTCAACACTCTTTGACCTGCAATCCTATGCTCTTTCCTAGGACAATGCATAAATTGAGACAACACCCCAACTGCATATGATAAATCAGGCCTAGTTAATGTAGCATAGATAAGACTACCAACTAAACTCTGATATTGCTTCATGTCCTTGAACTCTTCACCTCCAAATCTGCTTAATTTGTGATTCACCTCCATTGGAGTAGGTGCTACTCTGCAATCATTCATTTTAAACTTGGTTAACAAGTTCTTCAAATACCTCTCTTGATTCACATACACTCCATGTTGAGTGTATGAAATCTCCATGCCCAAGAAGTATGACAAATCTCCCAAGTCACTGATTTTGAACTCTTTCTCCATTTGCTTCTTTAGGCTTTGTATGCCTTTCTCATCTGTACCTGTAAGAATTATATCATCAACATATATACATATGTAAATGAACCCATCATCACTTGCTTTGACAAGCAAGCTACTATCTGCTTTTGATACTTGAAATCCAAGTTCTTTTAGGAACTTTACAAGCCTATAGTTCCATGCCCTTGGGGCCTGCTTCAAGCCATATAAAGCTCTCTTGAGCTTACACACATGATCTGGATATCTTCCATCTCTAAATCCTTGAGGTTGCTCCATGAAAACATTATCTGAAATATAACCATTCAAAAAAGCATTCTTCACATCTAATTGACACAATTTCCAACCTTTGCATGCAGCAATTGCTATGAGTGTTCTGATGGTTGTCATCTTTGCCACTGGACTATAAGTCTCATCATAGTCAATACCATATGTCTGAGCAAACCCTTTTACAACAAGTCTAGCTTTGTACCTAGACACACTTCCATCTGCAAATCTCTTTGTCTTATAGACCCATTTGCATCCAATGATCTTCTGGCTATTTGGTTTTGGAACCAAATCCCATGTTTGATTCTCCATCAATGCATCATATTCTTCTTGCATAGCTTTTTCCCAAATCTCTTTACCTTTTGCCTCTTCATATGTAGAAGGGTCTCTGCTTTAATCATGTAAGCATAATCCTTAGTAGTCAAGAATGAAGTATCATAGCTATACCTTGTGGGTTGCCATTTGTTCCTTGTAGACCTCCTAAGTTCTCCACTTCTTGAGGTTTCTGGTTCTTCACATTCAGGATCAAATCTTGGTGTTTCTTCCACTTCAACCTGCACTTCATTATTCTCCTGCTCATCAAATATCTGAACCTTTGATTTACCTTTCCTTTGGCTCACAATTTCTTCATCATCTGTATTAATATTGATAGTACCTGCATACCAAGTACCTTGCTCATCAAATGTAACATCTTTTGATACAAGAAAATGTTTTGTGGATGGATTCCACAACCTGTATCCCATCTGCTTATCATCATAACCAATAAACACATATTTTTCAGCTTTAGGTTCCAATTTGTGCCTTAATTGTGATGGCACATATGCATAGGCCAAACATCCAAATACTTTGCAATGGTCTAGTGTAGGTTTCTTACCCCACCATGCCTCATATGGTGTCATACCCTGCAAGGCTTTACATGGTAGCCTATTAACCAAATAAGTAGCTGTATTTACAGCCTCAGCCCACAAATAATTTGGGCAACTTTTCTCCTTCATCATGGACCTTGCAAACTCAACAAGAGTCCTATTCCTCCTTTCTGCTACACCATTTTGTTGAGGAGAGTACCTGCAAGTAACCTCTCTTTTTATACCTGCATTCCACAAGTAATCACTGAACTCATTAGAGAAATACTCTCCCCCTCCATCTGACCTTAGTCTTTTCAATTTATGTCCTGTAATTCTCTCTGCATACATATGATAATGTTTGAAAGTATTGAATACTTCTGACTTATCTTTGATCACATAGATAGTGATCCATCTGGTAGCATCATCAACATAAATTACATAATACCTTGAGCCATTGATACTGAAGTCCTTTGATGGTCCCCACACATCTGTGTGTACCAACTCAAGTTTCTCTGAATACATAAACCCATGCTTAGAATAGGGTTGCTTATGAGCCTTACCTAATTGACATGCCTCACATCTGTATGTCATATGTTGACCTGCAACATTAGGCAATCCAAGCACTGAACCATTATTAATCATGTCTTTAATACCTCTTTCATTGAAATGTCCAAGTCTCTTGTGCCAAAGATCTAACTCAGAGATCTTATGTCCTCCATAAGTGAACAAGGCATGACCAACATTACCTTGAATCTTCAATGTGAACAATCTTCCTTCTTTCTTCCCTGAAACAATTTGTTTATACGCATTGCTAGGGTCTTCCACAAACACTCCTTCATTAGTGAACCTTACTTCATAACCTTTTTCCACAATTTGTCCTACACTTATCAAATTCTTAGGAATTGTAGGAACATACAAGACCTTACTCAATAAGGTGCTACCATCCTTGGCTTTCACTGATCCAATTGACTTCACATTGTGCTTTGTGTTGTCACCTGTTTGAACAACATGATTAGATACCTTATTCTCCAAATAAGTCATCAAGGCTATATTACCACTCATGTGATTGCTACACCCTGAGTCAATGTAGAAGACTCTTTGATCTTCATTCTGCCTTTGACAAGTTGCATTCATTATCAATGTTGAATCTTCCTTCTGATCTGAAGCATAATTGTAGTAGGTATTGTTATATTGTTGACTTTGGGAACCTCTACCTGCATTTCTTCCAAAGTAACCCCTACTACCTCTACCTCTGAAATTACCTCTTTGATTTCTGCGACCTCTTCCTCTTGAATTATAGTTCTGATTGTATCCTCCATTACTTTGAGTGTTATGCCAACAATCATTGGCTAAATGATTTGTCTTACCACAAATCCAGCAAGCTTTGGATCCATCTTTGTTACTCCTGCCTCTTCCTCTACCTTTGCCACCTCCTCTTCCTCTTAGGAAGTTGGCTTGACTAGTTGTGCCTTCTTCTTCATTTGCTTGTTGCTTTCCTTTGTTAGTTTTCTTCTTGTCTTTAGAGTACATTGCATGTCCTGCACTCTTGTCAACATCTCCTTTGACATCATTCTCAAAAGTTAGCATATGTCCTAACAATTGATTCAAATCAGGATTGAAATGATCCAATGAAAGTTCTGTAGATAAAATAAAAGGCTTTCACTTCTCATCACCTCTTAGTCCTATGAGAATTTGCCTTACCAATTTATCTTCTTCAATGTCTTCATCCACTGCTCCTAGTGCATCTACAATGTCCTTCATCTTTGTCACATAATCAGATATTGATTGTGAAGCCTTCTTCTTGAAAGTGGTAAATTCTGCCCATAGGGATGCCTTCCTTGACTTTGTAGTGTTTTGGAAATGCTCCTCCAAAGCATTCCATATCTCACTTGCACTTTCAAGACCTCTAATGTGAGGTAGCAAGTAGTCATTGACTGCCATATAGATTATGCTCCTAGCTTAGCATCTCTTTTCATCCAATTCTTCAAATCTGATAATTCTTCCCTAGTTGGAACACTAGGATCTCTGAATTGTGGCTTTTCTTCTTCTCCTGTAATGTAAGCTATCAAATCTTTGCTCATTAGATGAGCTTCCATCCTCATTGACCATGCAGGATAGTTCTCTCTATCCAATTTCTCTATCTGAAGAGTATCTCCCATCTTCCTTCACCTGTATTAACAGATCTTTAAACTTTATGAGGAGTAAATGTACCTTGACTTCGAATATTACTTCTTCTGATCCTTTTGACAACTTCAATGTGTCTTCCCTCAAGCTTTCTTCAATCTTTGTCCTTTTGATCCTTCAAGATGTAAAGTTTGTATTTCTGCAATAGTCGGAGTCTCCCTTTCCTTGATTCTGATGCTTCCTGCTCTGATACCACTGATGGAGAGTGTTAATCTCCAAAAGAACAACCTAATCTTGAACTTAGAACACCTCTATATCAAGAGTAAGTCAAAACCTTCACCAATTTAAAAGATCAATGATCAAATATCAAATTCTTGAACAAACTATGAAGATGGAAATTACTCAGAAAGTCTGCTGCATATATCTTTCTCATTGACTGAGTAAATGTGTAAAGTTTTTTATGAAACTTTGCACAAGGTGTCGCCTAAAGATTGCGCACCTCCTCCAAGTCAAATCACTCCAAAAGATTCAGTAGATCTTGAGAAATCTACTTCACAAGTTACCTATGTCTAAATCTGCATTTCTTAGAAGTCGATTTGGACACCCCTAACTTCTTAGCTTTAGTTCTCACAATGTCGAACCCGTTTTATCAAATCCTTTTGGCTGTAGATAGCTTATCTCTCAACTTAGATTTTGAGCTATCATATGTGTTAAACTTTACACTGTGCACTGAGCACTACTCATTTCATTGAACTCGAAATCTGCGCCTGTTTCAGGAGACTGTGAACATTCTTTACATATGAATGTTCCTACACACAATTCTCTTAGCCTGCTTACAATTAGATTCTCAAACTCTAGCCATAGATTGATTAACTATGGACTTAGACATCTCCAAAAGGAAATCACAAAAGATCTACTACACGAGGAGAAAACACAGAAACATCGGGCGCAACTTTTCTTCTATTTCTCAGAAATTTACAACTGAGTGATGAGAGAAAGTTCAACTCACTTCTAGGAGGTCTAATGACTCTTACAACTCCTCAATACACTATTCTCATACTCTCTCATTTTCTCCTCTATTGCCCCGACATTTTTTCAAAGTATTTATAGGCAAATATGTACAAGTTTATGACTATTCAACAGTCTAAGTGATCTATGTCTTCTTTGATGTACATATGTGTACATATCCTTCATCCTGTGAATGTAACCTCTTTCTTTGCTTCAAGACTTGATCTTATCTCCATATTTTTGTCCTCCAAACTTCAATTGGTGATTGGTCTGCACCAACATGGGTACCTTGACTACTGCCAACATGTGTGTATATGTGTTTTCATATGTGCACGTGTGTATGTATCCACATGTGTGTGTATGTATGCACATACGTGTACGTATATGTATGTCTATGTATGTGCATGTGTACACATGTATGTGAGTGTATGCATATGTGTGTGTATGTATGTATGTATAACAGTACACACACACACACATAAATATATATATACATATATATATATATATATATATATATATATATATATATATATATATATATATATATATATATATATATATATATATATATATATATATATATGTATGTATGTATGTATGTATGTCTGTGTGTGTATGTATATATATATGTATATATATATATATATATATATATATATATATATATATATATATATATATATATATATATATATATATATATATATATATATATAATAGATATATATGTACTGTTATTTATCTATTTAATTATAAGAGTATATATTTATATATTGTTATGAATATATATATATATATATATATATATATATATATATATATATATATATATATATATATATATATATATATATATATATATATATATATATATATATATATATATATATATATATATGATAGTAAAAAAAGCATCGCATAAGCGATGCTACTCGTAGCTTATACAATGCCTATTCTTTTTTTTAATAAAAGAAGATATTTTTGCTTATGCGATGCTCTGGGTAATGAGCCTCGCATAAGCAACAAAACCAGGTTTTTTTCAATGGGGGACATCACTATGCCTCATCGATTCTAGTAGTGTGAAGAGGTGAGTTGATCTTCTTTTCATCTCCATGCTTGGTTTTAACTCTTGCTTCTCCTTGGCTTCTAAGTTGTTGAGGCTTTTCTCGTGAGGGAGAGCATAGGTTTTTGTGCATGTAAGAGTTCCTTGGGTACCCACATGTGTAATTGCCCTTGTTGAGCTATCACTAATTCCTTAATCACCCAAATTTGTACTTTGGTGTGGTTGGCCTTCGTCAAGTGCTTTGGTACCTAAGTTTTGAGTACTCTTTGCGATAGATATCTTCATTGTTCTGCGACTTGTTGCCTTGGCTTTCTCCATTGCTTATTCGATAATGAGTTTGACTGCAATGGTGTGATTAATTGCTCTCCCTTTCATACCTAGTTCTGCTTCATGCCTAGAACTACTTTCTTCTTGAATTGTATTTGTCTATTTGATATATTGGCTTTTTGACATGTATATGCTTTTGATTGGTTAAAGAGGTTACCATGTGATATTTGAAACCTCTAATGAGTTGTATTCTGACTTAGAGTTGTGAAAATACATGTCCAAGCTGCCCCCTTGCTTAAGCACACCCCGACTAGCTATTCTCTGCATATTTTGCAAGATTTCACTTTTACATACTCTTTCTCTCTAGATGATCTTGGCATATCCGCTAATCTTGTAAATGTTGTTTGTCCTTTTTCCCGAATTCATTTGCAATTATTTTTTATCTGATTAAAAAGCTCATAAGTTTTACTTTAATTGGTGTGGGTTGCGGGATCACTACCTACACATTCTTAGAGAAATGTGAAGAACAATGTCTGTGTAGTTAGACAATACTCTATGAATAGATCAAATTGTCTATTTTGATACAACTCGTTGAGGCACAATCTAGTGTCAAAATGAAGTGATTTTACACTCATTTGAAAGATCTCTAAGTTTACTTTTAGTTGCAAAATTTCATTTTCATTATGTGCATGTATGAAAATATAGAGCTTATGTCTGAAAAATTTCAAGATCTTAGGAGGGTTCATTTGCTTTTGTTGTGCACATAGGAGTGTTTATCCTCCAACAGTGGTATCAAAGCTATAAGTGGAGTATCAAAGAGAGAAGAAGGAGTTTCTGAAATGAAGTAAAGACCTCATCAAAGTTTGAAGGAAAGAAGCAAAGAACAGACATGCCAACAACTTTGATGAAGTAAAGACCTCATCAAAGTTTGAAAGAAGCAAAGAAGTAGATACAAAACTTCATCAAGAGTAGCCCTATTTTTTGATGTAAAAGCCATCTTTTCCAACTTCATTGCATCAAGGGGAAGGTTGAAATGATCTAGAAGGAACCATGGATGACCTTAATGCTCAGATTGAGAAGCTCAAAAAATGAAACTACCAACCATGGTGACTTAAAATAAGCAATTTTTTGATGGGAAAAGGTTTGTGGGGACTTGTGAGTGGTGGAGATCCAAAACCCTATATAGATGAGTTAAATCCAACCAATGACTAGATAAGAATAGTAAGAGAGTGGTATGAAAGGGACAAAAGAGTCATATTTATTTTATCCTAGTATATTGGCAACTCCACGATAAGACATATTCAAGATTTGGATACATCAAAGAAAGTGTGGGAATGCTTGGAGAGATTGTACTCCACCTCCACAAAAGCTAGGAAAATTCAGCTCAAGAATGAGCTAAACAATCTAAGGAAAGGCCCTTCTCAAGGTATTAATGATTGCATATTAAAGGTTAAAGAGCTTGCAAATGCAATAGAGTCAATCAATTGTTCCCTAGATGATGAAAATCTTGTTGGCTACACCCTAAATGGACTTAGGGATGATGAAAAATGGAAGGCATTCACAACTTCAGTGTATGTAAGGGACTCTATTCTCTCATGGTGATAGAGGAGATGAAATTTGGTGCTAATATTGCTAAGGATAGCCAAGGGCAATTGTTGTATGTAGGGAGAGGAAGAGGAAGAAATAACCGCGGTGCTACAAGAGGAAGAGGAACATATCAAAGCAACCAAGGAGGACAAGGACAACACAAAAATGCAAGTAAGAGAGGTGGAAGAGCAACAAATAGAAGAAGAGGTGGAAGACTTGTTTGAAGAGGAAAACACACTTTAAATGGATGCTTTGTATGTGGTAAGCTAGGTCATTTTGCAAATGAATGTTATCATAGAGCTCAAAGAAACAGGGAACCAAATCAACATAAAAAATTATAGAGGGAAAGGTAGCTATGCAAACACATCATCCAACCAAGGGAATGATTATTTACTTTCCATGAGGTATGGTGAAGATACAACTCAAGCTATTGAAGATGTATGGTATGTAGATAGTGGATGTAGCAATCATATGTCATGTCGGAAGGATCATTTTAGTAATTTGCAAGTCCCAAAGCATCAAGGAAATATGGAAATAGGTGATAACGTAGAGCATACCATTCAACATGTGGGAGATATCCGTTTGGAAGGAAATCAAAGGGCAAAGTGCTTATTAGATGTATTACATGTCCCTATTGTTGTCAGAAACTTGATTTTGGCAGGCCAAATGGTAGAAAAAGGCTATCAAGTTAGGTTCAATGAAAGAGGATGTTTTTGTGAGGATCGAAGGTCAGGTTTCAAGCTCATAGCAAAAGGAAAAAAGTAAGGGAGAATGTTCACAATGGACATAAATTAGCCACACCATTCAATGTATGTCACATATGAAGACAAGAGGATAACATATTTGGACATATGGCATAAATGAATAGGTCAAATAAACCTACAAAAGCTCAATGACATGCAAAGGAGGAGCTTGTTAAGAGGCCTAACAAATTTTACATCTAAAATGTTGCATGAAATTTGTGTAGCTTGCCAACAAGGAAAACAATCAAGGTTGCCCTTCAAGAAGAGTACTATGTGAGTGCGAATGTTTTAGTCCTCATTCACATAGATGTTTGGGGTCCAAAAAAAGAAGCATCCCTTGCTAGAAATAGGTATTTTGTAAACTTCATTGATGAATTTTCAATAAAAGTATGGTTGTATTGCATTAGAAACAAATCAGATGTGTTCCACTACTTCAAGAAATTCAAAGCACAAGTGGAGAAGGAGTCTGACAAGTTTATCAAAACTTTAAGATCCGATGGAGGGGGAGATTACTTCTCCCATGAATTTTTTGAATTTGTGCTGGTCAATGGCATCAAAAGACAATTTACGTGCATGTATACCCCTCAACAAAATGGGGTAATAGAGAGAAAGAATAGAAAAATAGCAGAGGTAGCAAGGTGTATGCTCAAGGAAATGAATATGTCACATTGTTATTGGGGAGAGGCTACATATATAGCCATATAAATCATGAATAGATGTCCTACATCAGGTATACATCATTTAACCCCTGAGGAAGCATGGAGTAGAAGAAAACCTTGCATTTCACATCTTAGAATCTTTGGTTATATATGTTATGTACTTGCACCTCAAGAGTTCAGATCAAAGTTAGATGCCAAATCTGAAAGGTGTATCTTTTTGGGATATTCTATGGAACAAAAGGGGTATAAATGCTATAATCCCATCACCAAGGAGGTGAAAGGTAAGTAGGGATGTTGTCTTTGATGAGTTGAAGCCTTGGTAGGCATGCATGAGTCCATTCTAGGTTGAAGAGATAGGTGAGACAGATAAGAAGAATGATGATAGATTTCAAGAAATCATGGATTTAAGTGGTCCAAGAAACTCATCCAACACAAGGATACCCTCACCATGAAGTGGAAGGCTTAGGGAAAGAGAGACCAGCTCTAAAGAAAGCAAATTCAAAGGCAAAGAGAAGATTGGAATTGTAGAAGGAAGCTATGATGTTGGCACTCAAGGTCAAGCACAAGGCATGGGAACACATCAAAGAAATTAACCCACAAGAGAAGGAGCACGTAGGGAGTTCCAAGAAGTATATGTCAAATTTTCAAAAGAAATCCCTATACAAATAGTGATTTTGATCAGTAAAAACCATTGTAAATATCATTTAACATTTTTGCAACTCCATTTTGTTCAAGCCAAGGAGTCCTCAAGCTTGATGAATATTAGAAGTACCTACATATCAGTTTTCATAATTTTCTTATTCTGTTTGAGCCCTCAAATAAGCCCTAGAACCTAATTTTTAACTAGGCCAGACACTAGGTTTGGACATGGCCAAAACTAGTAAAAAACTATAAAAAGAGCTAGAGAGCTCATTTTTGGGGTTAGAATTTTTGAGGTTAGCTTATTAGAGGGTTGGCATTTTAGAGATTAAAGCTTTTGTAAGAGATATCTTTTGGAATTAAGAACTTCCATTGTTCCTATCTTTGTTATCTTGCCTTGTGTGTGTGTGTGTGCATGCATGTATGTGCTTATGACTCACATTTGCTCACCATAATCCCTCACGATCTTCATATATCCTCCTCATGTCTCCCCAGATTGACAAGTAAAGGAGGTGGTGCTCACGCTTGGGCTACACAAAATTTTGGTGCCATTCTCAGGGAGCATTGCTCGAGGACGAGCGTTTTGATGATAAGACCATCAATTTGCGATGTTGGAAGGTAAAAAATAGTCATTTTTTGTTTTTTTTTTTTTTTTTTTTTCTTCTTCACCTTCATCATCTTCATCATCAGCATCATCACCATCTTCTCTCATCTTCATCTTCATAGAGATTTTCATTTATGACTGCATATTCCCCATTTTCACCTCATTTTTCATTCATGGGTGTGCGAGAGAGTGAGTCGAAGAGAAATTGTTGGTGTGTGCAAGTTTCTGTGATTTCCATGACCCTCTTCATGACACACAGGCCTTGGTGCTGAAATTCAAAGTTCTCGCCAAAAATCTCAGAAAAATGCGATTATGTGGTGAAATTCGCAATTCTGTGAAAAAATCAATTTTTTTCTGAAAATTGTAATTTTCTTAATTTTGGAATTTCTTGCCTAAAATTATTCTGAGAAACACAATTTTGAAGTCATTCTCAGAATCGCGATTGTCAGGTTGTGCTCAAAATCACAATTCTCTAGTTCTTTCAAAAACACAATTTTTTGGTCATTCTCAAAATCATTATTTTTTGGCATCTCTCAAAAAATGCATCCTCAGTCAAAATCGCAATTTTCAAGCCATCCCCAAAAACACACGATCTTCAAAAAATGCAATTTGTAGGTCATTCTCAAAATCAAGATTTTCAATTCATTCATAAAAAAAAACACAAATTTCAACAAAAATGCAATTTTCAAGAAAAACATGATCTTTAGGAAAACACGATTTTCAAGTCATTCTCGAAATCGCAATTTTCAACTCATTCACAAAAACCCAATTTTCAAGAAAAAACATGATTCTCCATAAAAACCAGATTTTCAAGCGAAAAAAAACACGATTCTCAAGAAAAACACTATTTTCAAATCAAAAACACAATTTTTAGGAAAAATGTGATTTTTAGGTCATTCTCAAAATTGTATATTTTAGCTCATTCACAACAAAACACGATTTTCAACGAAACACAATTTTCAACAAAACGTGATTTTCAACAAAAATATGATTTTCAAGAAAAACACGATCTTCAAGAAAACGAGATTTTCAAGTCATTTTCAATATTGCAATTTTCAGCTCATTTACAAAAACACGATTTTCAGATAAAACACAATTTTCAGAAAAAACACAATTTTCAATTCAAAAACATGATTTTCAAGAAAAATGCAATTTTTAAGTCATTCTCAAAATTGCAATTTTCAGTTCAAAAATGCGATTCTCTGTCGAGATCATGATTTTCTTGGTGTCTCAAAAATGTGATTCTCAATCAAGATCATGATTTTTTGGGTGTCTCAAAAACGTGATTCTTAGTCAAAATTATGATTTTTCAGGTTGCTCAGCATCATGATCCTCACTCAAAATCGTGATTTTTGGGGTTGCTTAGCATCGCGATCCTCACTCAAAATTGTGATTTTTAGGGTATCTAAAAAATGTGATTCTCAATCAAGATCATGTTTTTCAAGCTATCTCAGCATCACGATTCTGAGTCAAGATCGTGATTTTTGGAATTGTTCAAGATCACGATCCTCACTCAAAATCTTGATTTTCTCATAACTTCCTATTTGCCTGTTTTGACCCCCAAGAGCCTGATTTGACATAAGGTTTTCATCCAAAACCCATTTTTTGAGCTCTAGAGCCCTAGAATGCATTGAGTTTTGGATAGGCTAATTTGAATTTGACACCTCAAGTGGGATTAGGAAGCTAAGGGGGATCCAAAGGATTTTGAGCAATACAAAAGGGAAAAATGGGTCTTTAAAAATGCTTGGATCAAACTATTTGTCAAATAAATTAGAGTTAAAAGCTTGATCTACATTTGGGACTCTTAGAGGTCCATTGAGAGCCGTTCAAGAGTGTCAAAGCAAGGTGGCAAGTGCACTGCAAGCTAGGGAATGCATATCCTAAGCATTCAAGTGTGATCAAGGGAGAAGCGACTTGAGGTTGTAAGCACTCTTAACCCCTCAGTCAATTCTTAGCAACAAGGTTGTACTAGGGAACTTTTGAACTCTTAACCAAGGCTTATGAAACTTAGATAAGGTAGACACCTAGACTAGGATAGACAAAGCATCAGATCACCTAAAGCTAGTGTCAATCACACAGCTAGGTCATGGGCCCAACAACTTAGTGATTATCCCTATGTGCTAAGCTTGAAAAAAAGTGATTCAAAAATGTTTTTTAGCATGGAGAGACTCACAAGGAGCTCATGCACTACCTATTAACAGACACCAAAAGGTCCTATAAGATGGAGTTGGAGTATATTATGACTAACCGATTAGATGCATGCATCTATGCGGGTGGTCTGAGGCAATCAATTGTCGAACTCAAAAGTCCCGATCAACCCTTCGGATTTAAAAACCTAGTGGTTAAATTCGAAGAAGGTTCATACATTGATAAGCAAGGAACCATGTATGTGGTTACCAACTTACCAGAAAGAGCCGATGAGTTTGGAAATGTCATTCCTGAGAATGAGATAGGAGACCTAGAGCAAGGAGACCTAGGACGGGAACCCAAGACTCCTCGAGGCAAATCCATCTTGACTAGAGTGATAACACTAGAGTGGATTCCCCAAGACAAAAAAGGCATAGAACTATTCTTGAATAGATGTTTTAGGTTTTATCCATAAGTCTAGTGGCAAGCTCCAACTTGTCTTCCTCAACAAAAGAGGAGCCTACAAAAAGGCCTTGCATACCACCTCTGAGAAAGAGGAGGTCACATTCTTCTAATAATGAATCAATAACACCAATCTTGGATGATACTTCAGAGTCTCCAATAGTAGCACAAGGGTGGGTTGGATTGTGCACTACCCCATCAAGGTAGTCGAGCTCCTTCTAGAGAAGAAAATCTGCACGAGAAGGATGTAAATACTTGGTCACTCCTTCAATCGATGCATGGTCCCAAAATTTTTTCTTCTGTCTAGGCCTCTAATAGCACGGCCTCTCCCTTGTCGACCTGGTCTACCCTCCTCAAAGAAACTTTCTTTGTTTAGCTTCAAAAAAATGATCATGCACACATTTTTGCTCATCTTTGGCCTCCCATAGCTTATTTCCTCCAAAAGAATGTCTTGCTCAAACTTCTCTTTTGTTACAGGCTCGGTCATCATGTAAAAATCCCCCAACAAAAGGTTGTGCAATTTATTTATATTCCTCATGGTTTTGCTTGCTTCTAACCCCATCATCATTCTCAATTTGCCCAGAGGAGCCTCTCACTTCACGTTCATTGACATCCCTTTGATTATTGGATATATCTTTTCCATTTTCATCTTCTTCACTTGCATATTAAGAATGCAACACCCTCACTCTCTGCAAACTCTTCTTCCTCTTTTAAAATCGACATCTTCAATGCTTGATTTCTAGTGTACTTCAGTTCTCTTCTTCTCCTATCCACCACCTCTCTAATCATTCATTTCCTATTAGTGTAAAAGCTGGTTTAACATTGAATTTCTCTTCATACACTAGGGTGAAGGAGGTAAGAATTCATAGTCATGTGAGGGAACAAGGAATGGGATTAAGGATTCAAGTTTTCTCTTAAAGAAGGGATAGATCTTGTTTCCTCATTTTTAGCCTCAATTTGCATGTGTAGGTGTATAGAAAATCAAAATTGCATACCTTTGTTTGCTCCATTTTGCTAAATCCTTGTGTTCCTTTCTTCTTATCGAAGCTTGATGATACAAGTGATGAGCCAAACTCCATTGATTTTTGTAGAAGAACCTCAAAATAAGATTATTTTACACATGACTAGAGAAAAACAAGAAGTTAATGAAAAAATCATCATATGAAACTCAAAGACTTGTAAAACTACTCCTATTCTACTCATTATATTGAAGAATCACCACACATGGTAGACTAGTCACCCAAAACGAGGATTCTCATCCTACCAAAAATGACTCATTTTAACAAGTTATTGTAAATCTTGCAGGATGCAAATGTCACCGAGCATAATGCAATGAAAAACTCAAAAATTATCATGAAAATCTAACGTAAACTTCACTTTCATGCCATAAACCATCACATAAGTGACAAAAGAATGCTCCCCAAAAATGGCACCAAAATGTTTTGACTTTTTAGCATCACAACTCATATTTGTCAAACCAAGGACCATCTCACAACACCCAAATGTTGCATGCAAACATTTAGTAGATGCAATGGTGCTTTGTTAGCACGAGATTAACAACAAACTATGCGTGAAATAAGATGAAAGCATCATTAATGACAAACTCAAACACACACATAATCATCAACAAGCTAATGTGTCACAAGCATGAGGCAAGAAAGGAATAAGAACACAAGTACATCATGAAGACAACAAGAGCTCTCTAAGCATTCCATAAATTAGCATGATCTCATTATCTCCAAGAATGCTTCTCCAAATGAGAGGTAGTGACCTCTTTATATACAAACTAGGCAGAATCCATGCTATGTGGGATTTCTCAACTAAAGGGAGAATGAATCTCACTTATTCACTAGTGTGGCACTCACACACAGCTATACAAGAGTGCTTATTAAACGAAATAAAAAGTAGAAAAAGGTACAAATGATGATGGATAAGAATAGGATCCAAGACGTTTATTCTTCTCTCATCAACAACATATCTCTATCATGTTGAGTATTTTGTGTGTCATGCATAGTGCAATGTCTAGTACATGATCCATTATATAAGCATCCCTAATGACCTTGAGTAGGTAATTGCTTGGTGGTGTTGGGAGATGAATATAATTGAGCCAATGCTTCCCAATGGTGCAATTCCACTATTCTTGAATGAACTTTCTGAGGACTCTTGTGCCTAGGGATAGGACAATAGCTTGGGTGCTTTCGTAGGAAGGGTTGTAGCAACTCAAAATGCTCATGATAGATGGGGGTGTTTTCTATAAACTTCTTCTTCCAAGCAGCGCCATACATGCTATCTATCAAGTGTGCAAATTCTTCCTCATCATAGACAAAATTGCCATTGGATGGCTTGCCAACTCAATGGGTGAGGTACTTCTTCTCTTGCTTTTTCATGAGGATGAATGGAGCTGACATGGGGTACCAAAGGTGGATTTCTTTCCTTCCTATTAGTACCTTTTCCAAACTACTTGATGGTATCTCTTTTTCTGATTCCACAAAACTCTCATTCACACCTTGTATGTAGAGTTCCTTGCTCCATGCCTATAGGTTGTTGAAGGATGGATAGTCTCCAAATTCTAGATTTTTGAGAAACATGGGATCCTTATCCTTTAGTCCTTTCTTGAGATCAAAGAATGATGGTGATGCATGCTAAAACCAAGGAGATGGGAGGTGGTTTAGGTGTTTTTCTAGCTTCATCTACAAGGATAGGTGAGTTTAGATCATCAAGTACTTTTTGCATATCATCTGCTTTCCTCTAGAAGGCATCATTGTTGTCCTTGTATAGATCCAAAGAGTTTCTTTATTCTTCAATCATTGCTTGAAGCTGAGATGGGTCAAACCCACAAAAATTGGTAATTTATCTTCAAATTTAGGTATCTTTGAAGTAATCTCTACCTCATCATCTTTTGCGTTCTGTATAATATTAGTAATAGGATCTTATACCAAAGATTCAATTGAATCTAGCAAAATGTTTATGTCAAAGAGATTTTCTTTTGACTCTCTTTTGTTGCTAGGTCTCACGTGAGACATGTGTAGCTCTTAGTCCATCACAAATGTGAGGATGGTCCCTAAGTAGGCTAGCTTCTTCCAATTTTTTCTTGGGGCATCTAATAAGTCTTTTGCACATGCTAAGCCTTTCTTTCTCTAGTTGGGCATTAGCAGTAACATTGATGGTATGTTTTCACATTAGGATCACTCTTTACCCAAGCCTCATAGGGTTTCAACATCATTTCTAAGTCCTTAGGGAGTGAATCTACAAGTACAAAACCCGCTTTTTTTGTCAAGAGCTTTCTTATTCTTGGATGCTACTAATTCTTCTTGAGAACTTCAATGCATTCCCCCTTGTAGCTCTTTTCCTAGGCTTCCTATTCTTTTTTTCACATTTTTTGGCTAATCTTCTTCTTACATTGTTTCTAAGTAAAGTTTCTCTTATTCGTTTTCTTCTCCCTAAATTCTCTAGAGTGAGGGATTGAGAAGACAAAGAATCTTCTTCCTTGTTTGAATACTCAGCCATCCTTACCTTGAGTTTATGTAACTGCTTAAAGAGGCACTTTCCCTTTAGATTTACTACCACTTTCCATGATTTTAAGCATTTTTAGTGTTTTGTGAGTTGTGTTTTGAGGGTTTTGAGGGAAATCTTTGATGAAGTGATCCTTCCCATAGTCCTTGCAAAACTCTTCAATATTCAAGGTAAAGGTTCTAGATGACTTAGGGAAATCTTCCAGGAAGTGGTAAGCACCACATCTATAGCATGGACCTTTAGGATCAGGTGCACTTTTAGTGTATTGTTATCTATATATGGATCCTTTCTCTAGATAATAGATGATTGCACTAGACTGATCAACCCAAGTGGGGTTATCAATAGTATTTGTAGGGTAATAGGCTTCTTCTTGATACCATTTATCCTCAACTTAAGCATCTTTTGAATATTCATTCCTATCTTTTGGGTATTTCTGTTAATAGCTAGGGCTAGTATCTACCATTTCTAGCTTTACTAGGATGCTTGACCTTTTCTTATTCTTGTAAACGTACGTGATTTGCACAACCTTTGGAGATGTATATGGTTATAGATCTAAAAAAGTCCTCATAGGCTCTTGATTGCCTTGATTGTAGCTAGGTTGAAAATATTATGGTTCTCTATAGTAGTGTTGTTCATCTTTGGGAGGGTTTCCATATGCATCCCCAAGAGGATGCATAGGCCTCAGTGAATATTATTACATCATTTGGTATTGTGGTTGTTTATATTGTTGATGATGTGGTGTATTATAATCCACTTGCACATACTTGGGCACTCTATTGCACATGTAGGTGGGATGATACCCATTAAAATTCTCACATCCCTTAAGAGGTTGTTGTCTTTGGCCATAAGGTGCATTGTGATCCTCTTTTGCTTGCTCCATTTGAAGCTTCTTCACTATCAAGTCAACAATTTCTTCAATGGAAGATTTCATTTAAGTAGAGGAAACCAAAGCTTACCTCTTAGCGTTAGAGGGTGAAATCTTTCATTCGACTACTAGGTTGCCTTCTTAATCGACACATTCTTTGATACATTCATTAAAGGTATTTAGCCTATGTATGTGTACAGTGAGTGCAATTGTCCACTGTTGAAGCAAGCAAGCACAAATTTCATGTGAATGATTGATTTTAAAATTATATTAAATGTTACCTGGAAAAGCACTTAATAAGCTTTTGAATTCTTGGCTTATGTGTATCACACACATAAATTAGGAAATGTTGTTAAAAAGAAAACTACAAATTGTTTGTAGGATGCATGTAAAGTCACAGTAAGAGATTCACAAGTTCTAATTTTTACATTGCAACCAAAGCATTAAACTTCATGATCATGGCATGGTGAATCTAGCACAATCTCTATACATGAGTTTTGTACTCAATACAAGTCATTACAGAAGATTTTTGTACCTTCTACCTATCTTTTAACAATGTCTATGAAATTATGCCAATGTGTTTTGCTTCTTTCTCTTTTTATATTGATTAAAATTCAGTTTCATTAAATTGGAGCAGGTTTCATGAAGTTTTATGAAGATATATTTTAGGTTTCAAGTCATTTGGTAAAGCCATTTTTTGAGGTATATGCAAAATGGTGCATATTGTTATAAACTGGGAAGTCTTGTTGACACATTTCATATGGCCAACTGGGGGGTGTTGAATTGGGATAACCTAGAGGTGGTTCAGAGCCGTGGGTCTTTCTATGGGTACTTCTATGATAGGTAGGCTCTCAATATATATTGTCTCATGACTTAGTCCTGCCTAAGAACTCATGCCTACTGCCTCGACCATACTTGGTGGTGGTAACTGGTACTTTGGAATCTATTGGAAGAATAAAATCACATTAGTATTGAAAGAGATTGGAGAAGCTTGTAGGAGGTAGAAAAGTGAGTTGTGTAGCGATGAAGTTCCGTCTAGCCAACTCACACAAGACCAACCCTTCAGCTTATGGAGACTCAAATAGACCTTATAGACATGCAATAAGGGTGTAAAACTCTCAGCTTCTACAATAGTAAATGATCCGTGAAAAATCTCTTTAAAAAATACAATAACTGAGCATAAGTAAAACATTGCTTCAATGGATATTTTGGCATAATCCAAACCATAGCCTTTTTAATGTAGATATAATCCACCTCAATCATAGTGTAATCTTGATGTTCCAATAGCTCCCCCTCAATCTAAAGTATGCTTGAGTCTTCATTCTCTAATAGGTTGAGTACGTGCCATTGATTTAAATTTGCAAAGTTTATTCCATCTAGTGCATTCGTCATCATATCTGCTACTAGCTTTTCAATTGGAACAAAAGAAATGTCAATCTCCTTTGCCATTAGCTTCTCCCTAATGAAGTGGTAATGAACCTCGATGTGTTTGGTTCTTGCATGAAAAATAGGGTTTGCTGCTAGATGCATGGAACTTACATTATCTCCAAATATGTGAGGTTTGGAACTCACAAGTCCAAAATCTATATACAATGCTTTTAACCATATTTCCTCTTGAGTTTCTGTGGTCAAACCTCTATACTCTACTTCAGTTGAGGATAAAGCAATTGTTGGTTGCTTCTTGGAACTCCATGAAACTAGCTTTGAACCTGCAAATGCTGAGTAACCAGAGGTACCTCTTCTATCATCCTTAGCTCCTGCCCAATCTGCATCTAAATAGATTTTGATATCCAAATGTGAAGATTAAGGATAGAGTATACCTTCATTGATTGTACCTTTGAGATATTTAAGTACTCTCTCAACTGCATCTAGGTGTGGTCTTCTTGGTGAGTGCATGAATTGACTAAGCACTCCCACACTATATGAGATGTCTACCCTTGTATGAGTAGCATATATCAAGTCACCTACCAAGCTTTGATATTATTTTATGTCTTCAATTTTCTCACCTTCATAAACTCATTTTGAACTTATGAAGTAGAACTTGAATGTATCTCCTGTGAGTCAAATACATTCCTTCATCTGTGTATATCACCTGCATACCTAGGAAATATGTGAGATCACCTAAGTCACTAATTTTGAACTCCTCTTGCATGTGTCTCTTGATCCTTTGAATGCCATTCAGATCATCACCTGTCACAATAATATCATCTACATATACACATAGATAGATAACCTCATTGTGATCCTTTCTGACGAATAGAGAAGGATCTAAGTTGGTAGGTATGAACCCTTGATCTTGAAGGTATGTAACCAACCTATAATTCCAAGCTCTAGGAGCTTGTTTCAATCAATACAATGCTTTCTTAAGTCTACAAACATAAGATGCATGATTAGGGTTTTCAAAACCTGGAGGTTGTGACATGTATACCTCTTCACTTATCCAACCATTTACAAATGCATTTTTTACATCAAGTTGGAGGAGTCTCCAATTTCTTGTAGTAGCTACACTTATCAATGTTCTGATTGTAGTCATCTTTGCAACTCGTAAGAATGTTTCCTCATAGTCTATACCATGCATTTCTGAGCATCCTTTGGCAACTAATCTTGCATTGTACCTGCAAATGGATCCATTTGAGTTTCTTTTAACTTTATACACCCATCTGCAAGCAATTACCTTTTGATTGGATGACATTGGAACCAAATCCCAAGTGTCCATCTCCTTCAATGATTTATTTATTCTTTCATGGCCTTTTCCCAATTAGGGTTTCCCTTTGCCTCTTCATATGTTGAGGATTCCTCTAAAATTGAGTTTTTTGCCAAGTAGATTGAATGCTTTGTAACAAATGTGGAATCATATCCATACCTTTTTGGTTGTTTCTTCTCTCTCATTGATCTTCTAGGAGCTTGCTTAAAACATTCTCCATGCTCTTGCATCTTTGCTTTGCCTCTTGACTTCCATAGCTTGTGATCATTTTCCCTTTCATCTTGGTCATCATCTGTATCACTTCTTGGCTCCTTGGCCTGTGTATCATGCTTGCTTCCTAATTGATGAGAATTAGAATCAAGATCATATGGTAGAGTTACCTTTTGTTTGTCTTCATCATACCAAGACCTATGTTCTTCAAACACAATGTCTCTACTTGTAGTGAATTTCTTGGTTAAAGGATTATAGAATCTATAACCCATATGAGTTGAGTCATACCCAATAAACACTACCTTTGTTGCCCTTTCATCTAGCTTACCTCTTATTTGTGATGGTACATGAACATAAGCTAAACAATCAAACACCTTGCAATGTCCAAGACTAGGTTTTCTTCCATGCCATGCTTCATAAGGATTCATACCTTGAAGTGATTTGGATGGTAGTCTATTGACAAGGTACATAGCAGTTGAAATAACCTCTGCCCATAGATAATGTGTCTTGTTTATCCTCTCTGCAATTCCATTCAGTTGAGGAGAGTACCTGGTAGTCACTTCCCTTTTGATACCTTTATCTTGCAGGAAAACATCAAACTCTTTGGAGAAGTATTCTCCCCCTCCATCAAATCTGCACTTCTTGAGTGATCTACCTGTATGATTCTCCACATGTGCTAGATACCTTTCAAAGCAATCAAACACTTCATTCTTATTGTTGACAAATTATAGAATATTCCATCTACTATGGTCATCAATAAATGAGACATAATAACTTGATCCTACCAATGAAGATTCTTGAATTGGTCTCCATACATCTGTATGTACTAAGTCCAATAAGTTGTTGTGGATGTAGCCTTTGTGGTTGAATGGTTGTCTCTGTGCCTTCCCAATCTGATATGCATCACATCTGTTGATCATGTGTTGCTTTGATATGTTTGGTAGTCCAAGAACACTTTGATCCCTGCATATATTCTTCAAGGTTCTTTCATTCACATGAGCAAGTCTCTTATGTCACACTTCAGGCTCACTTAGGGTTTGAGACCCAAAACTCAATAGGGCTATGTTCTTGCTTTCTCCTACTTCAAAAGTAAAGAGCCTACCATGCTTCTCACCTCTGGCTATCTTCTTGAAGCCTTGACATGGATCTTCCACAGAAGTTCCATGTTGGTTGAACCTAACTTGCAAGCCTTTTTCACCTATTTGGCCTATACTTATTTGGTTTTTAGTGATAGTGGGTACATAGAGAACCTTACTCAGAATATTTATTGTGCCATTAGAAGATTTGACATTACCAATCTTCTCCACATTGTGCTTTGTGTCATCCCCTATATGAACCCCATGTCTATGCTTTTGACTTTCCAAATCAGATAGAAGAGCAATGTTGCCTACAACATGACTTGAACATCTTGAATCTATGTAGAACAACTAATCATCTTTTTTACCCTCTTTGTGGCTTGTATTCATTAGAAGCAATGAGTCTTCATGTGCTTGATCTTCTGAATAATTGTTGAAGTCCCTTCTATTATGGCCTCTGTTGCTATCTCCAACTTTGCCTCTATTTTTGCTATATCCACCTCTTCCACTTCCTTTCTCGGTCTTCCCATTGAAAAAGCAATTTTGAGTGGTCTGGTTGGTCTTATCGCAGGTGGAACAAGGTTGAACATTTTGACCTTTGGCTTTGTCATGCTTTGTTCCTTTCTTCTTCCCTTTCCATTTGCTCTTGCTTGTGAAGTTGGCTTGGGAAGTCTCCTCTTCATCTTCTTCCTTCTTCTTGCCTCTCAGCTTCTTTGTCCTTCTTATCTGCATATAGAGCACTAGTTGAATTACCATGATAGGAGTTACCTTCCTTTATGTTGTTGTTGGCCTCTTGATTGAAGCGTTGTCCAAGAAAGATGTTGAAGTCTAGAGTCTACACATCCATGATGAGATCATAAGCCATGGTGAAGGATTGCCATTTCTTATCATGCCCCATTGAGAATTTGCTTCATGCTAGCCTCTTCTTCAATCAACTTTCCAATGGATGCTAACTAATCTGCAACCTCCTTGACCTTGGTAACAAACCTTGTGATGGTTTGTTTATATGTCTTCTTCATTTGATTGAACTCGTTTCAAAGATGATTCTTTCTTGCTTTGGTACTAGCAGAAAATAGTCTCTAGGGTACCCCAAGTCTCTTGAGATGTCTTGCATCCTCTAATATGTGGTAATAGAAAGTCAAAGATAGAGTTTAGTATGTACCACCTTGCTTGAGCATCCCTTGCGCACCAAAGTGTGAGCTTATTTGTCTCCTCTTGTGTAGGTCCTCCTTTGGATCTTGGAATAGGCATAGCTTCATCATCTGCTATAATTCCATAAAGATTTCTACCTTGCAAAGAGGCCTCTATTCTCATTTTCCAAGCTGCATAGTTGTGTTGATCAAGCTTCTCAATCATTGAGAGAAAGCCGCCACCCATCTTGATCTAGCTCTAATACCACGGAAAGAACTTGGAGCTTGTAGGAGGTAGAAAAGTGAGTTGCAAAGCGACAAAGTTCGGACTATCTTTGGATGATTCAATCAACTTGAAATGATCATAGTGACAAACGTGATTACAATTAGAAAGAATCCTTTTGGAGGAGTGATACATATAGGTTTGAGTGTATAGGATGCACAAGCGTACAAGAAATAAGCAAAATATGCTTTTGGAATGAATTAGACACTCAATAGTGGTACCTCCTATTTTTTAGGAATATGCAGAGATAGACCCCGAGACAAAAAAACTTAGATTTTTCCTAATCTACTAAACCAAATGCTTTGAAGATTTATAGAAGTAAACTAGACACTAATACCTTTGTAATGAGTCCTTAGTAATCCAATTTAGAGCTCTATAGAGAGAGCAACAACCTCTGCAAGCTTACTGTTGTTGAAGAAGATGTAGAAAAATAAAGGAGCACGACAATGATGGCCACAAGTGTATGTATATTGCATCCATGTAATGTACAAGTGATTTGAAGTCTTTATATAGACTCTTGAAGTGCTTCACGACTTCAACAGGTGGATTTTGCATTCAGATGAAGGCGGTAAAGGTTGTTGGAGGGAATCAATTCACTTTCCTACAATCTAGGAAAAGTGAAGGCCTAGTTTGATCTAGTTTTAGGTGATTGATTGATTGATTGGTTGCAAATTGACCACCACAAATTCATGGAATTTGGGCTCTCTTTTTATCCTTTTATATGTGTAAAGCTCTAGGCTTTTACAATAGTAAATGATCCATGAAAAATATTTCAAAAAATACAATAAGTGAGCATAAGTAAAAGAATGCTTCAATGGATATTTTGGCATAATCCAAACCATAGCCTTTTTAATGTAGATGAAATCCACCTCAAGCATACTGTAAGCTTGATGTTCCAAGAAGTACTTCCCCAGAGAAGAGATGAGATCTTGTTCCCTTTACAATACCAACATGATATCCATGATAGTTATTGGTTAGTAAAGTGATGTAGTATGAATGTGAGCGAGTGTCAAGAGGTTAGTTGACATGTCTAGATGCATGCTTGGGGTGTGCATTGTACTCAAAATGCATCTATCTTTATGACTAGGATTTTACATAGTAAAATCAGGTGGTGTATTAAAGTTTTTAACACTTCCAAACTTCCCTTATGGGATTTTACACTTAAGGGTTGTAGAGGTGAATCTACTTGGATTTGGGAATTCTTAGGTACCCATTTCTACATAACACTAGGTATAGTGACAATAGATTTTCATGATGGTTTTGGTGGAATGGTTCTTACTAAGCTGTGATTCAGCCTGAAGAGCTTTTGAGTGATTAGTTGAGCCTACAAGCAGGTCTTAGGCACCCAAGCCTATCTATGATTATGGTTAGCCTTCATTGACTACTTAGGTATCCAAATGGAGATTACTTTCTGAGGTGTACATCTTGAGTATTTGACCCTTGGTCGCTTTGATTTTATCACATCTTTTGCATATATGGGTGGTCTTGATAAGGGAGCAGACATTTTTCCTCCTAGCGGCTGTCTTGAATGTGGAAATGAGGAGGTCGTAGCACTAGCGAGCAAAGCAAAGGACACATCGATAGAAACAAAGGGTGATGTGAAGCGTTTAGATCTTGAATGGCAAAATATTACTTGTTCACTCTCTAATAAATAAGGAAATCATGTGAGGTATCTTTTTTAATAATGTCTCAAGAGAGGTGAAATCTAGGCAATTGTTGGCAATCATGGTTCCACTTGTTTTAGAAAAAAATGACACTTTTAATGTATTTGCTGGGAAACTTAGTGCATGATCTCGCTTAAAGTTAACTGGACCTCTTTGTGTTAATGAGAAGCCATTTGTTTTATCAACTCACAAGGTTGCATATGTGAGAAAAGAAGATTTTTTTTTCTAGCTTACATTGTGTAGATACTAGTTTGATGATGGGGCACTTAACTTTTGAAGAGATTTTGAAAAGTATGTTTTTTTAAAGTATTTTTTATAAAAAGAAGACTAAAAAAGTAACTTTTGACATATACATAAAAGTATGGGCCATTTTGAATAAAGAATCACTGAAAAAGAGACTTTTTTAGGAAATTCATTTTTTTATTCATAAAGATGGACAGATTGATGAGGTGGAAAGTGGTTTTTCTCTCTCCCCCCCTTAACAAAGTACAAGATTAAGCTTAATCCCTAAAAATTAGGAATCCTTACAAGGCCCATGCAGGGTTCACTTTTTTTCTTAATACTTCCCACAATTTTCCTATACATAGTAGCATTTTCCAATGCTTCACTTGATGTAATATCTAGCTTCAAATTGTGATCTAATCGATTTAAAATTGGCTTACAATTAGTCATACCATACTTTTGCAGCATACTCAAGGAAAATTGCCTTTGCAACATCCATATACCTGTTTTTGTAGGTATAAACTCAATTCCCAAAAAATAACGAAGCCATCTCCTCATCCATAGGTTTCTCCCAATCTGCATTTCCAATTGCATCTTCAAAATAAGAAGGTTCAACATCTTGTATTACCTTGGTCATGTAGGCACAATGATGAGCCACGTTACTATCGTACATCAATCGTTGCACTAAATTCCACATCCTCCCATATCTTCTTCATCCTCGGTCACTTCTCCTTGTTTCATTTGCATGTGCCTTTCTTACTTCTGAAGTCTTCATAGAGGGCGATCCAAGTTCCTCATCAAGGCTCTTTTCAAAACCGCTTGAATCTCCATTAATTTAGAACTTGTAGATGTTTTATTACCAGTAGAAAGCTTTTCTATAACTTTCTTCAATGTAGTTGATGAATTTGCTAGACTAGAATTTCCACACAATCTTCCACTCCATGGATTTGATTTGGAACTATTTCTTGGTGATGAATCAAGTCCACTAAAAACTTGATATTTTGCGTTGTTTTTTTCAACATTTCCTTTGTCATTTGAGTCAAGACTAATTCCTTCTTTAACATCTGCATAGAAGCTTGACATTTCATCAATCACCACATCTTTGCTTACCTTCACTTGTCATGTGAGTGGCCTATAACATTTATATCCCTTTTGCTCAAGGGAGTACCCAATGAAGATATATTTTTCTACTTTTGGATCAAGCTTGGTCCTCAACGCATCCAAAACATGTACATATGCAATGCAACCAAATACTTTCATATGTGATAAGTTTAGCTTTTTACCTATAAAGTTCTGTTAGTCGGCCGTCGGATTGGGACAGATGTAACAAAAATCTTGGCAGGACACGCGCGAAAGGTGGTTACGCACCTATTTGTACTTTCTATATAAAGCAATGAAAAGAAGTGCTTGAAGAAGAGGGCGATGTGATTTTGGCCTATTGTCGTGTTATCACCAGACTGTTCATCTGGTTGTCTATCTGAGTATTGATGTAGTGTTTGTTTTTTGCATAACCTCTGTGTTCTACGTTCTTATTCGTATCTGGCTTTGTCTATCATTCTTGTGTCTACAGACGATCTTGGTACTGTTGATAATCTTCATAACGTTCGAGAGATAACTATACTATCAGTCTGAATGTTACTATGTAACGATTGGAGTACTCAGAGTATCTTGGCGATCTTCTACATAGACTAATGGTACTGTGTGTATCTGTATTTGTTACCTAGTGAACTCCATTGAGATTGTGAGTTCCATTACTGTTGTCTGAGTAAGTTGTTTATGCATCTCTGTTGGATTGTGCTCATGCACTGTGTATTACAACTTCTTGAACATTTTGGTCAAGAATTGGTGAAATCTGAGCAACTATGTTAGTGTTCTGATATTCGGACCTGCACTGTGTTGTTATAAATATTGGCATCTGTCTGCCTGCGGCAAAGTTAAGTACAGTAAAGATCTGCTAAGTTGATTACTGAGTTTCCAGTACTGTGTGTTGGACTCTCAAATTCTCTGCATTACTGTGTTGTTTGATCGTTGAACCCGTTCTATGAAGTTGATCGAATACTCTTGTTCTGGTAATTTCAGTGAGTTTATACGTAGATGCAATATGGCATCTTAGCGCATTTGGTACGTTGGTTGAGCTAAGACTGTGACGGTAAATTCTCAGTACGGCAATTCGATAGAGTTCTCAGCATTATTACCGTGCTGAGTGTGAACAGTACCTTTGGGAACTAAGTACAGGGCCTCTGTATAACAGACCCCTACCACTCCCAAGAACCCCCCCAAGAATCAGTTAAACACCCTTTTGATAGTTAGAACGAAGCGTTTAACATTTAACACTTGGTGCCGTCTGTGGGAAAGTGGCATCAAGATTGCCATTTACCTGACGAAAGTGTTATCTGTGGGAAAGTGGCATCAAGATTGCCATTTACCTGACGAAAGTGTTATCTGTGGGAAAGTGGCATCAAGATTGCCATTTACCTGACGAAAGTGTTATCTGTGGGAAAGTGGCATCAAGATCGTCATCGTCTGTCGGAATCAAACATCAAGATTACCGTTCGTTTGTCGAAAGTAGCAACAGAACCAGATTGTTGCAAACTTGTTGTGGAAACGTGATTATAAAATTTTATCGATAGTGATACTACGCGATTAGTACAAAAGATGATACATGCCGGTTACTCGATCCGGTGAAATGTATCCCAAGAACCATCAAACTGGAGTACCTAATTTACTAAAGATAACTCCAGGAGGAAGAAGTACAACTAGGTCTGACCCAGTTGTCAAGAAAGCCAAGAACGTCAAAAGTGATTTCGGTCATATTCCGATGGAACGTGTTACGTCTCTGGTACATTCCGGTACTATTTCGGCACAGTCTGTCGAAGATATAGTAACTCCAGAATCTACCAAGACGCAGTCTGAAGCTAGTTTAACAATCTTGGATAAAGATTCAAATTTGTTTATGACTAGAAACACTTTAGCCAAAGAATTTTGCGAAGGCAAAAAAGCACCATATTCTGGCAAAAATTCGGCACATTCCGGTGATATTTCGGTAACAGAATCACTGTTTTTCGGCGACGGTTTACCATTTTTTGGTGAATCTTCAGCCCAGCCACCGCTTTTTGGAGTAAGTTCCCCTACACTCGACATCAAGAAGGAAGGAACTTTGTTCGAAACCGAGATTCGAAGTATACTGAGTAAAATCATCGAACCGAAAAGTGCACAGTCGGACGATACAAATTCCTATAGTTCAGATATTCAGCCCCAAAATCCAGAAGATATTCACAATACACTCGCCATGAACGGGCAACAACAACAACAATAGCAACAGCAACAACAAGTATGCCCACCAAGGCCGACTCCGACAGGAGTGACGTACACTAAATTTGGTGGATTCCCAAGAGATGATCCGGATGCTCACGTACGCACATTCGAGATAAGCTACGCAGTTCTCAACCATCCACCGGATCCGGCATATAAGGCTATTGTTTTTCAATCGACATTGGTCAATGAAGCAGATAGATGGCTTACAGAATATGATATTAATCACTTCGGCACCTATGAAGCAGTACGAGATGCCTTTTTGCAAAGATTCAGACTAAAGAAGAATCCAGTCGAAATTTTTAATTACCTGCAAAACAATAGACAGAAGATAAATCAAACTGTACAGGAGTACGCTACTCTATTCAGGACGCATCTAAGGCAGTTACCACTAGCACACGCCAACCTACCAGACGACGTTATTACTCAGTGGTTTATCAATGGCGACTCCACAACTTAAACAGATTATGATCATACACTGTGTAGGAGCAATGACACTGGATGCAGTGATTGCAATGGCTCTGCAGCTGGAAAACAAGGTTGGAGGATTTATAGAGGATCTGGAATGGTTAAAAACAAATAGAAATGTCACCGAAGATATGACCAGACAAGTATATTGCATCACATGCAAGAATTCAGGCCATACTAGTGCCACTTGTGCACTTAATCAGCTATTCTATGCTATCTGCAACAGTGTAGGACACACCACCAAAAAATGCGCATACAACGCCAAAGTGCAGGGAACCGCAACTATCAATGCTATTATACAGGAACCAGGGCAGCCAGCCAATCACTATGTGCCTCCACAAATGAGAAACAACTAGCAACAAGGATATCGAAATTACAGAGGACAGAGAAATAACAACTATAATGCAAACCACTGGCAGACCGGACCACCACCGAAAAATCCCAATCTGCCACCACCGCGCTGTCATTTCTGTGGTGAATTTGGTCACATTAGAAGATTCTGTAAGGATGCAGTTGAATATGATCAAAGGAAGAAGGAACGACAAAATCCAATGGCTAATATGGTACAAATCACACCAGTAGAAACGCAAGCTGCAGTAATTCAGACTCGCTCCGGTAAACAATTGCAGCCTGCAGCAGAATTATTTGAACCAGGCATACGCGAACAACAAAGGATGTACAACAAGGCTAGTAAATGGACCACCGCAGAACCTCCACTCTTCCCAGATCCTATTCCGGTAACCCAGACTCCGTTAACCGAAGAAGGAAAACAACAACAGGATTCCAATTCAGCAGCAGGCACATCATCAGCAGCAGGTACATCAGCAGCAGTAGGCACCTCCTCAGCGGTAGACACATCATCTTCAGCAAGCGCATCATCTTCAGAATCTGTGGAAACAATCCAATCACAGAAGGCCTGGGAAATTTTATCTAAAGCATCCATCACTCTTCCTTTGGGCCAATTACTTGCACTAGTACCGGGAGTTCGACAGCAATTTCAACAACAGTTCAGTCCTGTGCCTTCCTGCATTCCGACGACAACAACTGTGCAACCGGAACCTGATTCTACGGTCGATCATTCAGTTCCTTTGATAACAGTATGGTATAAGAATCATAAAATCACACAGGTACTAATTGATGGAGGATCTGGAGTCAACATTGCTACTACTGCACTATGTAAAAAGTTAGGGTGGACCGAAATCGAACCAGTTCAGTTTTTTGTTAGAATGGCCGACCAATCAAGAGTCCATCCCATTGGACTTGTACAAAATGTACCAATCACTTTACAAGGTACAACATTTAAAATGACCTTTGTCATACTGGATTTATCGGAATCCACTCTTGATTACAACCTCCTTTTCAGCCGACCTTGGCTGAAGCACGCTAAGGTGATACAGGATTGGTCTGCACAAGAGCTCACTTTCAAGGATAAAAATCGTAAATACGTTGTAAAATTAGATGCTATACAACCTTGCAAGTTGCATGCTAGACCGTATTTGGTGGAACCAGTCCATATGTTAGATGGTTTGTCAGATGATGAAGAAGAAGAGTTTCTGAAAAATAACATTGACTTGATTTCCCTAGGAACTGTTGATCTGCAATCTGTTGTAGATAAGTGGAACCCTGCAGTTTGTACAATAATGACTGTAACAGAAGAAGATAAAAAGGAAGATACTGCGGTTATAGATGACGCTCAACTACAACAACTTTTTAAGCTAGCTGACGATACAGGGAAGCCTCGACAATTTTATGTCCCAGAAGATCAGTTGATCACTTATAATTTAGGCGATGACGATCATCCGCATCCTGTCAAGATAAAGCAAAACTTACCGGAAACATTTCAAGCAGGCTTAATTCAGCTACTCCGAGAATTCTCCGACGTCTTTGCATGGGATTACAAGGATATGAAAGGATTGGACCCGCACATCTATCAGCACAGAGTCATGCTGAAGCCGAAGGCCAAACCGAACAAACAACCCAGCTACCGGATGAATCCAAACTATGCATCACAGGTAAAGGCAGAACTGGATAGGCTACTTAAAGTCAGATTCAATGTACCAGTAGAGCATGCTGAATGGATCTCTCCAATTGTTATTGTCCCTAAGAAGAATAAGCAATTACGAATATGTGTAGATTACCGGAAACTGAACGCAGCCACAGTGCCTGATCCTTTTTCGATCCCTTTTCTAGACACAATGCTTGATAGAGTAGCAGGCCACGAAATGTATTTATTCTTAGACGGATACAGTGGATATAATCAAGTTAGAATGGTTGAACAGGATATACCGAAAACTACATTCATTACCAACTGGGGTGTATTTGCTTGTACTGTTATGTGGTTTGGATTAAGGAATGCCCCAAATATGCAAGAAATATTTTCTCCTTATCTTACTTCGTTTATGCAAGTATACCTCGACGATTTTTCAATTTTTGGTAAGATGATAGCACACCTGTTCCATTTACGGTGCTGGTTTGAAAAATGCAGAGAGTACAGACTCTGTTTAAACCCAAACAAATCTGTGTTTGCAGTTTCATGTGGCAAGTTACTTGGTCATATTGTATCTGCACAAGGCATACAGGTGGATCCAGATAAAATTTCAGCTGTGTTAGAAGCCCCGGTGCCCACTACACCGAAGGAAGTTATGCGCTTCATGGGCCAAGTAAGATGGCATGGTCGACACCTACGATGGCTTGCTCATTTGGCAATACCACTGAACAAGCTAATCACCAAGACTCTTTGACAATTTGAGTGGACTCAGGAATGTCGGATAGCATTTGATCGTTTAAAGAGTTTATTAACACAAGTTCCCATCTTACATCCTCCGGACTCGGATCGCCCATTTCATGTATTTGTTGATGCTTCAGATATAGCAATAGGAAGCATTTTGATGCAACAAATTGATAAGTGGTTCAGGCCAGTGTACTATTCAAGTCGAAGATTAGCCCCTGCTGAAAAGAATTACTCTGTGACAGAAAGAGAATGTCTAGGTCTAGTATATTCTGTCAAGAAATTCAGACATTACTTGTTGGGCCGTAAATTTACTTTTCATGTAGATCATGTTGCACTTGTCTATCTAGTTCGGCAAAAGCATCTAGGTGGACGATTAGCACGATGGGTTCTACTTTTATAGGAATTTGACTATGAAGTCATTCATCAGCCAGGCAGCTCACATGCCTTAGAAGATTTCCTCTCCTGCTTAGATTCTGGTGAAGCTTCGGTAGGCATAGATGACACAACTCCGGCGATTTATGTCTCTGAACCAACGAATGATGAAATTACAGACCCACCTATACCATCTACATATTATGATCAGATCCTGACCTTTCTTACTAATGGCTGCCTCCCATCTCAGATTTCTACGGCACTACGCAGGAAAATTGCAGTTTTCAGTCGCCGATTTCGGTTGATTGCTGGAGACTTATACTATGTGGATTATACTAGAATTTTACTTCGATGTATTCCACCACATGAAGTTAACTCAGTTATTACTTTGGCTCACTCAATTCCTTTCGGTGGTCATTTTGCAGTAGACTTAACACACCGGAAAATTCTGCAGAGTGGTCTCTAGTGGCCCACTGTGTACAGAGATGTATCACAGTTTGTCAAACAATGTGATACTTGTCAAAGATCTGGACAGCCCTTGCAACGTCATCTTTTCCCTCTGCAACCCATCTTACCATTGGAACCTTTCCAGAAGTGGGGTCTAGACTTTATCGGTCCGATTACACCTCCAGTAGTCTTCAGTAACAATCGTTACATACTAACCTGTACAGACTATTCAACTAGATGGGCAAAAGCCTGGGCTTTACGGTCTGCTACAGCTATTGCAGTAGCAAAGTGTCTGCTAACCGATGTCTTTCCACGTTTTGGTTTACCACTGGAACTTGTTTCAGATCAAGGCACTCATTTTGTGAACAATTTAATGAAGGCACTAACACAGTCGTTCTAGGTCACGCATAAGTTTAGTTCCCCTTATTATCCTCGTGCTAATGGTTTGGCCGAAATTACAAACAAATCTTTGCTGAATATGCTTCGGAAATTGATTATGGAAGCACCGGAAAGATGGGATCAACTACTACCTGTAGTATTATGGGCATACCGGACTACGTACAAGGTAACAACAGGATTAACACCTTTCAAACTAGCTTATGGATTAGAAGCAATAGCACCAATGGAGATAGTTATACCAAGTTTACGAGTAGCAATCACTCAGAAACTGCTACCGGAAGACTCACTGTCATTTCGGTTGGATACACTCAGAGAGTTAGATGAGCAACGATGGCACAGTTTTCTAACTATGCAGGAAGTACAACTAAGACAGGCTCGGACGCATGATCGACACTTAAAAAATCTAGTTTTTACGATGGGACAACTTGTCCTTTTTTATAATGCAAAGTCGAATTGGTCTGCTGGTAAATTCAAATTACGATGGTATGGTCCTTACCGAATTTCAGAACAAGTGGGCCCAACAACTTTTCGGTTGACTACGTTGACCGAAAACCCTCTTCCAAAAGTAATCAACGGTTCGAAGCTGCGGCCATACCAACACGCACCTAACTCGAACTGAAACGTTTTTCGGTGGGCCGCGTCGTTTGGCGCTCGCTTTTCCTTCCTTTTCTTTTCCTTTCTTTTATTTTTGCGTACTTAATAATTTAAGTCTGTAAATATCTGCATCTTGATGAATAATTATGTCATTAGCCGCCCTGACCTTTCCAGCTGCTAACGCACATCAAAGTTAAATAATTATCATTTCAACACCGCACGATGATTAATCATCCCTCATTACCCTCCACCATGACGCATCTATTTAAACTTTTCTGTTTCGCCGAAAAATCGCTATTGTGTTTGCGTGCTTGTATGCTTGAAAAATCCCTGTGTGCTTGCGTTTTGAGCCTGTTATCTGTGTTGCACCATGGAAGCTTTGGCTAATTATGCCGCTTTCCGTGATGGACTCCCTGCTGACGTAGGAGAGTTCTTGCGCAACCGTGGGCTTGCAAATTTTGCTGAATTGCCGTGGCTTTCAGTGGAAGCCCACCCCTTCTTTGCACAGATCATATCCGCCATCGCTCAATCACCAGCCAATGAGCAAAGATGGGCTATCACTTCCTTACCCACCCGAACCGTAATCACCTTCCAAACCTTCGCGGAGTCGTATCGACTCCCTTCGCAAGGCCGAGAGAATGGCCCGAATTCGCCATTAGCCACCATGAACCAGTTATTCCCTAGATACTCATCCAACGAATACGCAATCTTATGTCGACCAGAACTAGAAAGATCCGCCCTTCAATTCCTAGTAGCCATCCTCAATCTCCAAAAGCGTACTTACGGCATCTCCCGTCCATTCTACTCAGCCATAGACTTAGCATCCCGAGAATCAGTAAACTTCGCTACATATTTCTTCCAATGTATCCACAAAGAGTGCGTAGCTATAATCAAACAAGTAAACAAGGGTAGTACGCCTAGATCTAGATTGCCCCATATCTTGTCATTTCTCTTTCCGGCAATCCTTGCAGCCCAACCACCACCCCGGGGGCCCATTCTGAGACATGAGGAGTCGATACAGCTGCTAGAAGATGATGAAGAAGAAGATGAAGAGGAACTCAACCAGCTTTTCCGCAGAAAAAGGATCAGAATTAGCTCGTCTAAGAGTGAAGCACAGAAGTCAGCCGAAGAAGATAAAGAAGAAGAAAAGCAAGAAGAAGACACATTCCACGACACCGCCACCTCCATGCAGAATGACTCCTCTGCGCAATCTTCCCAATAGCAACAACAAGAAACTCGTACTGAAGCTGAAACAACATCGCCCGCAGAAACATCAAAGCGGCAGTCTGAAGAAGAACAACAAACAGAGGAAGAACAAGCTGCTAAAGACGCATTGGACAGACTACTTAAGGCAGTGGAATCCACATTTGTGGAGCAGGAACAGCAAAACATAAATCAGGTAACAACTCAAACCGTAACTCCCACTCCCCCACCGGAACCAGCCATCATCCCCATCCAGCCCATTCACCCTGCCGAAACTGCCGAATCCTCATCCTCCTCCCTCAACTACTCTCCACCAAACTCCCAACAGCTCCTCAACGCATCCACTTCCCAACCACAACCCCAGCTACCCCTTCCTTCCATTCCAATACTGTCCGAACTGGCCAATATGGGCCAAGTTCTTATCAATTTATCTCAGCAACTGCCCATCCACATGAAAGCTGCCACAGACAGTATCCGCAACGAGCTACAACATAAAGTTGACATGCTAGAAGCTGACATCAGCCCCCTACAAGAAGAATTACTAATTGCCAAAGCCGAAAACCAATCCCTACAAGATCAATTGAAGGAACTACAGGCAAAACTCACCGAATAGGAAATGCTGATCAATCAGAGAGATACAGCACTAGCAGAGCTCACCGAAAAAGACAAGTTATTAACCGAAACACAGGCAGAAGTCAGTCAATTAAAGCTAGACCTACAGGATAAGGAGGATGCTAGAGTTGCATTAGGAAATTTGCTGGAAGAAACAAGACAAACACTGGACGAAGTGGTACAAAAAGGACAAGAGCAGCACGAGCTGGCAATGAGAACCACTGAGGAACTCCAAAGATTTAAGTTAGATTTCGATCAGGTAAACAACATATTACGGCGAAAGCTAACACAAGAAGCCCAGACACAGAAGCTGATAACAGATCTAAAAAGAGAACGCGACGCATACTCCAGAACTATACAGTACCAAAACCAGGAGATTGAACGAAAAGAAAATCAGCTTGAAAATCAAAAGGACAGAGTAATCAATATGCAGAAGCAACTGGAAGAAATGAAGGTCTCAAGAGATGCAGCCCTGTCCAACAAGTTCTACCTACAGGAGGCCTTTTTGCAAACACAGGCCGAGATTTTGCTCACCGAAGCTATAGCTCTAAGCTCTGTTAGAATAGATGCACAGCTAGTAGAGCCGGAAACTCTAAAACAGATAGTAGAAACTCTCAAGAAAAAAATAGCCCGTACTTTCCGATTAGCTAGGAATATGTATTTAGAAGGAATAATAGACGAACAATAATTTTGTACAACTTGCGGGTTCGAGTCCATCGGGCGTGCCAGTATTAGTCGGCCGTCGGATTGGGACAGATGTAACGGAAATCTTGGCAGGACACGCGCGAAAGGTGGTTACGCACCTATTTGTACTTTCTATATAAAGCAATGAAAGAAGTGCTCGAAGAAGAGGGCGATGTGATTTTGGCCTATTGTCGTGTTATCAACAGACTGTTCGTCTGGTTGTCTGTCTGAGTATTGATGTAGTGTTTGTTTTTTGCATAACCTCTGTGTTCTACGTTCTTATTCGTATCTGGCTTTGTCTATCATTCTTGTGTCTACCGACAATCTTGGTACTATTGATAATCTTCATAACGTTCGAGAGATAACTATACTATCAGTCTGAATGTTACTGTGTAACGATTGGAGTACTCACAGTATCTTGGCGATCTTCTACGTAGACTAATGGTACTGTGTGTATCTGTATTTGTTACCTAGTGAACTCCGTTGAGATTGTGAGTTCCATTACTGTTGTCTGAGTAAGTTGTTTATGCATCTCTGTTGGATTGTGCTCACGCACTGTGTATTACGACTTCTTGAACATTTTGGTCAAGAATTGGCGAAATCCGAGCAACTGTATTAGTGTTCTGATATTCAGACGTGCACTGTGTTGTTATAAATATTGGCATCTGTCTGCCTGCGGCAAAGTTAAGTACAGTAAATATCTGCTAAGTTGATTACTGAATTTCCAGTACTGTGTGTTGGACTCTCAAATTCTCTGCGTTACTGTGTTGTTTGATCGTTGAACCCATTCTCTGAAGTTGATCGAATACTCTTGTTCTGGTAATTTCAGTCAGTTTATACATAGATGCAATATGGCATCTTAGCGCATTTGGTACGTTGGTTGAGCTAAGATTGTGACGGTAAATTCTCAGTACGGCAATTCGATAGAGTTCTCAGCATTATTACCGTGCTGAGTGTGAACAGTACCTTTGGGAACTAAGTACAGGGCCTCTGTATAACAGACCCCTACCACTCCCAAGAACCCCCCAAGAATCGGTTAAACGCCCTTCTGATACTTAGAACGAATCGTTTAACATTTAACAGTTCTCTACATTTGTAACTTGATATACAGCAGTAGTTGAAGTTCTATTCATGATGCATACAGTAGTGTGCACAACTTAGCTCTTGCTATTTCTGCAATATGTCTATTTCTACATTCACGAATGCCATTATGTTGTGGTGTGTACTTGCATGAAAAATGTTGTGAATTTCCATGAGTTTTTAGAAAGCTATTAAACCCATTGGACATATATTCACCTCCACCATCAGATCCTTATGCATGAATATACTTTCTTGTTTGCTTTTCCACTATAGCCTTAAAATTTTGGAAGTGAGTGAACAACTCACTCTTCTCTTTCATGAAATATACCCTTAGTTTTTGTCTATGGTCATCAATGAAAGTAACATAAAACGTGCAACCACCCATACATGTGGTCTTTGTAGGACCCCAAACATCTATATGTACTATTTCTAGCACATTCTCACTAACATGCTTGTCATGCAAAAATGATGTTCTTGATTGTTTACCAAATTGACATGCTACACATGCCTTTTGCATCTCTGCAACCTTGAAATTTGGTAGTCTATTGACAATCTCCTTTGATTGCATCAATTTCAGCCTCTCCAAATTTGCATGTCTAGTTCGTTTGTGCCAGATTTCTATATCATCAATAACTCTAACACCTTTTGAAAACATGGTTGCATTCAGCTGAAGATTTTTCACATTTAAGGTGAACATACTACCCACTTTGTTTCCTTTGGAAATCAATCTTTCATCATGTTTGTACTCTTGTACATACAATGTTAGTATATGATCAATGTCTACCCCTCATGATTGTATGCACATTTTGTAAGGCCCCCATTATGAGGAGAAGCCAAGCGTGCATTACCCAATTGATGGGAATCCCAACTTGCATGTTGGATGAAGGTCATATTGGACCATGTAAGGTATTGTAAGGAAAGGGAGTTACCAGGGTCCCCAATTGTGGGGTCTAGGGCAGCCATGAGCAACCCCGATTGGGGGGTCCAAGGGGGCTAGCGGGCCCCCTAGCTGGGGGGTCCCAAGGGGCCAGCAGGCCCCTTGGTGGGGTTTTGGGGGCAGCACCCCCGGCACGACGGTAAAGGGAATATTCCATATTAGAGTCAGAAATTATTTATATTTGTCAGGTCGGTTCAACCGGTCTAAGCCCTGTATGGCAATTACACGGGTAGTGGCCGCACATGCTCTATCACCCATGTATAGCCGTCCATGGAAGGCCACCCATGATCCTATATATACATGACTTGTGCACTACCTGAGACATTGAATTGAGCCAGCATACCTCTACCTTGTATCTCCCTATCTAGAGTTGTCTAGATCACCATTTAAGCTCTACCTTGAGAGCGCACGGGTGGACAATGCCATCATCTTTGTACTTGCTGCTAGTAGAAAATTGTTGAGATTCTCCTATATCTGTTATCTTCTCTACTACTGCTCCTGTGTTATATTGTGTAACTATTGTCTTACATGGTATCAAAGCCATAAGGTTCGAATAGCTTGAGAAGTATCACTATTTTAGCGTACTAGCAGACTAGAATATCAGTAGATTATTCAAGTGATTACATGATGGCTTCATCATTGAACATTGTTCTTGGTGCTTCAGCAAATGTTAATGCTGCACCTATTCGAATTTGCCCACCTGCATTCACTGAAGGGAAGCTGGATGGAACCAACTATACGCTCTGGAAGTTCAAAATTTCTGCAATTTTGGACTCCTATGAATTACTTGACACTATCATGGGACCGATGGGATTGGATCCAGAGCCTATACGAGTTGAAGATCTAGCCAGATCCAGATCTTCTACGAGCTTGGAAGAGGTAGAATGCTGATGCATTATGTGCAATTGTCACTAGTGTAAGTGATTTTGTGCTTACTTTAGTTCAACATACTACTAAAGCACATGAGGTTTGGGGCATATTGGCTCGTCAATAAACACAGAGCTGGAACTATGGGTAGCTATTGAAGAGGTATGCTCATCTGCTCAAGCTTGTGTTGATGAACCATGGATTTTAGATAGTGGAGCTTCTCGCCATATGACCAATAAAAAGATTGGTATAGTTCCCTAGTGCCTCTGCGGGAATCCATGAATGTAGTGGTGGGAAATGACTCCAAGTGTCTATCGGAAGGAACTGGAACCATCTCTTTTATCACTTCTCCAAGTGTTGAGAAAAAGTTATCCGATATTCTCTACGTACCTACACTTAAAAGAAATTTTTTGTCACTTTCTGCAACAACAGATCATGGACTCGAAGTTCATTTCAATAAGAGTGGTGCAGAAATCATGGATTCATCAGGTAATGTAGTAGGTAAAGGCATAAGACATGATAACATGTATGAGTTAAGTGCCTTAACTGCTACAGAAGTTAAAGATGTAAGCAGGTTATGGCACTAACGATTTGGGCATCTTGGATTTGCAGTTTTGAAGGAGATGCAAAGAACAGGGATGGTTTCATTTTCAGAGTTGTAGGAACCTTGTGAAGCTTGTATGATGGGCAAGCAACAACGAAAGGCATTTCCAAGAGAGACCAGCAATCGATCTCAAGATCCTCTAGAGTTGGTACATGCTGATTTTGTGGTAAAATGTCCACCTGCTTTAGGAGGATCTTTCTACTTTTTGCTATTAGTCGATGATTATAGTAGAAAGATGTGGTTTTATTTCATTCCAGAGAAGGCTGATGCTTTTGAAAAATTTAAAACATGGCATAAGTATGTGGAAAATGAATCAGGAAGGAAACTCAAGAAATTCAGAACAGATAGAGGAGGTGAATTCTTGTCAACAGAGTTCAATAATTACTGTAAGGAGCATGGTGTGAAAAGGCAACTTACCACAACTCATACACCTCAACAAAATGGCATTGTTGAGCGCAGGAACAGGACAGTAGTTGAAATGGCCCGTTGTATGTTAAAGGCTCAAGACATGCCTAATTCATTTTGGGCAAAAGCAGTCAATACAAGAGTCTACATCCTCAATTGAAGCTACACAAAAGCACTCAAGGGGATGACTCCTCAAGAAGCATATTCTGGTAAAAAGCCTTCAGTTTTGCATTTCAGATTTGCTGGTTGTTTCTATTATGCACATACTCCTGAATCAACAAGATCAAATTTGGATTCAAAAAGCAAAAAGTGTGTCTTTCTAGGATATAGTGAAGAGTCTAAAGCATATAGGTTGTGGGATCCTGAGGCAAGGAAGATTTTTGTCAACGAGATGTGGTGTTTGATGAACGACCACACTTACTATCTCATCAAATGGAGAAATATCTCACCTTGTGCCTAGCAAAAGACAGGTTAAAGTTGAGGAGGAGGAAACATCTGATGGAGAAATTTCCTCAATAAAAAGCCAACCACTTGTAGCTGCACAGCATAAGCCACTACCAAAGTGGGCACAACAGCTCTTTGATGATCACAATCTACATGTAGATGTACCAGAATCATCCTTGGATGGATTATGAAGATCAAAGACAATAGAGGAGCAAAGAAGAGCCTCAGAACACATTGTTAACATGGCTCTAATGGCAGATATCATGGGCTCGATAAAGGGACCTACCACCATTGAAGAAGCCCTTGATGATCCAGGTTGGAGAGCCATAATGCAATCTGAGTATGATAGTATACTAAAAAATGATTCATGGGATCTAGTCGACTTGTTGCCAAAAAATAAGGTAATAGGTACTAAATGGATTTGGAAAGCTAAGTATAAAGCAGATTGAACACTAGAAAAGTATAAGGCAAGATTAGTTGCACAGAGTTTTTCACAGATCGAAGGATTTGATGTTCAAGAAACTTTTGCACCAGCAGCATGCATGACAACTATCCGGACGGTACTTTTAGTAGCTACACAAAAGGTCTGGCCTATTTTCCATATGGATATCAAATCTGCATTTTTGAATGGTCACCTTAAGGAGGAGGTATATGTATCTCAACCACCAGGTTTTGAGGTGCCCAATTCAGAAAATAAAGTTTGCAGGTTGAAGAAAGCTTTGTATGGACTTAGGCAAGCTCCACGGGCTTGGTACCAACGGATAGATAATTTTTTCAAAAATATGGGTTTTGAAAGGAGTACTGTTGCTAACTTGTATGTAACGAAAAGGGATAGCAAGCTAGTTGTTGTCATTGTATATGTAGATGATTTGATCATTATAGGAGATCATCAGGAACTCATCAATCAAACTCGGATCAGCTTGGGAACTGAGTTTGAAATGATAGACTTAGGTCTACTCCATTTTTGTCTAGGAATTGAAGTATGGCAAAGGAAGGATGGCATTTTCATCTCACAACAAAAATATGCCAAAGAAATTCTCAAGGCATTTGGAATGATGGACTGTAAACCAACTAGCATACCTATGGAGGTAAATCACAAGTTATCTATGGATGATAACATGCCTGATGTAGATGCTAAGAAGTATAGGAAGCTCGTTGGAAGTCTTATTTTTCTGTGAAACACTAGACCAGACATTTGCTATGTTGGAGTGTTAAGCAGGTTTTCCAACAAACCTAAGGAGAGTCACTGGAATGCTGGAATGCGAATTCTAAGGTACATTGCAAGAACCTTGGATTTTGGTATTTTTTATACCATAGGTGATACACTTCAAGGACATTTTGATTCAGATTGGGTTGGAGATTGTGATTCTAGAAAATCAGTTTCTGGATATTGTTTCTCACTTGGTTCAGGAATATTTTCTTGGGTAAGTAGGAAGCAACCAACTCTCGCACTCTCCTCCACTGAAGTAGAGTACAAAGCAGCTTGTTTTTCTTCTTGTGAGGCAGTCTGGTTAAGGAGAATTCTTGCAGATCTAGGCTTTCCATTAAATATGGTGACTATACTCAAGTGTGATAATCAAAGTTGTATGGCTATTGCAAAGAACCCAGTATTTCATGCTCGCACCAAGCACATAGAAGTACAGTACCACTACATTCGTGAGCTAATTGAAGATGAAATTGTGGAGCTAGAATATTGCCCAACAGAGGAAAATTGTGCTGACATATTCACTAAAGCGCTTGGAAGAGAGCAGCTCAACAGGCATCTTGAACAGATGGGCATAGGACCGAAACCTACTTGATTTATCATTGGTAAACATTGAGGGGTGGTGTTAGTACGTGATCAATGTCTACCCCTCATGATTGTGTGCACATTTTGTAAGGCCCCCACTATGAGGAGAAGCCAAGCGTGCATTACCCAATTGATGGGAATCCCAACTTGTATGTTGGATGAAGGTCATATTGGACCATGTAAGGTATTGTAAGGAAAGGGAGTTACCAGGGTCCCCAGTTGTGGGGTCCGGGGCAACGGTGAGCAGCCTCGACTGGGGGGTCCAAGGGGGTGAGCAGGCCCCCTAGCTAGGGGGTCCCAAGGGGCCAGCGGGCCCCCTAGTGGAGTTCCGAGGGCAGCGCCCGCGATGCGACGGTAAAGGGAATAGTCCATGGAATATTCCCTATCAGAGTCAGAAATCATTTATATTTGTCAAGTCAGTTCAACCGGTCTAAGCCGTGTATGGCAATTACACGGGTGATGGCCGCCCACGCTCTAACCCCCATGTATAGTCGTCCATGGAAGACCACCCATGATCCTATATATACATGACTTCTGCACTACCTGAGACATTGAATTGAGCCATGAAGGCACACTTCCACCTTAACATCATCATCATCTACATTCATTCTAATAGATGCAAGTAAATCACATATGCTTTTGATTTTCAAGATGTAGTCACTTGCTGACATGCCCTTTTTCTCCAATCTATGCAACTCGTTCTTGAGTTGCAGTTTTTGTGCCTTTGTATTGGTCTCATACAATGTGAACAAACTACTCCAAGCCTCTTTCGGAGTCTTGGCATCTTGTATGTTCCCAATCATGCTATCTTATATGCTAAGAGATAGCCAATACATTACCTTTCATGCTCCTTGATTCCATTATTCTTATGTTCTTAATTGGTCTTCAGTCTGATTCCTCTTTGGTAACTGTGGAGCATTTTCGTTCTCTCCTTCAATGTACTTCTGTGGCCTTTTCTCATCAAGAAATTCACCATTCTGAATCTCCAAGCATGGAAGTTGTTCTTGTCTAGCTTATCCCTCATAAGTTGAATCATTCCATCTGCACTTGCTATTTTTATAGCAATTTGCAATACTACAAAAATACTAGAAGCAATGCCATGTTTGAATACTATCATACTTGAGTATTTCCAAATAGAATGCAAGTTACATTTTTTGAAACAGACCTAATTTTTTTGTGGGCCCCACCTTAAGGGCTCAAAATGAAGGTCGAGATGGCTTCAAAATAGAAATTTGAGCAAAACTAGTGATCCTAAAGGGATAATCTTTGAAAAATTTTGATGCCTTCTATCTTCATGCCAATTTTCGTAGCAATCCAAGGTCTTTCGTGAATCGTACTTTCTCCATGCCTTCACGAGTACTCTTCACTGTCCGCAATACAAGAATGACCTAATGCAATAGTACAACTAGTGTAATATATAAAGAATGGTACATAAGGAAAAACCCAATGTTTGCAAATGAGTGATCTGGTAAGAAACAAGTGTGCTAGCACTCTGGATAGATGAATCTAGTAAATCTCACTAAAGTATCCCTAACATATACTTGTGTGACCACTATACATGTTAGAGAAATGAAAAGTGATACGTGTCATCCTTGATCATCACATGTTGAGCTTGATATATCAACATACTTTTCTTGAGGAATTCTTTGAAAAGATGACAAATCCATCTTTGGAAAGTGGCAAGGGCATTGGTTAAACCAAAAGGCATAAATCTAAATGCATATACTCCCCATTCTATAGCAAAGGCAATTTCGTGCTAATCTTCTGTAGCAATTGCTACTTGATTATAACTTGAAACTCCATCAAGGAAGCTATACACTTCCTTGCTTGTTACTCTTTCCAAGAGATGATCTGTAATGGGTAATGGGTGGCTATCTTGAATTGTGTCTACATTGAAATTTTTGAGGTTAATACAAGCCCTTACCTTTCCATTTTTCTTTGATATAACTACCAAATGTGAAACCCATCTGGTGTGTCCTATCTCATATATGAATCTAGTTG